>CAJHNH020003086.1:0-83729 GCA_905116865.2 Candidula unifasciata
GGATGGAGCTAGTTTCACTGTGAGAGAAGGGATGGAGCTAGTTTCACTGTGAGAGAAGGGATGGAGCTAGTTTCACTGTGAGAGAAGGGATGGAGCTAGTTTCACTGTGAGAGAAGGGATGGAGCTAGTTTCACTGTGAGAGAAGGGATGGAGCTAGTTTCACTGTGAGAGAAGGGGGGGAGCTAGTTCACTGTGAGAGAAGGGGGAGCTAGTTTCACTGTGAGAGAAGGGGGGAGCTAGTTTCACTGTGAGAGAAGGGAGGGAGCTAGTTTCACTGTGAGAGAAGGGAGGGAGCTAGTTTCACTGTGAGAGAAGGGATGGAGCTAGTTTCACTGTGAGAGAAGGGGGGAGCTAGTTTCACTGTGAGAGAAGGGAGGGAGCTAGTTTCACTGTGAGAGAAGGGGGGGAGCTAGTTTCACTGTGAGAGAGGGAAGCTAGTGTCACTGTGAGAGAAGGGGGGGAGCTAGTTTCACTGTGGGGGAGAGTGTCACTGGAGAGAAGGGAGGAGCTAGTTTCACTGTGAGAGAAGGGGGGAGCTAGTGTCACTGTGAGAGAAGGGAGGGAGCTAGTGTCACTGTGAGAGAAGGGGGGAGCTAGTTTCACTGTGAGAGAGAGCTAGTTTCACTGTGAGAGAGGGATGGAGCTAGTTTCACTGTGAGAGAAGGGAGGGAGCTAGTGTCACTGTGAGAGAAGGGGGGAGCTAGTTTCACTGTGAGAGAAGGGGGGAGCTAGTTTCACTGTGAGAGAAGGGGGGGAGCTAGTTTCACTGTGAGAGAAGGGGGGAGCTAGTTTCACTGTGAGTTTCACTGGGAGAGTTTCACTGTGAGAGGGAGGGAGCTAGTTTCACTGTGAGAGAAGGGAGGGAGGAGTGAGAGACTGTGAGAGCTAGGTCACTGGGAGAGAAGGGAGAGCTAGTTTCACTGTGAGAGAAGGGAGGGAGCTAGTTTCACTGTGAGAGAAGGGGGGAGCTAGTTTCACTGTGAGAGAAGGAAGGGAGCTAGGAGTGAGTTCACTGTGAGAGAAGGTCACTGTGAGAGCTAGTTTCACTGTGAGAGAAGGGAGGGAGCTAGTGTCACTGTGAGAGAAGGGATGGAGCTAGTGTCACTGTGAGAGAAGGGAGGGAGCTAGTGTCACTGTGAGAGAAGGGGGGAGCTAGTTTCACTGTGAGAGAAGGGATGGAGCTAGTTTCACTGTGAGAGAAGGGATGGAGCTAGTTTCACTGTGAGAGAAGGGATGGAGCTAGTTTCACTGTGAGAGAAGGGAGGGAGGGAGCTAGTTTCACTGTGAGAGAAGGGAAGAGGGGAGCTGTCACTGTGAGAGAAGGGGAGGAGCTAGTGTCACTGTGAGAGAAGGGGGGAGCTAGTGTCACTGTGAGAGAAAGATCACTGTGAGAGAAGGGGAGGAGCTAGTGTCACTGTGAGAGAAAGATCAGTGTGAGAGAAGGGAAGGAGCTAGTGTCACTGTGAGAGAAGGGAGGGAGCTAGTGTCACTGTGAGAGAAAGATAAGTGTGAGAGAAGGGGGGAGCTAGTGTCACTGTGAGAGAAAGATCACTGTGAGAGAAGGGAGGGAGCTAGTGTCACTGTGAGAGAAGGGAGGGAGCTAGTGTCACTGTGAGAGAAGGGGAGGAGCTAGTGTCACTGTGAGACAAGGGAGGGAGCTAGTGTCACTGTGAGAGAAGGGAGGGAGCTAGTGTCACTGTGAGAGAAGGGATGGAGCTAGTGTCACTGTGAGAGAAGGGATGGAGCTAGTGTCACTGTGAGAGAAGGGAGGGAGCTAGTGTCACTGTGAGAGAAGGGGGGAGCTAGTTTCACTGTGAGAGCTAGTTTCACTGTGAGAGGAGCTAGAGCTAGTTTCACTGTGAGAGAAGGGAGGGAGCTAGTTTCACTGTGAGAGAAGGGATGGAGCTAGTGTCACTGTGAGAGAAAGATCACTGTGAGAGAAGGGGGGAGCTAGTTTCACTGTGAGAGAAGGGAGGGAGCTAGACAGGTGTGTGAGAGTCACTGTGATGGAGAAGGGACTGTGAGGAGCTAGTTTCACTGTGAGAGAAGGGAGGAGCTAGTTTCACTGTGAGAGAAGGGAGGGAGGGAGCTAGTTTCACTGTGAGAGAAGGGAGGGAGGGAGCTATTTTCACTGTGAGAGAAGGGAGGGAGCTAGTTTCACTGTGAGAGAAGGATAGGTGTGAGACAAGGGGTTTAACTAGTGTCACTGTGAGAGAAGGGGAGCTAGTGAGAGTCAGATGTGAGAGAAGGGAGGAGCTAGTTTCACTGTGAGATGTGTGAGAGAAAGGACAGGTGTGAGAGAGAGAGGGGAGCTAGTGTCACTGTGAGAGAGAGCAAGGACGGTGTGAAAATAAAGAGCATGCTGAGCTAGTTAGAGAGAGAAGATGGAATGTGAGAGAAACAGAAATTTCACATGTCAGAGAGAGAGAGAGAGAGAGAGAGAGGAGAATACTTATAAACTATTTTCCCATTTTCCCTACACATGTAATATATGCCTAGATTTTGACTTGTGTAGGATGGCAAGCCACAAGCTGGGAACACAGAAGGCATGCTGGCAAACTTCTTCAACAGTTTATTGAGTAAAACTCCTGGACAGGCATCTCCAAGTAAGTTCCTGACATCTCATGTCCGATTTCCTGACATCTCACATCACAGTTCCTGACTTCTCAAATCCCAGTTCCTGACATCTCACATCCCAGTTACTGGCATCTCACATCCTAATTCCTGACATCTCACATCCCATTTCAAGACATGCCACATCCCAATTCCTGACATCTCACATCCTAGTTCCTGACATCTCACATCCCAATTCCTGACATCTCACATCCCAGTTCCTGACATCTCACATCCCAGTTACTGACATCTCACATCCCAATTCCTGACATCTCACATCCCAGTTACTGACATCTCACATCCCAGTTCCTGACATCTCACATCCCAGTTCCTGACATCTCACATTCCAGTTCCTAACATCTCACATCCCAATTCCTGACATCTTACATCCCAATTCCTGACATCTCACATTCCAATTCCTGACATCTCACATTCCAGTTCCTGACATCTCACATCCCAGTTACTGACATCTCACATCCCAGTTCCTGACATCTCACATCCCAGTTCCTGACATCTCACATCCCAGTTCCTGACATCTCACATCCCAGTTCCTGACATCTTACATCCCAATTCCTGACATCTCACATCCCAGTTCCTGACATCTCACATCCCAGTTCAAGACATCTCACATTCCAGTTCCTGTCATCTCACATCCTAGTTCCTAACATCTCATGCCCTAGTTTCTGACATCTCAAGTCCCATATCAAGACATGCCACATCCCAATTCCTGACATCTCACATCCCAGTTCCTGACATCTTACATCCCAATTCCTGACATCTCACATCCCAGTTCCTGACATCTCACATCCCAGTTCAAGACATCTCACATTCCAGTTCCTGTCATCTCACATCCCAGTTACTGACATCTCACATCCCAGTTCCTGACATCTCACATCCCAGTTCCTGACATCTCACATTCCAGTTCCTGACATCTCACATCCCAATTCCTGACATCTCACATCCCAATTCCTGACATCTCACATTCCAGTTCCTGAACTTTCCCATTTATGCTCCGTCTCCTTCCTCTGTAGCCAACAAATGTTACATTCAGCAGTTTGGCATTGCTCACTGGACAGTCAAGGATGTTACTGTTGTCAAAATCAACACAAAGCCACCTGGAAGAGAGGAAAGATGTTATATGGTACCCATTTTATAAGCTTTTATTAAGTTTTGTTTTGTTATCAGAACGGGCAGACCCTTGAGCTATAGGAAAGATACCTTTACCTGCCCGAAGGAAGAGGAAAACCTCACGGATGCATGATACTTCTGTACCCCAGAGTAAAATTTGGTGAATTAATATTTGAACATATTTCTAAAGTCTCATATACAGTTTGGTCTGGCTGCATTCTCACTAGATGGTAGAACCATTTCATTCTTTGTCTGTCAGTATAATCATGACATGTTCTTATTCCACATTAGAGAGTCTTTTTATAGCAGAACATCTGGGAGGAAGGCTAGTGGAAGCCAAGAAAGAGGATAAATGATGTAGCAGAAACCTGCTAAAAGATAAATACAACCATCACCCGAGCTACATGAGAAGTTCAAGACAAATACAGAAAACCACGACACTGGGCTACAACCTGGTATCATCGAGATGACAAAACCACGACACTGGGCTACAACCTGGTATCATCGAGATGACAAAACCACGACACTGGGCTACAACCTGGTATCAGTGAGAGGACAACACAACAGTGGGTTACAACCTGATATCAGTGAGAGGACAACACAACAGTGGGTTACAACCTGATGTCAGTGAGATGACAGAAGAAGAAGAAAAAGATTTGAACCACTTGGCATCAGGTTTTCTTTAACCTTTTCACTGCAGTGATCTGGAACAATACAAAACCAAGCATTTTACAAGAACAATACAACAACCATTTTACAAATGTCACAAATATAATTGCACAGAATCAGTTTATCATCCAAAATATCAAATTACTATGCCGTGCAAGGGAAGTAATCAGTGAAAGTGAATGCACCTGAGAATCCATTGTCTTGCATTCCTTGGGACCTGTAAACTAATTACAGAGTGATACTAATTTGACCCTATGACCTGGTAAGCACTGTAGGCAATGGGGGGGGGGGGAATATGACGTAGGGAATTCTATACAAAGCCATCAAAGGACCTTACACCCCTCCTAATTTCTATGTTTACTAAATGTAGTCATCCCCCTGTCACACTTTTGTGCAGATAAAATGGATTCTGTTTGCTAGACGTCTGGTAAATTAGTAAAAACTTATTTGGAAGATGTGAAGATGTGGTTTTATAGACGAATGATGAGAATACACTAGACAGATAACAAGAGTAATGAAGACGTCTTGAAAGAAACTGACTCACGAAGAGAACTGATTGCCCACATCAGAGAGAGGCAATCTTCATTCTTTGATCATGTGATGGGAAGGAAAAAACTGGCGTACATCGTGACAGTAGGAAGTTGGAGGGGAGGAGAGGCAGAGGGAGACCGAGAGAAAAGAGCTGGACGGATTTGACAGAAAGTACACAGGACAGAAGGCTGTGGATAGACATGACTATGAACGTCACACGGCATGGACTTTGAGAAGACGATGACATCTCGTAAAGATGTCTCAATAATGAGTCGGGAAGGTAGCTGTCTTCTTAGCAATGGTACCATTCGGAGCTGTTCGGTTTTGTGGTGAAAGGGTAGAGATCTTTCACAAGCTCACCTTTTATTATTTGAAATTTTTGCAGCAGACAAAGCGGCTGTAACCAGAGATGCTGCTGCTGAGCTTGAGCGTATGAACCGCGGCAAGAAACCGCTGGAGGGAACAGCCGCTGATGCCCCAGAACCTTCATCTTGATGCCAGTTTGCATTTTCTGGTCTCATTGTCAAGTTGGTGATAACATTGGAAAGAACAAAGTTTCATCAATTTTAAATCATTTTTGAACTTCTGATTACATGGGACAGAATAAGATTATGTCAATTTTAAAACTCAATCATTTTCTTCCAGCCTGCATTCTTCCCATCGCTTTCCCAAATTTAGTTGCTAGTTTTTTTTTTAAATATAATTTTCTAAATTGTGACAAGTTAAGAAGCCATCTTTTTATTATAAATTGGGCTTGTTTTTAGCAGAACCCGCTGACCTCGCCATTTTCTTATTTTTATACTGTATATTTTCATTTTATTTGAGTAAGTGAGAACAGTGGCCTGCTGAGACAGTGGTTCCTGATTCATAAGATGAGTCGGGCTTTCTCAAGGCACTCAGGATACTTCCAGAGTTGCTCAGATTCCTGTCTCAACATAGACCAGATTTTTTCATATATGTATGACAACCCTCAGTTTTTAAGCCCAAAATTCAGAAATCAATATTTTTAACACATTCTCTCTATAAAAAATACCTCCAGTTTTAGGAAAAAACATATTTTATTCACACACATCTTATTCACAGAATAACTGGCTCGCTATCGTAGTTGGCTAAACCTGACTTTGCGACGACCGGGTGACGAACTCCTTTTGTCCGGGTTTATGCCCGGAGGTAGGCAGAAAAGCCACATTTCTCCCAGATTTACGGTATTTATCATGGAATTAAGGCCAAAGGGTTGCGATATCCATAGTACCGAGACAAAGAGTTAAGAACTTATGGTTTCTGGATGTTTGAAAAAAAAAATTCACAGAAAAATACGATATGTCAACATCTGGGTAGAGTGGCCAGATATGGCCAACAAATTTCTGAACAAACAGGGTTCTTGATCGGCCCGTTCTGATAACAAAACAAAACTTAATAAAAGCTTATAAAAATTGGGACCATATAATTTTCAAAATTTTCCGGAAAGGATAGAGACTGGCAACCCCACCTCAAACGAGGCTTAGAATATGTGAACACCTAGCACGTAAAACCCCTAGTGACAGTGTCTGCCAGCGGAGTCCCTATAAGAAACATGACATCCCCAGCACTACGTGACAGTGTCTGCCAGCGGAGTCCCTGTAAGAAACATGACATCCCCAGCACTACGTGAGAGTCACCTAACTCCACTTGTTGTGATTTTCACCAAAGTGCATTTTCAGGGCTGTTTATTTATTTATTTTTTTCACTGTTTGAAGTTTAAATTTTGAACAGTGAATCAACATCATGGCACACAAATTGTAACCCATAAGTGCTCCGTTCTTCTTCTTCTAACTCAAGTCTGAGTCTGAAGAAGCTCAGCACAGGCTCTGTAGCACCGGCGAGGATCCTGCTATTCTTTGGGTAGATTTTTAACTCCAAATTTTGCCCGGGCAGCGCCGTTAGGCTACTCTTTTCGATTTCCAACTGCCAAGGAATTTTTTATGTGCGCAGTAATGCACACGGGCGTCCGATCTCACTACCCAGACAGAGACCAGGGGAAATTACTTGAAGTCCAAGTCCACATGAAAAAATCCCAGCCCTTTCTGGGAATTGAACCCAGAACCTCTAGCACTCGAGGTGGACCACGCAGGCCCCAAACGTTTTAATGTTTGAGTATACCAAAGGCACACATGTAAATTGCTACTCCAAACATGTCAAAATGAAGTACACCTTCTCTTTGACTTACATCTTTTGTGATTACGACCATCTGCTCTTAGGAAAAAACACAAAAATTAATTGTTTTTTAAAAAGAAAGATAACCACACTGGTGGGGTGAAAAGTTCCCAGAACTGATGCAGTACAATGCATATTTTGTCATTCTTTTTAGATTATATACAATTATTTTACTACATAAAATGAATGTTTGTGTTTTATCTACAATTTATTTAACCCATTTGAATGAAAATAGTGTAGAGAAATATAAATGTGACTTAGGACTAGTTTGACTTTCAGTGTGTGAGTTGAAACGGAACTCCAGGCCCAAGTTAAGGAGACCCTGTAGTGCTTTTCATGCAGCTACACGATCTTTTTATAGAGATCTCTGTGTTTAGTTTTCTCGAAACAAGGATTTTGCAATAAAGTGATTTGGCCGTAGTGCCAGCGATATATGTTTTCTGTCTGCCTTTGCTTGGCCAGAGAGCATTAGTCCCTGGCTAACTGATAGTAAGCTCACCCGTCCATCGCTGTCTTAGTCTAGTTTTCAACTTGACTGCAATCGGGTTTCCCCAGACTTGCTCTGTTCCCGTGCTAGTGAAAATCAAATGTCCCTCACCGTCACATTTGAAAAACTGGCGAACAAACAATTGGTCCCGGAACAACCAGAAACAAGCGCATACAGTAATTGCATATTTCAGTTGCTAGAGGCACCAAAGCCAACAGTCGCCACCAGAAATGCAGTTTGTCGTTGATGAAAGTAGTCGGACACGATATTCACACCTAGGATCATTACAAACGGCTACCAGCCATATTGAATGCCATGACACAACCGCTGCACAAATGAAAGGCATTCCACGGGAAAAACACAGCTCACAGGGTTGCACCAAGCAGTAAACTCTGTCTCATATGCATATGCTGTCTCATATACTTTAATCCTCATGGAAAGAAATTGCCTGCATTGAGAATTGAACCAGTATCTCGGAATAAGAAAGCATGATTGCAAGCGCCTAAACCATAGACCCTGGTTTCAAAATAGGCGGAGAAATAAGACAAATGTTTGAATCAACAGTTATAAGACAAAAAGCGGACAAAGAAATTGAAATAAGAAGCAAATGTTCTGAAGAAATAAGATCATGCAAAGGAAACGCCAAGAAGAACGTTGGTGAGAGAGGCCAGATGTCACGGACTAGATTCCGTCCATATTGAAAGGATTGCACAGGATAGAAGAGAATAGAGGACTAGACTGGGAGCCCTATGTGTTACAGCATGATGTTGTGATGTTGATAGTTGATTCCATGACTTTCCCATATTACACATCTCTGTCCCATCTTACACATCTCTGTCTTTGATTCCTTCTTGTTGTGTATTCCTTTCTTTTCTGCTGCTACCTTATGACTTCTAAGGAAATGAGTTAACAAGATGTCTCAGTGCATGGCCTTTCCAGCTGGCAACATCTGATATGGCTGAATGTTACAGTGTCTTGCCAGATTTCTTTAGCATCTTTAGACCAAATCTACAAGATATTGTAATAACATTGCATGCATTTCTTGATGCACGTAGATAATAGCTGATTACTTGTGGTGGCGTTTATTAGCAAAGAAAGTTACAGATAAAGACAACCTGGCATACAATTGCAAGGGGCACTGGATTTTACGGCGCATCTGGAATCTTTATAACAAGTTCTGACATTACTGACAGTTTGCAAATGACTTGCTGCATGTTGATTCTGTGCCAGCGCTTCTAACAGCTGTTTGAAACATACGATTATGTATCACTCTCTGTACATATTTATACGTAGGCATGTTTTTAATCCTGATTTCCTTCCCTTTAATCTATATTTGTAATTTGTTTTACATTGTTTAAATCTTCAGAAAACCTTCATACCGTATATTTTCAAAGTTTGCTTTCTGTACATTGTGTTTGTTTTTACATTTTATATTTTTAGTACGTGGGGAAAAGTGGCACCATATATATATTCTAAACCTGCCATTTTTTTTTTTCCAGTTTCCTTCTGTTTGCATTCAATGTCTGTATCTTGTGCCATAATTATGCATTTATGTTGCCTGTTATGTAGGTATGTCTGAGATGGATATATGTGTGCTACCTGTTTTTGTGCAGTCAGTCTTGTGGGTAATCAGTTAACTGTGCTTCATGGAGGATGGAGTTTATGGATATATGACCGTGCAAATGAAACCGTGAATATCATTCAACATATGGGTGAAGTTATGTGCATACAAATAAACATTTAAATGAAAATTGTATACAAATAAAATTGTGGATGAAATGGTATACAATACAAAATACATTCATTTACAATTGTTTTCATTTAAAATTGTAGATGAAATTAATACACAATAGTAGTTCACACATATACATTGTAGATGAGATTGTGTACACATAAAAGGGTAGTTGAACTGACTTATAACGAAGTTGCAGATACAAACTGATATGGAATTATCTACATACAGCCTACAGATTGCTGGCACTATGAACTTGTAATAAAATATGTGATGCGCCTCTGATACTTTCAAGAGAGACTCTGTTCCAAGTGCCATATTAAAACACTTTTTGGTCATTATGCCAGATGCCTCAAAGGCATGAAAGGGATCTTTTACTTTGAAAACAAAATTAGGTATAGTCTTAACTTGCATATAATAAACATATAGATGAAATTCTACATAAACACCAGGAGGTGTTGCTGTTCCAGGGATTATTTAGATAAAATTATCATTTATAACATGATTTTTTTCTCTTATTCCATTTTCTGTTTTAGAGAGAATTATTTTGTGCTGATTTGATTTGTGGTGTGAAACCCTTTCAGTGTTGTATGTTACTGACAGCTTCTTTTGCTTGTGTGGTGTGGAATCCTGTCAGTGTTGTATGTTACTGACAGCTTCTTTTGCTTGTGTGGAGTGGAATCCTTTCAGTGTTGTATGTTACTTACAGCTTCTTTTGCTTGTGTGGAGTGGAATCCTTTCAGTGTTGTATGTTACTGACAGCTTCTTTTGCTTGTGTGGTGTGGAATCCTTTCAGTGTTGTATGTTACTGACAGCTTCTTTTGCTTGTGTGGTGTGGAATCCTTTCAGTGTTGTATGTTACTGACAGCTTCTTTTGCTTGTATGGTGTGGAATCCTTTCAGTGTTGTATGTTACTGACAGCTTCTTTTGGTTGTGTGGAGTGGAATCCTTTCAGTGTTGTATGTTACTGACAGCTTCTTTTGCTTGTGTGGAGTGGAATCCTTTCAGTGTTGTATGTTACTGACAGCTTCTTTTGCTTGTGTGGAGTGGATATTGTAGAATTTCCATGTTTGTCAAGTGGATATTGTAGAATATTCTATGTTTATGGGGGTGGTTCATTTAGAATTGTATGTGTTTATGGAGTGGTTATTGAATAATATTCTGTGTTTGTGGTGTAGCTATTGTAGATTTGTCTGTGTTTGTGGAGTGGTTAATATAGAAAATTCCATGTTTGTCGAGTGATTAATGCAAAATATTCAGTGTTTATGCTGTGTTTTAGAGTATTCCATGCTTGTGAAGTGATTATTATAGAATATTCCAAGTTGTGTCAAGTTTTTTTTTTTTTTTTTTAAATATTTAAATGAAACTAGTCTTTCATCCTTCTCATAGGTTTTTGCCAAATATGTGAAAGAGATTTTCTTCTGTATCTAGGGGTTAAACAAAACCCAACTTTGATAAAAGCTTATAAAAAGCACATTTGGCTGTAAGACATAGTTCCGCAGTAGCTGATCACTCTGTTTTCCTGTGTAGAAGGGAGGTCACTCTAGGCATATTTGGCTGATCTCCAAGAGTAATGTGGGCAGAAGTTGTCAGACAGACATATGTTTAGTCTTGTCTTGATTTAGCTTGCATAGAAAGCAGAATGTGTCTCTGACTGGCGGGTGGAGGGAGACTATGGCAATGTCTGTCTGACTGGAGGGTGGATGGAGATGGCAACAGACCGTGTCTGTCTGACTGGCGGGTGGAGGCGATGACAATATATTGTGTCTGTGGTGGGTGGATGGAGATGGCAACAGACCGTGTCTGTCTGACTGGCGGGTGGAGGCGATGACAATATATTGTGTCTGTGGTGGGTGGAGGAAGATGGCAACAGACCGTGTCTGTCTGACTGGCGGGTGGAGGCGATGACAATATATTGTGCCTGTGGTGGGTGGAGGTAGTTAACAATAGAATGTGTCTAGATATGGTGGTTGGAGTAAGATAACAACATAATGTGTCTGTCTGTGGTGGGTGGAGGGAGATGACAACAGAATGTGTCTAGATATTGTGGTTGGAGTGAGATAACAACATAATGTGTCTGTCTGTGGTGGGTGGAGGGAGATGACAACAGAATGTGTCTGTCTGTGGTAGGTGGATTGAGATAGCAACAGAATGTTTCTGTCTGGTGGGTGGAGGGAGATGACAATAGACTGTGTCTGTCTATAGAGGAAGATGGCAGGAGAAGAAAACTTCCACATTCGCCCTTAAAAGGGTTGTTGGCGTGTGATGTTGTCATTTATAGCTAGGCTGTGATTGTGCTGTTCGGGCCAACACATGTGATTTCAGCAAATCTTTCATTATTCGCTTTTAATGACTTGCCTTTTGGGCAGTGTGCCTATTGATTTATTTTTTTTACCATAAAAAACAGAATCCTGGAATCCACTTGTGGGGAAGGAAACAGATTTTGCAACAGTAAGTTGGCAGTAGACGGAGAAGGAAAAAACATTTACAGGGTAGAGGAGCAATAGATGGAAACTGAATCAGAGTAGAGAAAGATGAAGACATATCAGTTTAAGTTTGTGACAAATCCTGTATTGTTATTTCTTGTTGTGGTGATGCAGACTTGTTTTATGTTGAGAATATTTATTTGTGATAAAACCATGCTTCCCTGATGTTGTACATACCACGGTAGGATATGCCTTGGATGTTTTCGGACTTGTAGCAAAACAGAACAGGACATTACCTTGTCCGCTCATTGTGCAAGACAGGTCCTTCTGGATTTGGCCTGAAAGGGCAGTTTCCACACTGTGTTGTGGTTTACAGCTTGGCTCTGATTCTGCGCCATTTGGCTCAGAGTATGTGATTTCACCAAACTGCTAGTTAGTTATGGTGGTTAAGGGGCAGTGGTCTGTTCTCTCCCCCCCCCCCCCTTTTTTTATCTACACATCCACTGGCTAAACTGTGGCAAAAGTTGGATGGAGTTGGATAGGACCCACTTTGAGAAAACCTCGGACAAATATAGCTAGAATGTATTTCTACTAAAACCTGTAGGGGTATAGAAATAAAGGAAGACCCTAAAAAACATGGAGAAGAGAGCTAGAGAGTAACGTTAAAAAAGATGGGAGGACACGGAGGGAACTAGCGAAGGATAGAACCACTTGGCGTGAGTTGGTTGAGGGCCTATGCTCCATTTGAGGTTAGATAGGCAGAAGAAGAAGAAAAATAAATTTATTTATAATGTTCTTTACCAACGGTCAACCAGTGAATCATACTGATGTTATTAATGCCCTCTAAGAAATGGGAAGGACGGAGGACTTTGGGGGCAGTTAATCTACATCATTTGCCAGAATTATAGACTTGGGAGTTGAGATCGGTATAGCAAAAAGTGAGTCGCACACCAGTCACGTCAGAGAACTTGTTAATCAACATAGAACTGGTACTATTAGCCACAGGACACTGGGGTTCATGCTGACGGGAGTATCTGAGCACCTATGGATATGTATGAGTCCATTGATGATAAACCAATTAACTGTCTATATTTAAAAAAAAAAAATTAAAAATGTGAAATATAAAGACATATGAAAGAAGTAATCATTAAACACAAATAGGGTGAAGCATTAACACTTTGGTGACCAACTTCGACAATCGTCGAATTTCCAGTCATATCCCCTTGTGACCAACCTAACAGTCGTCGATTTCATGACACGTAGTCTGCGATACCCATAGTTTTCAAACTGAGCTTCATCCACGTATGTTTATTATTCCAAGAATAATACCTCTCTGACCAGATTCAAGCGTTGTTTTCAGGGAAAATTTGCTAACTGTCATGACTAGTGCATATTTAGCCTTTTTGTCATTTCTCATAGTGAGAACCAGACCCATATTATTGATGATTCTGAGTTCGCCTGTGAGTATTGCGCTGAAGATGATAATTCCTGGAAACATCCTTGGTATTGGGAGACGGTAATGCCTCGGATTGCTGGTCAGGAAAGTCGTTAAGTGCAGTACATCCCCTGTAGCCTCAAAAAAGTACATGTATCCGGTGATTCGTGCCGTGACCCCATAACCTCTATCACTGAGGTTTACAGGAAACTCTTGACATCAGCAGCTTCGCTTTAAACAAGCCATTTACCCACCCCCCTCCCCCCCACCCCACCCCAGGGCGAAAGGGTTAAATATAAATGTTACCCTGTGCACAACATGACAACCAAGAAACTTGTATTTTTTTAAGCCCATGAAATGTTTCTGGTAGCTACGGCAATGTTAGAAATGATGTAACAATATTTTTTTTTTAAATAATAGGTGGTTAAGGAGTAACACTTTTTAATTGTGGTGAATGGGTTCAATACAGATTAGATCAAATTGTGATATTTGTTTACAGGAATTTTTATCATGGATTGTTGATAATTTGTTTTTAATGCGCTGTTGTCTCTTGTGTGACTGTTAGAATTACTGAAATGCAATATTTCAAACAAAAAATAATGCCATTTATGTAAAATGACAATGTTTGGTTTGAATTGGTCCTGCTGCTGCCACCTGGTTTTCTGCTTTCCCTAAAACCTACCTGGCACGCTGGTCAGTTTATCGGAACAAGCCATTTTCGAGTTTTTGTTTGTTCTCTGAAACAGCACAGGCCAGGGTAGAAAATATTTTTCGGAACAGAAATAAAATATACATTTATACACCATTAAGCTTGTTCTTGTTATTTTGATAACAGAGTATTGCTTTTTGTGTGTCTGTTTATACAGGGTTGTGTAAAGATGTGTGCAAGTCGGACATAAATAATACAGGTATTGCGGGGGAATTGGTAGGAACAGGGTGACATGAATTGTGTTGCATCGGGGGGAGTATGTACTTACTTACTTTGACGCTCCTCTTCTACCTTGGGGCGTAGAGGTTTGCCAGAGAGATCGCCAGGCTTCTCTGTCAGCAGTTTTTTCCCTGGCTTTGTTCCATTCCAGTCTTCTGTCAGTCAGGGAGTGTCGGAGGTTGTCATCCCAGCAGACTCTAGGTCGCTCTTAGCCTCCCAGTAAAAATGGTTCATAGTTCATGTTAGAGGTCATCATCGCACATCAGACATGACCATAAGTGCTCCAATCTCCTCCTGGGTCTGTCTCCAAGTGTTTTCAGTAGGGTTGTACCGAATAGTGATTTTCACTATCCGGCCGAATATGAATAGTGGGACCAACTATTCGGCCGAATACGAATAGTGTATCATCTTCATCAGGTGCCTTGCCGACTGGCGTGGGCGATCATGCCTCTCCACAATCTGCAATCTCCTGCATGTATTAGTTCGTGTGCTGACACACCTCCATACCATGCAACAAGATTGTCAAGAATCTTCTCTCGTTGTCTTCCTCTATCCCTCCTTCCACAGATCTTTCCAGTGGTCACCAAATGTTCCATTTTTCCTCTTCTCATAACATGGCTGAAAAATAACGACTGACTCATTCTGATATCTGTGATTAGTTGTCTTCGGGCTCCCGCCTCATTCAAAGCCATCGTTCGCTCAGCCGTTCATTTAATGTAATTTAAACGCACCTTTATATTCTTATAAGCAATATCTTCAAATTTGATTTGGGCGAAGAGACCCTCAAAGAACGAAAAATGCATGATCTCTCTCTCTCTCTCTCTCTCTCTCTCTCTCTCTCTCTCTCTCTCTCTCTCTCTCACACACACACACACACTGCGGTTGGCATTTTATGTAGTTTGTACCACGCAACCGGGTTGCAGTTTCCCCCGCTACGACAGACTTAGGCAACAGCAACTATTGTGTTAATGAGGCAGTTATTTCAGTCCATCACAGTGTATGCAAAAACGGGAGTAAGGTAACCATTATTCCTATTCGACCCGACCGCAACTATTCGGCCGAATACCAAATAGTTATTAGGTCCACTATTCGGCCCCGAAGCGAATATTCGGTACAGCCCTAGTTTTCAGTCTAGCAACTCCCATCTGTTCTGGCTGATGTAAGGTGGCTCCCGCATGGTTTTCTTGTCTCACGGCTCCAATCAGTACCCCCATGGTATGCAGTCTATTGAGTGAAAATTATTTTTCTATGAAACTGAAAGCTTCACAGCGTTTAGTCCCTCGTATGGCATTGATGATGTCTCTCCTGTCCACAGAGGGCCCATTCCTAAATATATATGTACGCACATGTGTGCCTGCTACCACACAAAACATTTCATCTTCTTCGCATTCACTGGCTGTCAACTCTTGCAGAAAGTTCTGGTTGTTTATCCACTTGTGAAACTTTAGTTTAATTCCTGAATTTGAGATTTGTGTGCACAGATCCGGCTTGCTTGTGTGCAGACTGATGGTTTCTCATCTCTCAGGTGGATGCACTACAACTTTGAAGAAACAACCTAGTCACCTTGTAGGACATGCTTGGGGGGGGGGGTGGATGTCTTCTTTCGTGTATCCCTAAAAGGGACCCAGGAACCCACACGGGGGGGTGGGGGGGATAAACACTCACTGCACCTTAACAAGCATGTCCTAAAAGGTGACTAAATCAGGATTTTCTACAATTTGATGTGTTTAGCTAAAAGGCACCAATATCACAGCCTTGCTGTAAACCACAACCTGTCCACTGCCATTTTAAGGGCAAGTGCAGAATAATACAAAGAAGACAGAAACCATTGTTTAAACTTATGTAAAACTGATACCTTTTATCAAATAACGACATAAACAAACATAATGTACAGATGACATAAAATGGCACAAGAATAAACACTAGAAATTTGTGACAAGTGTGCATCTTCCTCAGTCAGAGGGAGCAGAGATAGCCCAAGGGGTTAGACATTTGCCTCCGGGCCAAAAGTTCTTGGGGTTGAATCCGCATCGAGGTGGATTTGGTAAAATATTGACTTTGAATCTCAGGTCGACCCAGCCTTAAATTGGTACCAGAAAACTGCTGTGAAAGCCACAATGACTGATGTAATGTTGACCACATAACCCGTCAAGTGCCGACTTGGTCTGTAAAAACGCAAATGGGTCTCCTTCCAAATGCCTCATGCACCAATGCCGTGAAAGAATTCTTTAATGTATTTGGGGGGGGGGGGTTTAAACTCAGGTAAATTTGAGGTTTTTTCTTGAGGTCTGCAGGGACAACTACAGGAAAACCTGATGTCAATGGCTCACGTGAGCGCAGTAAAGCTACACAAAAATTGCTCGTCCGCATTACGCCAACATGTTAAATCCTTTTTTTTTAGAAAATCCCATTGGAACATTGAGCTTTCACTAAAAAGTCAGACACAAATTGTGTAGCTATGTGCAAATTATTACTTTATTCTGACCTATAGTGGTGCCTTTGAATATGAGCATAATATGTTCTGAGACGGCCTTCGAATTCTAAATCAATTAAATTAAAAGGCAATTTTTCCCATTCAAAATAATGGAAACTAGATTCATCTGTTCAAGAGTCCGACAAGCTGAATTTATTTGTCTAAATACAGTACGTTGTAAATATAGCAACACATGATGATCATATGTGAATATAGCAACACATGATGATCATATGTGAATATAGCAACAGATGATCATATGTGAATATAGCAACAGATGATCATATGTGAATATAGCAACAGATGATCATATGTGAATATAGCAACAGATGATCATATGTGAATATAGCAACAGATGATCATATGTGAATATAGCACTACATAATGATCATATGTGAATATAGCAACACATGATGATCTTATTAGAATACAAACATAAACAAATACAAAAAGATATATCAAACATTGTATCTACTGTAGTTGATCAAAATGGTGACACAGCATGTCGAAGTAGGAGGAGGAAGGGGGATTAAGGCAGATTTTTGTTTGGAAAGTGAGTCACTTTCCAAAAGATCAGGAATCCTTGCTGCTGTTTTATCGCGTAGATGTTCACCACGGCTAGAGGGTTTGTTGACTGGCAGTTTTTCAGAGTGCTCTTGTGATCGCAACTATTTTAATCTCTCTAAAATGTTCAATAATGTTATCACTGAATAAGTTAACAAATTTTTCAACTTCAGCTC
The DNA here is from genome assembly GCA_905116865.2 of Candidula unifasciata. Classification (NCBI taxonomy): domain Eukaryota; kingdom Metazoa; phylum Mollusca; class Gastropoda; order Stylommatophora; family Geomitridae; genus Candidula; species Candidula unifasciata. Next base: position 17,356 of record CAJHNH020003086.1, read on the forward strand.
TATCACGGTGCCACCTCTTAACAACTTCGGCTCTCCTCCGAACTTCTACCCCCGCAGTTTTGCGGCCTGAAATATCCGTTCGGGGCGTAGTCCAATTAAAAATATGCCGGCTCCGTATAATGAAACAAATGCTCTAACAGGATCTCAGCGATATGTTACTTGCGGACCTGTTTCTTTTTGTTTCTGATTACCTGACAATTCTAAGAGACGTACGCAACACTGCAGACGATAGTAGCAGACAATAATAATAGCGACCGTTGACACTTTCCATTGTCGAACTTTCTGCCGACGAACAAATCACGGCAAATCTACGATAGGCTCGGAAAAACGAAACAAATGCTCTAACAGGGTCTCAGCAATATGTTACTTGCGGACCTGTTTCTGTGACTATGCCTCACCGCCGAGTGTATCCCCCGCGCCGCTACGCGCAGCACGGATAGGGGCTAAACTAGATGGCTGGGACCCACGAGTGGCAGCTACCGCATCTCCTGCAACTTCCTCCAATTACTTTGCTCGTGAGTCCCAGGCACCTAGTTTAGCCCCTCATTTGCGCCGCGTGTAGCGGCGCGGGGATACGCTTGGAACTTCTTGTGTTTTTGACCATATAAGGTGTTGGATTTCAGCAGTGATCATCCTTCCAGCTTTCCTCTCGTTCTCCCTGGAAGAAAGTTCTTCTGCAATTTCTTCCTTCTGCTGCAGGTCAGAGTGCTGAAGTTATTGTGTTGTCAACTCAGTTATGTCATCGGAAAATGTCCGGCATTCGGTATCCAGGGTGCCGTTTGAGTTCCGAGGCAAAATTTAATTGAAAATTTTGTTTGGATTCAAAACTGTTCAAGTTTGAAGCATTCCACTGTATTTGGAGCATAAACTCTCATGTGTGCCTATGACATATTGTAAAGTGATAACAGCCCTGACATTATACTTCGATGAAAACTGACAAAGCTTCACATAGGTTGTTGCTGTAACTAATGCTCTGTTTACAATCAATATGGCAGTGAGACAGGCATGTATGCTCTTCCCTCTCAGTGAGACAGGCATGTATGCTCTTCCCTCTCAGTGAGACAGGCATGTATGCTCTTCTCTTTTTTATTCAACATCTACATGAAGAGAATACTGGTTCTTTTATTTTATTTTACCTCATCTCAGGGACTAAGAGATATCACAGGTAATTCCCGGGAAAGTCTAATATTAAGATTGGGGGTTAAGATTGGTGTTGGAGGGTGTTTATTTCACATCCAAACAACCCTATACTATTGGACTTTTCCGGTAATTTCCCACAAAATCTTACACTTTCAACATGAAGAAAATCTATGAGCAAGTCAGGGGACCAGAAGGCTTTCTGTCCGGCCTTATACAGATGCTAACAAAGGTTTCAATATCAAATAAATATTTCAGAATACTATGCAATTTATTATGTAAGGTCATATCGGTCACTAGAAGGTTGCATCTGTCACAGCCACTAGAACATCACATCTGTCACTGCCACTAGAACGTCACATCTGTCACTGCCACTAGAACATCACATCTGTCACTGCCACTAGAACATCACATCTGTCACTGCCACTAGAACATCACATCTGTCACTGCCACTAGAACATCACATCTGTCACTGCCACTAGAACATCACATCTGTCACTGCCACTAGAACATCACATCTGTCACTGCCAATAGAACATCACATCTGTCACTGCCACTAGAACATCACATCTGTCACTGCCATTAGAACATCACATCTGTCACTGCCACTAGAACATCACATCTGTCACTGCCACTAGAACATCACATCTGTCACTGCCACTAGAACATCACATCTGTCACTGCCACTAGAACATCACATCTGTCACTGCCACTAGAACATCACATCTGTCACTGCCACTAGAACGTCACATCTGTCACTGCCACTAGAACATCACATCTGTCACTGCCACTAGAACATCACATCTGTCACTGCCACTAGAACATCACATCTGTCACTGCCACTAGAACATCACATCTGTCACTGCCACTAGAACATCACATCTGTCACTGTCACTAGAACATCACATCTGTCACTGCCACTAGAACATCACATCTGTCACTGCCACTAGAAGGTCACATCTGTCACTGCCACTAGAAGGTCACATCTGTCACTGCCACTAGAACGTCACATCTGTCACTGCCACTAAAATGTCACATCTGTCACTGCCACTAGAAGGTCACATCTGTCACTGCCACTAGAAGGTCACATCTGTCACTGCCCCTAGAACGTCACATCTGTCACTGCCCCTAGAACATCACATCTGTCACTGCCCCTAGAACATCACATCTGTCACTGCCACTAGAACATCACATCTGTCACTGCCACTAGAACATCACATCTGTCACTGCCACTAGAACATCACATCTGTCACTGTCACTAAAAGGTCACATCTGTCACTGCCACTAGAACGTCACATCTGTCACTGCCACTAGAAGGTCACATCTGTCACTGCCACTAGAAGGTCACATCTGTCACTGTCACTAAAAGGTCACATCTGTCACTGCCACTAGAAGGTCACATCTGTCACTGCCACTAGAAGGTCACATCTGTCACTGCCACTAGAAGGTCACATCTGTCACTGCCACTAGAACGTCACATCTGTCACTGCCACTAGAACGTCACATCTGTCACTGCCACTAGAACGTCACATCTGTCACTGCCACTAGAACATCACATCTGTCAATGCCACTAGAACATCACATCTGTCACTGCCACTAGAACATCACATCTGTCACTGCCACTAGAACATCACATCTGTCACTGCCACTAGAACATCACATCTGTCACTGCCACTAGAACATCACAACTGTCAATGCCACTAGAACATCACATCTGTCACTGCCACTAGAACATCACATCTGTCACTGCCACTAGAACATCACATCTGTCACTGCCACTAGAACATAACATCAATGAATGGTGGCCATGAAATATGCATAGATAAACTGGTACGCTGCTTTTCTTCAAAAACAATTTTATACAATAAACTTGCATATAATAACAATCTTATAGAATAACAATTTAAACAAAGAAATGTGCTAAAAACAAGATATAGATAATTATGCGGATAAATAACAGACATTGAGCTGCATTCATATAAATAAGATAGTAAGTGGATAATAATGATCTCAGCTTCCCTTGTGGGTCCTAGGGTCCCACTGGGGGGAATAGACCAACCTCTCTCTGTGTGGGTCCTGGGCGGAATAGACCAACCTCTCTCTCACCAACAAGTGTGTCGCAAAAAAGGAAACTAATTATGGGTGTTTCTTTCAAAGTCATAGTGTGCCTGAGAGGCAAGAAACCAACAAGCTGCAAACAAATAAACCAGGCCTGTGAAACGGATGTGCATGGAACTCAAGTTCTGCAAAAAGAATGGTCCACAAGTGGCTGAACAACCAGAACTTTCCGCCGGAGTTTACAGCCGGTGAATGCCAAGAAAAAGAATAGAGATTATCTCAGTCAGAAGACAAAACTGCAGACACACAAGAGGTTCCAACCAGCTGGCCCAATAAATGACATCTTCACTTTTACTGTGAGACTATAGTGTGTGCTGATGGTTGACCAATCAAACCAATTAGATGCCTTCAGAGTTGTCCCACGAACTTAAGGAATTTTTTTTTTTTTTTATGTCTAAGGGCAGCCATGTGTGACGATGCTTGGCCAGACAGACACCTCACATGTGACAATGCTTGGCCAGACAATCACCTCACATGTGACAATGCTTGGCCAGACAGACACCTCACATGTGACAATGCTTGGCCAGACAAACACCTCACATGTGACAATGCTTGACCAGACAGACACCTCACATGTGACAATGCTTGGCCAGACAGACACCTCACTTTTGACAATGACTGGCCAGACAGACACCTCACATGTGACAATGCTTGGCCAGACAGACACCTCACATGTGACAATGCTTGGCCAGACAGACACCTCACTTGTGACAATGCTTGGCCAGACAGACACCTCACACATAACTGTCTTCACTGGACTGGACAGATCTTTCCTGCTATCTAGTCTGTTGTCTAGAATCAGCCTGTCTGTCTATTGTTCATGGTTAACAAATATCAAAACAAAAGGGTCTCCTCAATATACAACAGTTCTGTTCCAATTAACTGGCCGTAAATCTAATTTTTTCAACAATACATCTATTGAAACAGGTTACACAAATTGTACAAAAAAACACACAAATAAAATCTATGTACAAATAATTGCTGCACATAATGTCGAAAATACAAAATATGTATTCTATTGCATCAGTTCTGGGGACTTTTGTTCCCCTAACAATGTAGCTGTTCTTTTTTATTAAGATTTTTTTGTTTAATTGCTGTGGAAAGAGTACAAATGAAAAGAGAATTTTTGAGAGAAATTTTTTTAAAGGGACAATTGAAATATTTTAGCCACATTAAAAGATCTAGGATACTTTTAAAAACCATACTAGAGGGAAAAGTGAAAGACAAGACAGCAAGATGTGGGCAACGATACAAGTGGGAGCATGCTGGAGATCCTTTGCAGTCAACCTTCACTAGGGAGATGGCACCTGATTGATTGATTGATTGATTGATTGACTGACTGATTGATTGACTGATTGGTTGATTGATTGATTGATTGAAAAGAAATTCTTTCAGTCCTAGAAGATCATGTCTACCCTTAAAGTCACCAAAGGAAAACAATTACAAAATCACAATTACTTTCTCGGTGATCAAATCAAATACGCTCATTATAAATCAAACATGTCAGGTGACTTTGGTGTGCTCATAACAAACTTATAAAATAAATGAAAATTTCGACAAGAGTTATTTGCATGTGTTTAATCATATGCAGTCGATGTATCGTGTTTGTTCTCTACAACATCAAATCATTCAACGATAACTTTTAAAAACTAGCGCAAACTCTCAATTCCAGTGTGGGTTCCAGAGATCTAATTCAGAGAACAGAGAACACACTCCCCTCCCCCCCCCCCCCCTTTTTTTTTTACAAACATGTCGTAGGAGCCACCTAATTAGGAGTGTTTCCTTCAATCTGCCTGAGAGGCAAGGAACCAACAGTTTGATTAAAAATAAGACAGAACTACAAAACACATACCATACACTTGCAAAACTGAAGTTTTCGATCCAGATCAAAGTCCAGGAGTGGGCGCACAACCAGAACCTCACGCCTGAAGTTTTCGATCCAGATCAAAGTCCAGGAGTGGGCGCACAACCAGAACCTCACGCCTGAAGTTTTCGATCCAGATCAAAGTCCAGGAGTGGGCGCACAACCAGAACCTCACGCCTCAAGTTTTCGATCCAGATCAAAGTCCAGGAGTGGGCGCACAACCAGAACCTCACGCCTGAAGTTTTCGATCCAGATCAAAGTCCAGGAGTGGGCGCACAACCAGAACCTCACGCCTGAAGTTTTTCGATCCAGATCAAAGTCCAGGAGTGGGCGCACAACCAGAACCTCACGCCTGAAGTTTTCGATCCAGATCAAAGTCCAGGAGTGGGCGCACAACCAGAATCTCACGCCTGAAGTTTTCGATCCAGATCAAAGTCCAGGAGTGGGCGCACAACCAGAACCTCACGCCTGAAGTTTTCGATCCAGATCAAAGTCCAGGAGTGGGCGCACAACCAGAACCTCACGCCTCAAGTTTTCGATCCAGATCAAAGTCCAGGAGTGGGCGCACAACCAGAACCTCACGCCTGAAGTTTTCGATCCAGATCAAAGTCCAGGAGTGGGCGCACAACCAGAACCTCACGCCTGAAGTTTTCGATCCAGATCAAAGTCCAGGAGTGGGCGCACAACCAGAACCTCACGCCTGAAGTTTTTTCGATCCAGATCAAAGTCCAGGAGTGGGCGCACAACCAGAACCTCACGCCTGAAGTTTTCGATCCAGATCAAAGTCCAGGAGTGGGCGCACAACCAGAACCTCACGCCTGAAGTTTTCGATCCAGATCAAAGTCCAGGAGTGGGCGCACAACCAGAACCTCACGCCTGAAGTTTTCGATCCAGATCAAAGTCCAGGAGTGGGCGCACAAACCAGAACCTCACGCCTGAAGTTTTCGATCCAGATCAAAGTCCAGGAGTGGGCGCACAACCAGAACCTCACGCCTGAAGTTTTTCGATCCAGATCAAAGTCCAGGAGTGGGCGCACAACCAGAACCTCACGCCTGAAGTTTTCGATCCAGATCAAAGTCCAGGAGTGGGCGCACAACCAGAACCTCACGCCTCAAGTTTTTCGATCCAGATCAAAGTCCAGGAGTGGGCGCACAACCAGAACCTCACGCCTGAAGTTTTCGATCCAGATCAAAGTCCAGGAGTGGGCGCACAACCAGAACCTCACGCCTGAAGTTTTCGATCCAGATCAAAGTCCAGGAGTGGGCGCACAACCAGAACCTCACGCCTGAAGTTTTCGATCCAGATCAAAGTCCAGGAGTGGGCGCACAACCAGAACCTCACGCCTGAAGTTTTCGATCCAGATCAAAGTCCAGGAGTGGGCGCACAACCAGAACCTCACGCCTGAAGTTTTCGATCCAGATCAAAGTCCAGGAGTGGGCGCACAACCAGAACCTCACGCCTGAAGTTTTCGATCCAGATCAAAGTCCAGGAGTGGGCGCACAACCAGAACCTCACGCCTGAAGTTTTCGATCCAGATCAAAGTCCAGGAGTGGGCGCACAACCAGAACCTCACGCCTGAAGTTTTCGATCCAGATCAAAGTCCAGGAGTGGGCGCACAACCAGAACCTCACGCCTGAAGTTTTCGATCCAGATCAAAGTCCAGGAGTGGGCGCACAACCAGAACCTCACGCCTGAAGTTTTCGATCCAGATCAAAGTCCAGGAGTGGGCGCACAACCAGAACCTCACGCCTCAAGTTTTCGATCCAGATCAAAGTCCAGGAGTGGGCGCACAACCAGAACCTCACGCCTGAAGTTTTCGATCCAGATCAAAGTCCAGGAGTGGGCGCACAACCAGAACCTCACGCCTCAAGTTTTCGATCCAGATCAAAGTCCAGGAGTGGGCGCACAACCAGAACCTCACGCCTCAAGTTTTCGATCCAGATCAAAGTCCAGGAGTGGGCGCACAACCAGAACCTCACGCCTGAAGTTTTCGATCCAGATCAAAGTCCAGGAGTGGGCGCACAACCAGAACCTCACGCCTCAAGTTTTCGATCCAGATCAAAGTCCAGGAGTGGGCGCACAACCAGAACCTCACGCCTCAAGTTGCAGCTGGAGAACACTGAGAAGAAGATGAACAAGAAACTCCCAACACCCGAGTTCTCTAGTGGCGGGTGGTGGGTGGTGGGTGGCGGGTGGTGGGTGGAGGGAAAACGCCCCTCAAGCTGCTACACATGGGCCTTATCTTTCACATCCCCTGCAGGTGTCACTCCCAGGTGCCAGACCAGCAGCATGTAGAGCCCAGACAGCACTGTGACGATCAGCCCAATGATTAACAGAATATTCTGAAGACAAATGAACAATCAGTACATCTGAGAGGGAATACAATCAAATTATCAGATTGTCAATAAGTTCTTGTTATAGCCCACGCCGTGTGAATGTTGAATTAAGAACCAACATCACAGCACTCAGGACACTCCCATAAGTGCTCAAGTCCCTTCTTTAGCGGCAAGTGAAGAGTTCCAATTCCGATTGTACCAGTAACCATCTAATCGTATGTCCGTCTCATCCTTCCCCTGAGTGTTGAGCGTCAGCCAGATCCCCTGGTCCATGCTGTGTCAGGTTGGTTTAAGCTCTAAACAATCAACTGTATTACATCATATGGCTCTGTCTCTCCCTACAGAACAGTGAACTACATTAGGAGAGAGTTGCACAAGGTTCCGTAGCTACAGGGACGATTCTTGGGAATCTCTGTACAACTGCAGTTATAAAGCAAACAGACAGTCCATAAACAGAACCAGCTGTAAACCCCGGCAGCGGAAAGACCGGGTTGTTTGTCCACTTCTAGACTTTGGCTTTGTTCCAGGGCATGAGTTTTGCGCACGCATAAATTTTACAGGTGGAGAGTGAGAAGCAACAGCGTAACACATAATCTGTTTAAATCACCATTGATCACTGGCATCATGAGAGCTAACAGACTAAAATGATTGGGGCATATTGAAAGAATGTCAGATGACAGAGAAGTAAAAACTGTATACACCTGAGAGAGGAATGGTCGTAGACCACGATGCAGACAAAAAAGAAGTTCGAGAGATAATGTCCAGCCAAACCTGCAAATAACTATTGTCAAAAATTGTGAAGATAAGGCCAGCCAGGGAGATGAATGGAGACAAGTGATATCTGCAGCAGTAAACCTCAAGGGCTCAGAATGCTAAAGAAGAAGATGACTATTCTGTGCTACTTTATGTGAAGTAAAAGTTCAGCGTACATTTGACAATATGAATGTTTTTTTAGATATATTTTTTATACACTAAACACTATTTGTATTGGTATTCGGCCGAATAGTTGGTCCCGTTATTTGTATTCGGCCTAATAGTGAAAATCACTATTCGGTACAGCCTTAATTTGTACACAGACATTTGGTTCCTTGCCTCTCAGGCTGATGCACTCCGACTTTGAATGAAACCCCCAATTAGTCGACTTTTACAACATTCTTGTTGGGTAGGCAGTGGGACTAGTCTTGTTTCCCCTACAATGGGACCTCAGAACCCACACGGGGAAGAATCGGATTAAAAAGGCGGAGATACAAATGGAAAGTCATGGAATTTCAACAACAAAAATACTTTATTTTTTCAACAGTGACTTGCCTGTGGTGTGAATTCATTTGTCTCTGCTGCCTTCTGTTTCATACTCTTCACATCTTTCTTGGACTTCTTCCAGTCCTGTTTGCCTGCAATCACATATCAATTATCGGAACTTATCCTGTTGCACTTGTACCATATGATATCGAGGTGAGGTACAAGCAGTTTGAGAGACTGTACTTGTGTGCCTCACGTGCTTATCACAGACTCTGTTACTCCTGTCCACTAAATGCATGGCCAGCCTCTTTTTGATGCCCTCTTGTCTGTACATTATTGCTGATATTGGTCTAGTGGCTATTGGCAACAGAGTTAGATGACTGAACCATTCACCTCTTGTTTTCTAACAAAATATCATGCAGCTAGTATACTCAATTTTTTTTTTCTGGTTTCAGTTTCTGATCTCTCTCTGCAGTATGTTGGGTGCTGTTCTCAGAAACCTCATCTCAGCTGTGGCGAGCGAGCTGTGCATGTAACTGCCGCTTTCACTTTCCATTGCCAAAAAAAATGATTTTACTATTTATTATCACTGTTCATTATTTAACACAAAAAATACATCTCAAACATTGCGAAAAGAATGCTCGCTAAATGCTTACGCCATTCATGCAGAAACTGTAACGTTTGAAAGCTACCAGTTACTAGTATACAATGCTGTATATTCTCAACAGTGAAGCGACAAAATATCCGGTGATAAAGTGACAAGGAAAATGTCAGGTGACACCTTCTCCAGTGTAATCATTACCTACCAACACTTACACCGATGACACCTAGCCTCTTATCACCATTTTTTGTCTGTCATTTTCTAAGTCTCCTATTGGTATGACATATTTGGTTTGAAAAACAAAGAAAAGATTTATACAAATATTACATACACAATTTCTAGACTGCTTGCTTGTATTTTCTCTTCAAGTCCATGCCTTGTTGCATGACTATAAATAACCTTCTGCCCTGACACAGATGATCTTTTATGCCATGACATCAAACTGTCAAGTATATTCTCTTTCAGCCTACCTCGACTACTTTACCCCTCCAACTTTCTCAACATCATGATGTGCTCTATTTTAAGCCTACTTGTACTAATACATCAGAAAAAAACCATCTACAGTCTTTGGTCACGCGATGAGAAGGAGAAAACTGGAGTACATTGTGACAGTAGGAAAGGTCGAGGGGAGGAGAGGCAGAGAGAGACCGAGATAACAGATGCTGGACAGTCTGACATCATGGCAATGAAGATCATCTGTGCCAGAGTTGATTGAAAGTACACGAGACAGAAGGTTGTGGATAGACTTGACTACCAACCCCACATGGTATGTTTAAGAAGTAGAAGTACTAATATATAATTTCTTTGTTTTGGGTTTTAAGAATTGACAGGTTATCACTCTGGTCAATTCCACTGATGCTCAATGTTGCATGTATACTTTACTTTTAACTTCACATTTTTTTTTAAACGATCAAAACTAGTAGATATTCTGGATTTTTAAAAAAGAGAGAGAGAGAAGGTTAATATATGCAGGAAACTTAAATTTCCCAAACTAAACATCTGAAAAGTGACGAGTTTGATCTGGTTATTTTGTGGTCAAATATTTTCCTGAATGAGTTCATCATTTACAATTTAATTGGTTCATCCAATATACATATGACCTTAGAAGCACAACAATAACCTCAATTTGTAAAGTGCAACTACATCCGCTTCTCAACAGCAAAAATATAAAACAGAATCCCTTTTTGTATGTGACATGACCCCAAAAAATACAATTCTTTCTTTTTCTGTGTTCACGAATTGTGAGCTCATGTGGAAAGTCCTGGTTTTTCATCCATTTGGTCTTCGGCTTTGTGCCAGGGCCTGAGTTTTGTGTGTACACCTGTTTTACTGGCTTATTTGTGTGCAGTTGGTTGTTCCTTGCCACTGGGGTTAATGGACTCTGACTTCAAAGGAAGTCCCCAATTAGTCGACTCTTACGACATACTTGTTGGGAAGGGGAGTGGGTCTATTCTTGTTTTCCCCACAATGGGACCCCGGAACCCACATGGGGAACTAAAAATACAATTAACAATGGCGAAAACAAACAGACACTGAACATAAAGTCATACAATTTCAGATACTGACCTATTTGTTTGCGATACTGATCCAGCGGCTGACTCTGCTGTGCAGTTGTATCCTTTCTGCCCATGTCTAGAAAATCACATACGTCTTACATCAATGGAGAAAAGCCACAACCATCGGTGCCTCAAATGTACAGAGAAAAATGGACATCACTCAAACCTAACAGTCCAGAATAAAACTGTGGATGATTCCTGCCTTGGACCCATGTATTAGGGCTGGGACGATCCTTTCTCTGAAATTATCATTAAGTGGACACTTGTAATGTACGCTTGTTCACATACTCAATGATCACACACACAGACAACGTACAGTCATAAACTCGAGAAACTCATATACAGAGGAAACAATGAAAACTCATAAACTCGAGAAACTCATATACAGAGGAAACAATGAAAACTCATAAACTCGAGAAACTCATATACAGAGGAAACAATGAAAACTCATAAACTCGAGAAACTCATATACAGAGGAAACAATGAAAACTATGTCAGGTGAAATCATGTATAAATGTGTTCAGTGTTGAGCTTAGAACTGATATCACAGCACTCACAACATTCCCATAAGTGCTCCTTCCTCATCTTCAGCAGCCAGTGAAAAGATGCAATTCTGAGGGTGCCAGTAGCAGTTTGATTATGAGTCCGTCTTGTCTATTTCTCTGAGTGTAGAGTGTCAACCAGATCCCCCGGTCACTCCCAGCTCTACCATTGTCTCCTGTGGGTGTAGAGTGTCGACCAGATCCCCCGGTCACTCCCAGCTCTACCATTGTCTCCTGTGGGTGTAGAGTGTCGACCAGATCCCCCGGTCACTCCCGGCTCTACCATTGTCTCCTGTGGGTGTAGAGTGTTGACCAGATCCCCCGGTCACTCCCGGCTCTACCATTGTCTCCTGTGAGTGTAGAGTGTCGACCAGATCTGCTGGTCACTCCCAGCTCGGCTCTCCTGTCAACTTAGGCAGTTAGCTGGAAAGCCGCCGATCGCTTAGTGGGTGCTCTCTGCCTTGGCTGCATTGCGAACAGGGAGCGGAAAAGTCACGAATCAAAACAGGCAGTGAGGTCGACAACAGGGCTGCCAATGCTTGGGTGTGTCCCCCAGATCTGGGTGTTTATTTGACGCTTCGGGGAAATCTGGGGCTTTTTTAAAGTAAATATACCCTTATATAAACGTGGTATTAGTTGCCACGGGTGGGACTCCTGCAGATCTGTATGACTTAATGACCGCCGATAAATTTGCGTGTTTAGGGGTAGGGTTAGGGTTAGGGTTAGGGGTAGGGTTAGGGGTAGGGTTAGGGTTAGGGTTAAATGTGACAATTATGACGCAGGAGTTCCGAATAATCGCACACAGTCACATAAACACCCAAACAATTGACGGACTGTGGATGCTACTCAAACGGATAATTCGCCACCGATGGGGCACCAACTGCGTGCTATTGCCGTCATATTTGGGAGAATTCCAGTGGCGCCACTCCCACAAGCATCAGATTGTCGGCCAGTATTTGGAACTCCTACGTCAAAATTGTCACATCTAACCCTACCCCTAACCCTAACCGTAACCCAACCCCTAACGCCGCCAACCCAACCCCTAACGGCGCCAACCCAAACCCTACACCCTACGCAATCGTATGATGACTACGCAACGTACACGCAACCGTATGATGATAGGTAAGTATGTCATTTAATTCGTGACTTTTCCGCCCCGTGTTCGCAATGCAGCCAAGGGAGAGAACTCCCACTAAGCGATCGGCGGCTTTCCAGCTAACGGCCTAAGTTGACAGGAGAGCCCCCAGCTCTACTATTGTCTCCTGTGAGTGTAGAATGTCGACCAGATCCCCTAGTCATTCCCAGTTTTACTATTCTCACCAGACCGTAATTGGTGCCTCTGCATTCTTCACTCTTGCCAAAGAGCCTTGACCACATCTAGCTTGTTTGTTGCACAAATTCAAAACCAAACTAGTGCAAAACCAGCCAATCTGTCTGCCTGTTTATTTCCCCATCTCCCAGAAAAAATATCAAAAATAATTTATACATGACAATAAATCTAAGTTAATCGCAGTTGCACATTCACAGTAAACGGTCAACCCAAAGTTTCTCCCTTCCTGTGCTAGTGAAAACAAATAACATATCGTAGAAGAAGAGACAGAAAAAGAAGAAAAGGGCTAAAAAGAATGGATAAGACCAGACTCGGCTATCCTCCGAATAATGGTCCCAAATTATCGAGGCCAAAAATATACCCTAACAAGGCCTCAGTCACATGTAAATTGCGGACCTCTTCCGGCAACTACACAGCACACCGCCGAAGAGTATCTCCCGCGCTGCTACGCGCGGCGCAGAGCAGGACTAAACTAGATGGCTGGGCCTGACGAGCAAATAAAATGGAGGAAGCTGCATGAGCTGCGGTAGCTGCTGCTCGTGAGTCCCAGGCATCTAGTTTAGCCCCAATCCACGCCGCGCATAGCGGCGTGGGAGATACGCACGGCGGTGGTGGAAGTCCGTAATTTACATGTGACAGAGGCCCTGTTAGGGTATATTTTCGGCCTCGATAATTTAGGACCGTTATTCGGAGGATAGCCCACAAAGATATTATATATGATATATCTGTATCATAGGGCTATTCTTTACTCAGGAACCAAAATATTGAAAATGGGAACGTCACGGACCGGGGAGCCCTAGCACAGAACGAGCATTTATATTATAATAATACAATATACAACTGGCAAAGGTCCTAGGGCCACTTGCTATTCCTCTTCGGGCCGACAGACGACTGATGTATTATCGTTTGGTGGAATAAAAGTTCTCAAAATAAACTGCCTACCAGGATAGAGACTGAAACCCGTCCATGTCTGTCAGTCGTCTGCCAACAATGCCCTGTTGTCAAAGCAGGTCAAAGGTCAATAATACCTGGACAAGAATTGGTATTGTCTAATTCAACCAATAGTTTTTGTTATAAAAAATTTTTATCAACAGAAATTTCAAAATCTGAATTATAATCCTTATTTTTATTGTGTTACAACGTAAATGTACAATTTTACTAAGTAAATTTAGTATAACATATGTAAATTACATCTAATCCAGCTTTTAGATAGAATTAAAATTGCGTTAATTTGAACCGACATCCACAGCACTAGGGGCATTCCCAAAAATGCCATGTCCCCATCTTCAGCAGCCACAAATACAACTCATCCAACACTGGACTGCAGGTTACCTTACAATCGTATTGCTGTGCCGGTTCTTTCTTTCTAGCCAACCATAAATGAGGTCACGGGACAGTCCAATATTTTAGAGTGTGGCGAGTGTCTTGAGTGCTGTGACCTCGATTCCTAATTCAACATTCATTTTTAGAGGGTGGTATGGGCGGGGTTTCCCTGGTTTAGCGCGTTTCTTCTAGGGCCGAGGTTCTCGCATGTTTACCTAACCCTAACCTTAACCCTAAAAAAAAAAACTATACGCTTAATTTACCACCTGCTGAAATATTTGACTGTCCCGTGTCCTGTGGATTTCCCCTGATTGTGGTCGGCTAATAAGAAATTACCGTGGGGTCCAATATAACGGTGTTAAACTGTTGAATGGAGCTTCCACGATTTGTACCGATCTGATTCTCATCCATGGGGTGTTTAATCTTACAGACTGCAATCGTAAAGGAAACAACGTTTTTTTTAACCCAGCAGCCAGCGAAAAGTCCATTTCCACAATTAGGTGTAGCAGTGTGGTTCTATGTCCGTCTTGACTTTCTTCTGTAAGTTGAGTATCGACCAGATTTCCAAAGGGCCTTGACCGCATCTAACCCGTCATGTATCGATTTACCATACTGGTTTAAATGGTAACCAATGTACAGGAGGCCAACAAGAAGAGGCGGGGATGGGTAGAAAGGGGATTAGAGGAGTCAACTAAAGAAAGGGAATGGGTGACGGTTGAGAACTTGGCTTATGTTGACCGTTCTCGTCGCCGTTTCTTCTCCAGTTTCGATGGCGCAAGATTGTGGAAGTCCGGTTTTCAGCCGGAGCTACTCAGTTGAGTGCTCCTGGAGGCACTATGAGCTGTGATAATCGGTTATTGACTGAGTTCCAGATTTGTACATAATGGCAATGATTGGTGATGCATTTTTCTTCGATGTGTTCCTGGGACAAGGCCCGTGCTATTTATTTGCTGGCCGTGGCTGCAACTTGACCGAAGACGTGTGGAGAATAGTCAGGAATAGTTTTAATCTACTCATCCCCCAGCTATTCGTCGAAATAAGTTTATTTTCAGCGACGACGCCTGTTCTCGCAGTGTGTTTAAGGAGGCATGCACCTTATGGTTTGCCAGATCAAATCATATGTGTTTTGCCGAATGAGGACACTTTGTATGGCTATTGTATTCACTTGAAGTATCCAGCGCATCTGACTTAGTTTTTGACTGGGATCACTGGCACAGGCTGTTGAGTAATTATGGGCCACGCTCGTTTGCTGTGATGCCGGAACCGTAACGACTAACTAACTAAACCATGGGCCTAATGAACATCCAGGACCTAAAACAGGTGGCAACGAACTATCAGACCGAAACGACTAACTAAACCATGGGACTAATGAATATCCAGGACCTAAAACAGGTGGCAACGAACCATCAGACCGTAACGACTAACTAAACCATGGGACTAATGAATATCCAGGACCTAAAACAGGTGGCAACGAACCATCAGACCGTAACGACTAACTAAACCATGGGACTAATGAACATCCAGGACCTAAAACAGGTGGCAACGAACCATCAGATATGAACCCCAAGAGGAAAGATTAACACACACAAAATAAAAAATAAATTACATGAAGGTTAAAAAAATATATACATGTTATATATAACATCCACTGAAGAAATGGTGAACGTATGGCAACACCATCGTATAGCCAGTGTTACAATACGGCCGAAAATCATTTAGCAAACAGGAAATTACTATCCAAAAAGTCTACCTAAGCAGGAGCACGTTAAAAATTCTTCAGACAGTTGAAATGATATAATAAAGTTTTAAATTGGTCTAAGACACGAATTCTAGAGAGCAATCGATAGTCAGTAGTTTTGAGAAACTGGGCAAAAAAAGAAACAATGGAATACAGCTAGAGTCTTCCTGGAGAATGGTGAACAGAGCGACCTTCTCAAACCGGTCATTTGATAATGATGATGTGTTGGTGGCGATGATGATGATGGTGATCATGATGGTGATGATAAAGGCGACGGCAAGAATAAGTTAATACCACGGCCTTCTCTATTTATATATTACAGCCGGACCTGGTTAATACATCCTGGCATGCCTAGCAGTACAAAGTAATCTATCCACTGATCTCAAGATGGCCGCCACAGTAAAAGACGTGAGTCCAGGAATGTTTCAGATATGTTGATTACGCTATTCTAATTTATATAACAGATGAGTTATATCTTAAGTTCTATAATATGTGTTTTATTTAAATTGTAACTACTATATTAATAACAATTTAATTTAACAAACAACAAATGTTGAGGTGAAATGAGCAGTTTTTCCTCAAGAAAATCTAAAAATCCCCTAATTAACTAACTTAACTCAACTCAACACAACACAGCAAACACAAATCACACTGTCAATATTTCATTTCACCAAAGTTTAACACCCCCCCCCCTCCAACCAGACACACGCATTCTCAGTATTTCAGTTAAGCAAGAGCAACGACACTCACACACCAATAGTTGACACAGACAGTGACAAACTGTCATGTCAGTATTTATGATGTCAGTAACATAGCGTTAGTTAGTGTTACATCATGAAACGTCAGCGCTCTGTCTCACATACTTTGTCAGTTCTGACAAACCCCCGTGTGGGTTCCGGGGCCCCATTGTGGGGAAAACAAGAATAGACCCACTGCCTCCCTAAAAGCATGTCGTAAGAGTCGACTAATTGGGGAGCTTCCTTTGAAGTCGGAGTGCATCTGCCGGAGGGGCAAGGAACCAACAGTCTGTATTCAAGAGAATGAGATCTGTAAAACTGATGCACACTCAACACTCAGGTTCTGGAGCAGGACTGCAGTTCAGTAGTGGACGAGCAACCAGAACCTTCCGCCAGAGTTTACAGCTGGTGAACGCAAAGAAGAAGAAGAAGTTCTGACAAAGATGATCTTCTATGCCATGATGTCCCTCTTTGACTCTCTCCCTCCTTTGCCTCTCCCCCCCCCCCCTGTTTGCCTCTCTCCCCCCTTTGCCTCTCCCCCCCCCCCCTGTTTGCCTCTCTCCCCCTTTTGCCTCTCCCCTCCCCCCCTTTGCCTCTCTTCCCCCTTTGCCTCTCTCCCCCTCCAACTTTCCCACTGTCATCATGATGTTCTCCAACCTACCTGTTTATTTACCTTGTAAAATTTGACTGCTGGATTTGTTTTAGGGTGACATTCATGTCACATTTGAAGATCAACAAAAGATCAATAGATTTGCAAGGACTAATGCTCGTCTGGTGGATGTGAAAGAGGAACTTTCTGCGAAAGAGGTAATTTGTGGTTTGGAGAGGGACGGTGGTGTAGCGTAGTGACTAGATGCTGACCTGTCGGCCAGAAGCATTAGGGTTTGGGGGGAGGAGGTGATGTAGCGTAGTGACTAGATGCTGACCTGTCGGCCAGAACGCTTAGTGTTTAAATCTGCATCCAGAAGAATTTTTTATTTTTTTATGTAATTTGGCTCCCAGATTTACTCCGCCTAAAATGGGTGCCAGGTAGTGTTGTGGGAAGTCCGCACGATGCTGAAAACAGCACATATTGAGCGCCGATTGGTCTATATAAAATAGAGGTCTAGTACTATATGTCAGATGTGTAAAAAAGGGTCCTTCATTAAGTGGAGTAGAGGCATGTTTTCACCAAACTATCATCTGGGTGTTGTTCAGTGATGTCTTCAGTGCGCTGCAGGACGTTGGATGTCAGCTTCTCTTTGTTGTTTCCATTGCAGTTTCACTGGAAAATGGCACCTTCTCGTTTGTAGGCTGATGATGTTTGTTGCTTTGCTCTCGTTAAGCTGCCTCGTGAGCAGTTTTTCGATCAACTAACACAAGCTTAATAAGAACCTTTTAATGCATTTAAGAAGTTTGCTTATGTGGTCGTTGCCTCAAAAGGGCATTGTTGTGAGGTTTATTGCCAAGACTGTACAATAAACGGATGAAAGCACATTCCTTTATA
Source organism: Candidula unifasciata (assembly GCA_905116865.2). Classification (NCBI taxonomy): domain Eukaryota; kingdom Metazoa; phylum Mollusca; class Gastropoda; order Stylommatophora; family Geomitridae; genus Candidula; species Candidula unifasciata. Next base: position 35,363 of record CAJHNH020003086.1, read on the forward strand.
TGCAGATATCACAAGAGAACATTCCAGAAAGAATTACTTAATATGTGTTCCAGAACATCTCAAAAGTTTCAGCGTATCCTCAGATATAGGCATTAAAAATGTTTCTTTAATTGTATCTAGTTTGGTTTCGAAAATGTACGGTTTGATTTGAAAAATGTCTTAGGTGGTGTGAAAATCATCCAGTTTGATTTGAAAAACGTCCTAGATGGTTTGAAAATCCTCCTAGATGGTTTGAAAAGTGTCCGGTTTAAAGTGAAAATGGTGAATATATATATACACACACACACATACATATAGAAGAAAAGACAACGTACTGTATATATATAAATATATATATATATATATACACAGTACGTTGTCTTTTCTTATGCTTTCTAGCCCCTAATGAAGCATAGGCCCTCAACCAACTCACGCCAAGTTGTTCTCCAATGAAACATAGGCCCTCAACCAACTCACGCCAAGTTGTTCCCCAATGAAACATAGGCCCTCAACCAACTCATGCCAAGTTGTTCCCCAATGAAACATAGGCCCTCAACCAACTCACGCCAAGTTGTTCTCCAATGAAACATAGGCCCTCAACCAACTCACGCCAAGTTGTTCCCCAATGAAACATAGGCCCTCAACCAACTCACGCCAAGTTGTTCCCCAATGAAACATAGGCCCTCAACCAACTCACGCCAAGTTGTTCCCCAATGAAACATAGGCCCTCAACCAACTCACGCCAAGTTGTTCCCCAGTGAAACATAGGCCCTCAACCAACTCACGCCAAGTTGTTCCCCAATGAAGCATAGGCCCTCAACCAACTCACGCCAAGTTGTTCTCCAATGAAACATAGGCCCTCAACCAACTCACGCCAAGTTGTTCTCCAATGAAACATAGGCCCTCAACCAACTCACGCCAAGTTGTTCTCCAATGAAACATAGGCCCTCAACCAACTCACGCCAAGTTGTTCCCCAATGAAACATAGGCCCTCAACCAACTCACGCCAAGTTGTTCCCCAATGAAACATAGGCCCTCAACCAACTCACGCCAAGTTGTTCCCCAATGAAACATAGGCCCTCAACCAACTCACGCCAAGTTGTTCCCCAATGAAACATAGGCCCTCAACCAACTCACGCCAAGTTGTTCTCCAATGAAGCATAGGCCCTCAACCAACTCACACCAAGTTGTTTCCCAATGAAACATAGGCCCTCAACCAACTCATGCCAAGTTGTTCCCCAATGAAGCATAGGCCCTCAACCAACTCATGCCAAGTTGTTCTCCAATGAAACATAGGCCCTCAACCAACTCACGCCAAGTTGTTCCCCAATGAAACATAGGCCCTCAACCAACTCACGCCAAGTTGTTCTCCAATGAAACATAGGCCCTCAACCAACTCACGCCAAGTTGTTCCCCAATGAAACATAGGCCCTCAACCAACTCACGCCAAGTTGTTCCCCAATGAAACATAGGCCCTCAACCAACTCACGCCAAGTTGTTCCCCAATGAAACATAGGCCCTCAACCAACTCACGCCAAGTTGTTCTCCAATGAAGCATAGGCCCTCAACCAACTCACGCCAAGTTGTTCCCCAATGAAACATAGGCCCTCAACCAACTCACGCCAAGTTGTTCCCCAATGAAACATAGGCCCTCAACCAACTCACGCCAAGTTGTTCTGTCCTTCACTGTTGCATGCAGCTCACCCCTTGTTTTCCCCACTTGTTTAATTTTACTCTCTAGCTCCCTTCTCCGTGTATTTTTTGGTTTGCCTGTGTATTTCAGTACAAAGACATTCTAGTTATATTTTTCTGATGTTTTCTCAGTGTGTGTCCTATCCAACGTCAAAGTTTGTGTCTAATCACTTTTAATGTATTGATAGTTATGTGCTACATTTTGTCAGAAGTAAATTTATTGTTGCTCATTTGTCACAGAAGGAGCTGGAGAACCTCACGTACGCAGAAGAGGAGATCATGTTGCTGGATGCTGACAGCGATACAGTACCATATCCTTTGTACATGGTTGAGTGGGGGTTTGTTATTTACTTGTGTTTCTAATGGAAGTGTCGGTTGAGACTATACCATACCATGCAAGGCATGCAACAGGAGAAGGAGGTAGATCAAGAACATAATGGAAAGATAACATCAGAGAAACTCTACTCTACAACTGCACGATGTATCTGTGGTCGAGGTGGCAAGAAACAGAACCCTTTAACTCCCTCGACCCCACAAGAGCTAAAAGAGGAAGTGAAGAAAAAACATCAAAAAGAAGAAAGGTTCGTGAGTTCAGTTTTTTCTAATATCTCCAGGCATCATCTCTGGAGTTTCCCGTGCGGGTTCCGGGGCCCTGTTATAGGGAAAACAAGAATAGACCCACTGCCTACCCAAAAGCATGTCGTAAGAGTCGACTGATTGGGAGCTTCCTTCAAAGTCGGACTGCATCTGCCTGAGAGGCAAGGAACCAGCAGTCTGCATACAAATTAGTCAGATCTGTCAAATGGATGCACACGCAACACTCAAGTTCTGGAACAGGACTGCAGTACAGAAGTACACGAACAACCAGAACTTTTCGCCAGAGTTTACAGCAGGGGAAGAAGAAGATTTCTGGAGCTATGGAGTTCATGTTTTGTGCATTGTTGTCCATTCTCTGGCGAGAGATCAAGCCATGTGGGATAAAACCTTGTATTTAAGTCAACCATCTCTTTGAAATCTGTATGAATCCAAGCGAGTAACATTCTTGTGGTATATTTATTTATCCTTAACCGCCCTGCACATATCAGATCGGCGAGGTTCTTGTAGAGATGACGATTGAGGAGGCCCAGGCTGCACTGGAGAAGGCCAAGGAGACTTGCCTGGAAGAGATTGCAGCTTTGAAAGAAAATGCAGAAAGTCACAAACAAATACTTGGTGAACTCAAGACACAACTATATGCCAAATTTGGTTCGAATATTAACCTAGATTTGGATGATGAAAGCTAAAAATCTGCCAGTGTATTAAATTTTTGTAAGTTTCCTCATGTTTTTTTTTTTAACTGCGATTTTGCTGCTCTCTCAGTCTAATAAAGAATGTAATAAATTTTGTATGTAGTCTGTCTTTCTTTTCTGGTCTTTTTTTTAATTGAAAAAAATTTGTTTTAAATTTGTTTGCTCTGTGATTCCATAGGATAAAACACTGAAATCACATGTGTGAGATCATTTGTCATCTCGCTGTTGACAGATGACTGCACCCTTGGGTATTGGTTCCTGATTGGATTTTTATAATAAATGTTTTAAATTTTGAAACCTGATTTTATTTAGTACTCTCCCTGTGTGGGTTTGGGGTCCCATTAAGGGAGGGGGCCGGGGAGAATAGACCCGCTGCCTCCTCCATCCCTAGCAAGCATGTAAAAGGTGACTAGATGTGTTTCCTTCAGTCAGAGAGCATCTGCTTGAGAGGCATGGAACCAACAGTCTGCATACAAGTTAGCCAGATCTATAAAATGTGTGCACAAAACTCAAGTTCTGAATAAAGACCAACGTGAATGAACAGTCAGCACTTTCTGCCAGAGTTTACAGTCGGTGAGCACAAAGAAGAAAGATGTGGTACTCAGATGTGAAGTTTCAGGACCAGGTGGGGGTAGACACACTGCTTCCTTAACAGGCATGTTGTAAAATGGGACCAACTGGGAGTTCGCCGAAACAGTGTGTTGGGCCAAAAAAGTGCAGACAGGTATAAACCAAAACACAATGTGCCAGCTGCCACTTCAAGGGTGAACACAGTAAGGATTTAGTTGTGGGTGTTTCAACAATTGTTTTACTTCAATTTTTTAGAATCAAGACGTGTATCCCGGGATTTTGGCGTCAACCTCATTCCTCTACATAATGATCTCCCCATATGATGTACTTCATCCATTGCTGACCTTCCATACAGCCTCCATGTGAAGCTGTCTCTGAGCTCCCAACCAGTATTTGAGTTTAGTTACGAACTGATATCATAGCATTCTGTCCCCCATCTTCCGTAGCCAGCACTGAGTTCCAGTTCCTATGGTGCCATTATCAGTCTGATTGTATATCCATTGAGTGTCTGCTGAATTCCCTGGTGACTCCCTCTTGCACTATTCTGTTCAGACACTGATGAGCTGCCTTAGGTTGTCCCTCAGAGAAAAGATATTTTAGCAACATCAAATGACCTGGTGGCTGGGGAAAGACTGATGGAAGGTGCAGTCTGTGAAAAGTGAGGCAGGGGTCGACCACCACGAAAGTAGATACAAGGTGTTGAAGGTACATAGGGCTGGAGAGCTGGCTAGGGAAAGAGATACTTTTGGGCGTGCTGTGAAGAGAGCTGGCTAGGGGAAGAGATACTTTTGGGCATGCTGTGAAGAGGGTGACGTTCTGTAAAGGACTTGATGACTTGTTTCTCCCCCTCTCAGGCAGATTCATCCCAGTTTCAGGCGATCTGCTTGTTAGGAGGCAGTAAGTCTACTCTCTCTCTCTCTCTCTCTCTCTCTTTCTCCTACCTCCCTCCTCCATGAGGCCTCGGAGCACACATGGAGGTGAAATTTGCAGATTCTTCATGTTTAGAAAGAGGGAGACGATATGCTGCAATTCTAAGTCACTTATTAGTAAAGGAAATGGCATATGGTGGATACGGACAGTAAAGGAGCTGGCATATGGTGGATACGGACAGTAAAAGAGCTGACATATGGTGGATACGGACAGTAAAGGGGCTGGCATATGGTGGATACGGACAGTAAAGGGGCTGGCATATGGTGGATACGGACAGTAAAGGGGCTGGCATATGGTGGATACGGACAGTAAAGGGGCTGGCATATGGTGGATATGGACAGTAAAGGGGCTGGCATATTGCGGATACGGACAGTAAAGGGGCTGGCATATTGCGGATATGGACAGTAATGGACAATCATTATGCCTGCTTCAGTGTCGAGTGTCCTACTGGAGGGGTCGTGTTTTGTGGATGTTTCAACTTGACGTGACTGTCCTACTGGTCGGTCCCTGCCTCGTCTTCCATGATCATCAACCAGGCCCGTGACTGTGCTGTCTAAGCCACTATGACCTTTAATGAGGCCAAGGTATTTGAGACAGCGCTCTGCATGAATCAAGAACGCCTTTTTGTATGTCTAGGATTTATGTCATTATCATCAGGTGCCTTGCCGACTGGCGTGGGCGATCATAACCATAATCTGCGATCTCTTGCATCATGTATCAGTTCGTGTGCTGACACACCTCCATGCCATGCAATCAAGACGTGTATCCCGGGATTTTGGCGTCAACCTCATTCCTCTACATAATGATCTCCCCATATGATGTACTTCATCCATTGCTGACCTTCCATACAGCCTCCATGTGAAGCTGTCTCTGAGCTCCCAACCAGTATTTGAGTTTAGTTACGAACTGATATCATAGCATTCTGTCCCCCATCTTCCGTAGCCAGCACTGAGTTCCAGTTCCTATGGTGCCATTATCAGTCTGATTGTATATCCATTGAGTGTCTGCTGAATTCCCTGGTGACTCCCTCTTGCACTATTCTGTTCAGACACTGATGAGCTGCCTTAGGTTGTCCCTCAGAGAAAAGATATTTTAGCAACATCAAATGACCTGGTGGCTGGGGAAAGACTGATGGAAGGTGCAGTCTGTGAAAAGTGAGGCAGGGGTCGACCACCACGAAAGTAGATACAAGGCGTTGAAGGTACATAGGGCTGGAGAGCTGGCTAGGGAAAGAGATACTTTTGGGCGTGCTGTGAAGAGAGCTGGCTAGGGGAAGAGATACTTTTGGGCATGCTGTGAAGAGGGTGACGTTCTGTAAAGGACTTGATGACTTGTTTCTCCCCTCTCAGGCAGATTCATCCCAGTTTCAGGCGATCTGCTTGTTAGGAGGCAGTAAGTCTACTCTCTCTCTCTCTCTCTCTCTCTCTTTCTCCTACCTCCCTCCTCCATGAGGCCTCGGAGCACACATGGAGGTGAAATTTGCAGATTCTTCATGTTTAGAAAGAGGGAGACGATATGCTGCAATTCTAAGTCACTTATTAGTAAAGGAAATGGCATATGGTGGATACGGACAGTAAAGGAGCTGGCATATGGTGGATACGGACAGTAAAAGAGCTGACATATGGTGGATACGGACAGTAAAGGGGCTGGCATATGGTGGATACGGACAGTAAAGGGGCTGGCATATGGTGGATACGGACAGTAAAGGGGCTGGCATATGGTGGATACGGACAGTAAAGGGGCTGGCATATGGTGGATATGGACAGTAAAGGGGCTGGCATATTGCGGATACGGACAGTAAAGGGGCTGGCATATTGCGGATATGGACAGTAATGGACAATCATTATGCCTGCTTCAGTGTCGAGTGTCCTACTGGAGGGGTCGTGTTTTGTGGATGTTTCAACTTGACGTGACTGTCCTACTGGTCGGTCCCTGCCTCGTCTTCCATGATCATCAACCAGGCCCGTGACTGTGCTGTCTAAGCCACTATGACCTTTAATGAGGCCAAGGTATTTGAGACAGCGCTCTGCATGAATCAAGAACGCCTTTTTGTATGTCTAGGATTTATGTCATTATCATCAGGTGCCTTGCCGACTGGCGTGGGCGATCATAACCATAATCTGCGATCTCTTGCATCATGTATCAGTTCGTGTGCTGACACACCTCCATGCCATGCAATCAAGACGTGTATCCCGGGATTTTGGCGTCAACCTCATTCCTCTACATAATGATCTCCCCATATGATGTACTTCATCCATTGCTGACCTTCCATACAGCCTCCATGTGAAGCTGTCTCTGAGCTCCCAACCAGTATTTGAGTTTAGTTACGAACTGATATCATAGCATTCTGTCCTCCATCTTCCGTAGCCAGCACTGAGTTCCAGTTCCTATGGTGCCATTATCAGTCTGATTGTATATCCATTGAGTGTCTGCTGAATTCCCTGGTGACTCCCTCTTGCACTATTCTGTTCAGACACTGATGAGCTGCCTTAGGTTGTCCCTCAGAGAAAAGATATTTTAGCAACATCAAATGACCTGGTGGCTGGGGAAAGACTGATGGAAGGTGCAGTCTGTGAAAAGTGAGGCAGGGGTCGACCACCACGAAAGTAGATACAAGGTGTTGAAGGTACATAGGGCTGGAGAGCTGGCTAGGGAAAGAGATACTTTTGGGCGTGCTGTGAAGAGAGCTGGCTAGGGCAAGAGATACTTTTGGGCATGCTGTGAAGAGGGTGACGTTCTGTAAAGGACTTGATGACTTGTTTCTCCCCTCTCAGGCAGATTCATCCCAGTTTCAGGCGATCTGCTTGTTAGGAGGCAGTAAGTCTACTCTCTCTCTCTCTCTCTCTCTCTCTCTCTCTCTCTCTTTCTCCTACCTCCCTCCTCCATGAGGCCTCGGAGCACACATGGAGGTGAAATTTGCAGATTCTTCATGTTTAGAAAGAGGGAGACGATATGCTGCAATTCTAAGTCACTTATTAGTAAAGGAAATGGCATATGGTGGATACGGACAGTAAAGGAGCTGGCATATGGTGGATACGGACAGTAAAAGAGCTGACATATGGTGGATACGGACAGTAAAGGGGCTGGCATATGGTGGATACGGACAGTAAAGGGGCTGGCATATGGTGGATACGGACAGTAAAGGGGCTGGCATATGGTGGATACGGACAGTAAAGGGGCTGGCATATGGTGGATATGGACAGTAAAGGGGCTGGCATATTGCGGATACGGACAGTAAAGGGGCTGGCATATTGCGGATATGGACAGTAAAGGAGCTGGCATATGGTGGATACGGACAGTAAAGGGGCTGGCATATGGTGGATACGGACAGTAAAGGGGCTGGCATATTGTGGATACGGACAGTAAAGGGGCTGGCATATTGCGGATACGGACAGTAAAGGGGCTGGCATATTGCGGATACGGACAGTAAAATAGCTGGCATATGGTAGATACGGACAGTAAAGGAGCTGACATATGGTGGATAAGGACAGTAAAGGGGCTGGCATATGGTGGATACGGACAGTACAGTACCCTTTGCACACATTCAGGTGTATCAAGTGTATAGGGCTAGACGGATATGTTATAGACCAATCAAGTGATGTGTTCAACATCAAGCCAGACGCCTTTACTTTCCTGGACTATACCTGGTACCTAATTAAGGCTGGGGATCAAGGCCGGGTGTTTTTTCTTCAAGGAAACACAATATTCCAGCTCCGTCAGGACCCAAACCCACGATCTTGCCGTTTGCAGGCAAGCTCCCATCTGCGGCTCCCAGGCATCTGTTTCCTCAACTCATTTGTACAAACCTCTGTGGGTGATGTGGTCAACATCACGCCGGCCGCCTTTACTTCTCAGGCTCAGAAGTCTTGGCCACTCTTAGTAACGTGTTTTATTTTTTAATAGGACGTCGTCAATTCCATGTCCCCCTGTGACTGATCTGTCGCCTCTTTCATTGCCAACAACACCCGCATAGCCTGGGACAAAGATGAAGGTAACTCTATACACAATGGAGGTTTGCAAGGACTCCATCCAGTGTCGGTGTAGCAGACCCGCTGGATCATACTCATGGAATCTCTCAGCGCACACACGTGAGAATAGCCTAGCGATACATGCTGTTGCAGATTGTGGAGAGGCATGATCGTCCATGCTAATCGGCAAGGCACTTGATGATGTTGTAGTCAACTGGGGAAAAGAAATGGGGTCGGGGGACTGGAAAGACTCACAATCATTATGCCTGCTTCAGTGTCGAGTGTCCTACTGGAGGGGTCGTGTTTTGTGGATGTTTCAACTTGACGTGACTGTCCTACTGGTCGGTCCCTGCCTCGTCTTCCATGATCATCAACCAGGCCCGTGACTGTGCTGTCTAAGCCACTATGACCTTTAATGAGGCCAAGGTATTTGAGACAGCGCTCTGCATGAATCAAGAACGCCTTTTTGTATGTCTAGGATTTATGTCATTATCATCAGGTGCCTTGCCGACTGGCGTGGGCGATCATAACCATAATCTGCGATCTCTTGCATCATGTATCAGTTCGTGTGCTGACACACCTCCATGCCATGCAACAAGACTGTCAAGAATCTTCTGTTGTTGTCTTCCTCGATCCCTCCTTCCACAGATCTTTCCAGTGGTCACAACATGTTCAATTTACCCTCTTCTTATAACATGGCCGAAAAAATGATAACTGTCTCCTTCTGATGTCTATTATTAGTTGTCTTCGAGTTCCCGCCTCTTTCAAAACCTCTTGGCTGCTCTTTTTGGCTGTCTTTTTAGCTAAGAAAATTGTTTGGCCTGCCTACCGATTGTCCAGGACTCACAGCCATGTGTTGAAAATGGATGCATGCAGCAAGCAAGAATTCTTTTTCTAACCCTCATTATATATATTTCTTATATTTATTTATATATATTTTTCAAATAATGTGCCTATTCCACAGTTGGTATAGCAGCGGTGGATTATCCGTTTAGCGAGACCAACACATACTTAAGGCATCAAAGAAAGGGGGCATCACATAAATTTCCTCGGAAATTTTCCATAATCTTGGTAACACAACAGAATTGGAATCTGGTAACGGTCCACGGAGGCTCACGTGATCGTTCTTGTATCTTCATGTCGGCTGTCCCCTTGAGTCGTCCGGTGAGAACGAGACTGTAGGACCACTAGTATCTAACTCAGCGTACAAGCTGGCAACAACACACGGGCTAGCACTGTCACTTTGTAAGTAAACTGCTTTTGACACTGACAAACACATAATTTAACGAATGTTTTAAAATTTTATTTTATAGCATTTTTTTTTTTATATTTTGAATTACATATCTATTTGGGGAACCATATCATTTTAGGCTATCCCCGAATAACGGGCACAAAAGATGGCAGCCACCAAAAAAAACACCCTAACAGAGCCTCAATCACGTGTCAATTATGCACCTCCGGCAACTTAATTTGCGGTTTTCCGGCGACTACCGCCACCGCCGATAGTATCCCCCACGCCGCTCACGAGACGTGGATTGGGGCTAAACTAGATGGCTGGGACTCACGAGCAGCAGCTTCCGCATCTCCTGCAGCTTTGCTCGTGAATCCTAGCCATCTAGTTTAGCCCTAATCCTAGGCGTGTGGGATACCATCAGCGGTGGCGGTAGTCGCCGGAAAACCGCACATTAGGTCGCCGGAAGTGCGCAGTTGACACGTGACGGAGGTCCTGTTTTTGGCCGCCATCTTTTGTGCCCGTTATTCGGAGGATAGCCGCATTTTAAGTGCTAAGGGTCTTACTCCAGGACTGAGAGGTAGGCTGTTGTAGGTATGTGTCTCTACTGTTGTGTTTAGAATATTATGCAATCCCCCCCCCCCCCCCCCCCCCCCCCCCCCAAAAAAAAAAAAAAAATTTTCTACGGTGAGCTGCAAAATGGAAAACGTTCCCAAGACGGGCAAAAGAAAGAAACGCTTTAAGGACACATTGAAGTCTTCACTCGAAGGATTTGGGATGAATGACACCAATTGGGAGGCTGCCTCTCAAGACCGAAATGCATGGCGTGCAGCTTTACGCAAGGACGCGGCTACATGTGAAGCAAACAGAACAGCAAGACTGATTAGGAAAAGGGTGGACAGAAAGGCCACGTCAGGAGATCCCCTCCCTGGCACAATACTCATTCTCTGTCGTCATTGTCCAATAACTTTTCGGGCCCGCATCGGCCTCATCATTCATCTTCGTACTCATACTTGATGAAAAAGCGTGGTCATCGTCATCTTGATGGACAACACACACTTATACACTGTGGCCTCGGTCTCGTCCAAGGTGAGAATCTCACGAGAAAGCCACGAGAAAGGTCATTTTCCTAAACCGCCCGCTTCGGAAAATCCAACCCTTGCTTTAACCCCCACCACCTCCTTTCGCAATTCTTTTTTTTTTTGGGGGGGGGGAGGGGTCAAGGGATTACTTAAGTCTTGTTTAATTGTGCAGTAGTAACATTTATTATTGCGCAACCATGACTGCAAGAACAGAAAGTTAAAAATCTCTTCATGTTGCTGTTGACAAGTGATCTCCATGCTGCCTGTCTGCTGCTTTTCTGCCTATGGTAGCCCATATTGGTTTACATTTCTTTATGTTCCGTTCAGTTGTATTCCTCCAGGTTTCCTTAGGTCGTCCACGTCTCCTTTTCCCATCTACTGTCCACCAGAGAACTGACCAGTGTCACAAGGCATTCTGCAAACTTGCCCAAGCCATCTCCATCGTCTTACTTTGATAACATTTGCCAGTGATGCACATTTTGTTTTCCTCCTCAGTTCTTCATTTGTGATTTTGTTTTGCCAAAATATTCGTAGAATTCTCCTTAAACATTTATTTTGAAAAGTCTCAAGTTATGTATCTATCATTTAACTAACTGTTATTAGTTAGTCTGCAGTCAAACCAGTGGTCTGCCTGCAGCGGATAGCCCGTAAATGTTATTCTAGATTGGATCCCCTGGAGAGAGGATTAAATGTTGCCAATACACATCCAGGCAGAAGAGAAAGGAGTATTCGACAATGAAGAACAAAACAGCCACCCTTAGTCTACTTGATGATGATTACCAACAGTTTCTTGGGTTCGTGTCTGCACGGATGGGTCAGCACAAAACGCAGGTAGAAATGGATAATAAAATAGCCAAAAACAAGTCTTTAAACAAATATCTATGGACAAAAAGGGGGGGGGGGGCGGCGTGGTTGACGGGGAGATACTCCTTATCGCGCACCACATAACATCACAGCCCTACCTGAGGAGGGGTGGGGGGGGGGGGCTCAAAGGCGTCTGAGCCCCTTGGTTTATGCCATATAATACACAACATTAGTTCAGGACGGGCAAGGCTGAGAACCATCGTATCCTTTCTATCAACTGCTACGACAACGAATAAATACAAGTGCGAGTGGATGTGTTCTAGATTTTGGATGCTAACTTTGGTGTGTGAGACAGGTTGGCTGTCATTTTCATGCATTTTGCTTCCAGCACCAAAAGTTTGTGAGGTTTTTAAATCCTGTCTGTTGCAGCTATTTATTATTGAATAGAAACTCAACACTATTAATAACTTGTATTGTTTTATATAGCGATTATAGTGAAAGATAATCATTTACGATTCTAGATCTGTGTGCACATATTCACCTTTGACTTGAGGTTCCTGCATTACTTGGCCCACTTGTTACGAACTTTAATCTTTCATATAGTTCGGTTGCACTAGCGAATGGTTGAGCCGTTTCCTCGCGATCTGAGGGTCGAGGGTTTGTTTCACTGTCTGTTCGAGATTGCAGCTGTAACGGATATTCCCTGCGATCGTCGTTATAGCTGCGGAGTTCAATCATTGTGTGAACATCTTGGCGGGAATCTAGCCGTTCTTCGGAGAGAGACCGACCACAAGGAATAGAATTTGATTCAGGGAAGTTAGACATCTCGACTTTACATACACCTTTAACTGTAATAATATCAAAGGTAGAGTAGTAATTTTCACAATATCCCCTTCAACCCTCGTGGCTATAATGTGGGTGTAAAGTGTATATTTACTTTTCAAAGTATGTTTTTCCTATTTTATGTATTGTAAAATAATTTCTTTCAGAATTTTAAAGCTTCATTGCCATTTTGAGACCAAGAGTAACATAAAGCACGAACTCCATAGCTCCAGCAACGACTCTTTATTAATTGAACGACACATCTGAGAATTGAACCCACAACATCCTGGGTGCAATGCAAACATCCTAACTACCCAGCCACGGAGACCTCCCCTTGTGAGGAGACCAGCAGGAGTGACATTTGGGATGCCAGATTTTGAATGCTATGTGACCAAATGTGAAGTCATGACCAAACGAATGAAGCAGCCCTGTTGGAGAGAAATATAACTGCAAACTTATTTTTCTTCTGTTTTTTGGTTGTAACCATACTAGTCATCCATTCTGGGATGCAATTTTTCATTATTTTGGAGCAACACCTTGGCTCTTGCCAGGGGCCGCAATATAGCCCGGCCATAAATATGGTCTAATGGCTGAATTTGGTTTCCAGGAACTCTCCACGGGTGATCCTCATCCACATGGTGGCACTTTGTGTCATCGGGTGTTTATCACTTGTGTGATGTCTTGGTGGGGATAAAATGTACTACTAATTTTCTTCTTTTTTATGTTCATTGGATGTAAACTCCAGTGGAAAATTCTGGGTGTTTGTCCACCTGTAGACTTTAGCCTTGTTCCAAAACCTGAAGTTTTGCTTGCGTGCACATCCGTTTCACATATCTGGCTTATTTGTGTGCATTCTCTTGGTCCCCTTGCTTCTCAGGAAGATGTGCTCCAGGCCACACCCTGCAAAATGACAGCAAATTTTTCCTTTCGAAATTAGCTGTGTTAAATAAGACATAACAATTGTGCATAAAAAGTTATAAATAATGATGATAATGATATTAAACATAATTTAAACACCAATTACATATATTGAACAGCTTAGGTTTAACCTTTGTACAAACTGCCAAATAAAACTGGCAAGTACGGGCTGTATTTGCTACTGTTGTGGTGTAGGCAGGGAGGTCTTTGAGCCTGAAGATTTGCTAGTGCTGGGCCACAAACTATACATGTTAGGTTGGCTTTTTTAATTTACTAATTTAACTTTTTCTTACTACTAATATTTTTTTTTTTTTGGTAATTGTAAATGCATCCATCACTACAAAACAGATTTTTATTGAACTTGAATGTGACTGTATGTGAATTTCAAGATAGCTCTAAAGGGTTAACATTATTTCATTTTGTCTCCACTTGCAGTGCCCTGGATGAACAGAATGTTTCAAGCACTAAAGAACGCATTATACAACCTGATTGTGAGGTCCGGGATCATCATTTACATCCTTCCTATTCTCAAACCTTTTGTTGTCATGTTATTCAAGAACAGAAAACATGATTTTGTCACTGATGCTTCAGGGGCAACCCTCAATGTATTAAAGTACAATGGGAAACTCTATACACCTGGCATACAAGGCAAATTGTTGACTCTCCCAGACATGAGGGTCAGAAAATCAGACGTTCTTCTGTGTGGTTATCCAAAAACTGGCTGTCACTGGGTGCATGAGATCATGCATATGTTGGTGAATAAAAAGGTAGAGCTAACCAAGCATGGGAAGGAACTTGGCGGAATGATTGAAGTCTCTCCAGATATAATTTTAGATTCTCTTCCATCTCGAAGAGTGTTAAATACACATTTTCTCTATGAAGAATTGCCAAAAGGTTTTAAAGAAAACAAGACAAAGATTGTCTACACAGTTCGGAATCCCAAAGACACAGTAGTATCATACTATAATCACCACATTAATCTCAAACTGTTCTATGGCTACAACGGAAATTTCAACGATTATTTCCAGCTGTTTATGGAGGGTAACTTGGACAGCGGCAGCTACTTTGACCATGTTCTTGCATGGGACAAGGTCATCAGGAGTCAGACAGACAATCCAGTATTGCTGGTCAAATTTGAAGATATCAAGTCTGACCCAGTTGAAGTTATTCTGCGAATTGCTGAATTCCTTGATGTTGAAACCACCAGAGAGTTTGCTGAAGATGTCGCTAGTGCCTGTCATTTCACCAAAATGAAAGCAAAGAGAGAAAAGGCTGGATCATTTGATGCAGTTATGTTTCGGAAAGGTATTTTTGAGATCCTTTTGAAAATCTTCTACTCCAGAAGCAGAAAGTATCAGTTTATACATTGCTTCTTTTTTTCTAGTTATGCTGTTATGTAGATATTTTGTTTGAAATATTGACATCTTTTATTCTACAAAAACTTAGAAGTCAACCTGGTCAACAAATGCTAGATGAAGGTGGATGGGGCAGCTAAAAGATGCAAACATTGCAGCTTTGCTGTAAACAGGTACAACACAGTTACGTCTCTCGGATGTATGACGGTAAATGACAATTGTGTTAGGCTGGTTTACAGTAATGCTGCGATATTTGCTCGATTTGACTGACACACTTTTTGTCCCCTTTCCTCCATTCTGTTCTGTCCTAAGCAATCAGTTCAATGGAATATGGAATACATTTTAGCACCTTTGGCCTCGCTCATCAACATTCGTTTCAGGGTTTCTTTTTGGCATCCATGCATCCTTACTTTCCCTTTACTTCACATTTTCATGCCTTTTTGGTGATTCTTTGATAGTTTCTTCTCAGGATGTGTCTACTTTAGCATTATCTTCTCAGTGGTATAACAGTTGATACTGATGGTTACCTAGACACTGCTCTTTTTTCTTCACTCCTTTTAAATTCATCGTATTCTGTGTTCATTATTTTCTTTAGACATTTGTTTTTGAGTGCATTTAACTTTCATTCCATGTGTTTAGTTTTTCTCCGAATTTAATGTTTCTCCAACTTTCATTGGCATATGTTAAAACTTAAATAACATTAGAATTGAAAATATGTAACGTAGTTTTAAAACTATACAGTTTAGAGTTCCCGTTTTATTCAGGTTTTTAAAAACTGCTGATGCCTTGCCAGTTTGTCATTTCTTTCTTTGCATTTCTTTCTTTCAAAATTATCTCCTTAATAAGTAAATTGTCCTGTTACTTTATTTACTTTTGTCTCTAGTTTTATATCTGCTTGATCTGTTATTAGTGTCATCAATATATTTGTCTTTTCATAACTAATATGTTTTCCAACATTTGCTATATTTACTACATCATCTGTTTTTCTTTGCATGTCATTGTTGCTTCAACTGAACAGAACATTATCATCATCAAAATCGAGATCTTCCAACTGTGTGTTCTCCACCCTCCTTAAGAAAGAGAATATGGGTTTGAGCTGAAATGCTATAGAAAGATTCTCAGAATATCTTGGACGAAAAAAAGGAGAAATACTGACATCTTGAAAGATCTGAACATCAAGGAAGATTGGCTAATATACAGCTTCCTGTCTCAGAAGCTGAAATATTTTGGTCATATCAAGCGCCATGACGGATTGTAAAAAATTATAGCAGAGGGCATGGTACCAGGACGAAGTGGCAGGGGCCGACCAACATGAAGATAGGCACATGATATAATTGACGCCTTGAGAATGAAAGTACATGAGGTGGGAGAGCTGGCGAGGGACCCAGTTTCTTTCAGGCAGACCGTGATGAAAGCGATGTTCTGCAAAGGACCTGCTACATGATGATGATGAGTCTCCCCTTACTTTCTCCTTTCTATGGTATACATAGTCCCCCCTTACTTTTTCCTTTTTATGGTATACATTGTCCCCCCTTTCTTTCTCCTTTCTCTGGTATACTTAGTCCCCCCCTTACTTTCTCCTTTCTCTGGTATACATAGTCCCCCCTTACTTTCTCCTTTCTATGGTAAGTGTAGTCTCTCCTTACTTTCTCGTTTCTCTGGTATAACATAGTCCCCCCCTTACTTTCTCCTTTCTCTGGTATACATAGTCCCCCCTTACTTTCTCCTTTCTATGGTAAGTGTAGTCTCTCCTTACTTTCTCCTTTCTCTGGTATAACATAGTCCCCCCCCCCCCCCCCCCTTACATTCTCGTTTCTCTGGTATAACATAGTCCCCCCTTACTTTCTCCTTTCTCTTGTATAACATAGTCCCCCCTTACTTTCTCCTTTCTCTTGTATAACATAGCATTCTAAAATTCCCCATGGTAGTGTTCTGCATGGACAGTACTTTTATGAAATTACACAGCACATTTGGTAAACTATAGAGTTTAGTTAGACTGCAGTTTGGAAACAGTTAGGTCGACTGTGTTCCTCAACCAGTGACCCTTAGAGGTCGACAAAATGGTGGAAACGCAAAGGACCTTTTTCCCACTATGGAACAGCTTGTGAAAACATGCAAATTTAAATGTCACTGCATGGCATTGGGCCAGAAGGCAAAAACTCATGCGCTGCTGGATCGATAACAACAACAACAACAACCAACAACAACAACCCACCATGGCTTATCCAGCACACGATACTAGACTTATATTGTTATAGACCAGTCCGCATTCTTCTCCTTCTGCCTCTCCTCCTCATTCTTTTTCATCATCATATTCTTTTTCTTCTTCTCCTCCTCATTCTTCTTCATCATCATCTTCTTTTTATTATTATTCTTATTTATCTTCTTCTTCTTCTTCATCTTGCTGTTTGTTTTCTTCTCTGCCTCCTCTCTCTTTCTTCTTCTCTGTTTGTCTTCTTCTCTCCCTCCTCCTTCTCTTTCTTCTTCTACTACTTCTTTTTCCTTTTAGTGTTCAAGGGCAGTGAACTCCAGTGGAAAGTCAAGGGCAGTGAACTCCAGTGGAAAGTCAAGGGCAGTGAACTCCAGTGGAAAGTCAAGGGCAGTGAACTCCAGTGGAAAGTCAAGGGCAGTGAACTCCAGTGGAAAGTCAAGGGCAGTGAACAGTGGAAAGTCAAGGGCAGTGAACTCCAGTGGAAAGTGCAGGTTCTGGACTTTGGACTTGTTCCAGAACCTAAGCTTTGTGTGTGCACATCTGTTCTACAGATCTAGCTTATTTATATGCAGATTGTTGATTCCTCACATCTCAGGCATTTGCTCTCCAACTTTGAAGAAAGATGTACGAAGTAGTTGCCTTGTAGGACATGCTTGTTAGACAGGCAGTGGGTCTATACTTGTCCCAAAATGAGGCCCAGAACTCACACAGGGCAGTCAGCATTTAGTCGGTGATGTGGTCAGTAACATGCTGGCTGTGTAGTCAGTAACATGCTGGCTGTGTGGTCAGCAACATGCTGGCTGTGTGGTCAGCAACATGCTGGATGTATGGTCAGCAACATGCTGTCTGTGTGGTCAGCAACATGCTGGCTGTGTGGTCAGCAACTTGCTGGCTGTGTGGTCAGCAACATGCTGGCTGTGTGGTCAGCAACATGCTGTCTGCTTTAATCCCCTTGATCTTTCATGGTATTTGTTTTTGGCCGGGTTGTCCTGGGAGTAAAAAAAACAGCACCTGTAGGCCAGTAAGCAAGCAGGCTATGGTGTTCTAGTGTGTGTATTTTCAATACTCATTTTCACTATATGTATGTATCTATATAACAATTATTCTTACAGGGACTGTTGGTGACTGGAGAAACTGGCTGACCGATGAGCAAAGTCAGGCCATGGATAAAGTCTGGAGTGAAAAAATGAAGGACTGCATCTACCAGCCAGTGTATTAGACAGTGTACTAGACAGTGTATTAGACAGTGTACTAGACAGTGTATTAGACAGTGTACTAGACAGTGTACTAGACAGTGTACTAGACAGTGTATTAGACAGTGTATTAGACAGTGTATTAGACAGTGTACTAGACAGTGTACTAGACAGTGTATTAGACAGTGTACTAGACAGTGTACTAGACAGTGTACTAGACAGTGTACTAGACAGTGTATTAGACAGTGTACTAGACAGTGTACTAGACAGTGTACTAGACAGTGTACTAGACAATGTATTGGACAATGTATTGGACAGTGTATTAGACAGTGTACTAGACAGTGTACTAGACAGTGTACTAGACAATGTATTGGACAGTGTACTAGACAGTGTATTAGACAGTGTACTAGACAGTGTACTAGACAGTGTATTAGACTGACAAGTGTTGGACAAGATGTACCTGCGTACAGTGTCTACTTTTTGTATTAATTTGAGAAAAACAGAAACTGTTTGCGCAAAGAATTATGACACAAAACATTGCTTACAAAACTTTGGTGAATGTTTGATTACATGCAGCAGAAAAAAATCTGACCCATGCAGTCACAATGAAACCAGTATCTGTAGCAACAGTTGGGATTTCATATTCGTATCTAAGTTTAACCCTGTCACCTGGGTTATGCTAAAAAGAATGGGTCATAACCCGATGGAAATTCTCAGAACAAATCCTTTATAAACAACATTTTTAGCACTAACAGATTTGAAAATGTTATTTATGTACATATAGTAAACTAAAGGACCCATTAGGCATTTTGGGAATATAGGGCTAGACCTATATTTGTATAGACCAAACGGCACAAGATGGGGGATGGGGTCAGCATTACGCCAGCCGCCTTTACTTTCCAGGACTGCACCTGGTTTCCCTTCAAGGCTGGGTCAACCTGGGAGTCAAGGTCTTTTCTTTTAAATCCGGCTGCCGTCTTTATGTACATATGCATGTGTTAATTTGTCTTTTTTGAAAATATATAAAGATATATTGAAAAAGTAATCATTAAATAAAAAGAGTTAAGCATTTTGTAAACAGGTCACTATACACAAGTCGGAAATATGACATTTAAGGGAAAATCAGCCCTATTTGGAAGTGCTGGTTTTGTGGCTTCTTGTGACCAAGTTAAAGGGTGGTAAATGTGAAAAAAACTGGCTGAATTATTTGGGATTTTATCCCATTGGCTGTCTCTCTATCTCTCTCTCTCTCTCTCTCTCTCTTTCTCTCTCTCTCTCTCTCTCTCTCTCTCTGCCATTCTCTCCCTCTCTACACAGTGGCTGTCGCCCATGAGAGCACTACACAAAGCACAGACTCCATAGCCTCAACAATGGTCCCTAGGGGTCTGCACCTGCAAACTGAAACTTGAGTCTGAAATTGAATCCACAACCTTGAGCATGAGGCAAGTGGCTAATCCTGTTTGTAGCAGAGACTGGCTCATAGCTGCATTGAGTTGATTCAAGAATCAACATCACAGCAATCGGGGTGCTCCCATAATGCTTTGTCCCCATTTTCAGCAGCCATCATAGAGTTTCAATACCAACAGCTCAAGTAGTGTTCTGATTAAATGCCCGTCTTTCCTTTCCTCTGAGCATCGAACATCGGCCAGAGCACCTCGTCACTCCATGCTGCATCACTCTAACCAGACTGTAATCATCCGCTTGCTCCTCCAAATTGTACACATTCTCCCACAAGGTTGTAACCATGTCTGCCTTATCATACATCACTATTCCACAGAGTTGTGAAGAGTCTGCCAGTCTGCATTTCTCAACACACCAGCATACCTGGAGAAAAGATTCAGACAATACTCCTCCCCCATGACCTCTGCAGCGAAGCATGCCACTCTGCATGAAGCATGCTTGTCCTGATCTTGTATCTAAGCAACAGAGTTTGGAAATGACAGTATCAATGCCATTGGCTGTTTGTTGTCATTCCTTGTCCTGACCTTGTATCTAAGCAACAGAGTTTGGAAATGACAGTATCAATGCCATTGGCTGTTTGTTGTTATTGCTTGTCCTGTGGTGCCATTATGTGTCACACAGGTCTAACCCTCCCTTCCATTAGGACCTGTATAGTTCTTTTGACATCATGAAATGGATTGCATTCCAGCACCTTTGGCCTCTCTCATTTGT
Organism: Candidula unifasciata; assembly: GCA_905116865.2. NCBI lineage: Eukaryota > Metazoa > Mollusca > Gastropoda > Stylommatophora > Geomitridae > Candidula > Candidula unifasciata. The sequence continues at coordinate 55,580 of CAJHNH020003086.1, forward strand.
TTGCATCTGTTTTAGGGTTTCTTATTGTGTGTCCTCACTTCATCAATCTCTCCCCCTCCCCCCCCCTCCCCATTTTAGTGCCTGTTTGGTGGTTCTATGTTTTCTTCTCAGGATGTATCCTTTATATCGCCATTTTCTTTGTCTTGTAACTAACTTGTACCTGCTCTCATGCAGCACACACCACTCAACTCATTTGTTTACTGGAATGGCATCTTTTCCTGCAAGTTTCTGTGGCCAAATAACTTGCACGGGGTGAAGAATCTAGCCCGCTTGTGTACCCCTACTCCTTTCTCATCCAGGCTTGGGACTGACATTGGCAGAGATTATGACCTGTTGCTGCACTGGATTGATAAGTGGATTATATGGACTATTATCACAGAATTAAAAGTCTATGGTGAAGCACCAGCAAGGAAATTAACATTTTGACAGCATGCATATTCCATGTAGCAACATACGGATGTGAGTCGTGGACTATCTTCCAGTCCTTTAGAAAGAGAAATAGAAGCTTTTGAGCTGAAATGCTAAAGAAATATTCTTTGAATACCATGGAAAAAGAAGAGAAGAAATATGACATTCTGAAAGATCAGAACATCAAGGAAGATTGGCTAATAAACAGCATCTTCTCTCAGAAGCTGCCATGGCAGATTGGAAAAAATAATAGAAGGCATGGTACCAGAAAGGAGGGGCAAAGGCTGACCGACACGAAGATGGGCACAGGATATATGTGACTCCCTGAATATGAAAGTTCATGAGGTGGGAGAGCTGGCAGAGACCAAGTTTCTTTCAGGCAGACCATGATGATCCTGCAAAGAACCTGCTACATGATGATCACTTCTGTGTGTAGTCAATTCTTGTTGAATTCTCATGCCTCCATATTGAGCAGCTTAAATTGTTCTATAACATATTTTTATTACAAAAGTTCAATGAGTTCTAACTATACTATAAAATTCTTTCATTCATAACAGTTGTTATTGTGCTTCTGTTGATTTTTTTCTCTCTTTTTTTTCTCCTTCCTCTCTTTCTCATTCTCCTTTTTCTCCTCTTCTTGTTCCTCTTTTCCTCCTTCTCCTTCACCTTCTTCTTCTCCTTTCCTTGTTCCTCTTTTCTTCCTTCTCCTCCTCCTCCTTCACCATCATCATCTTTCTACTTCTTCATCCTTTTTGTTTTTGGCCTACTTCATCATCTGTGCTTCATCTACTTTTTTTCTGAAGTCTGCCTGACATCACATGTCATGTCCCCACTTCACAACTCAACGGCAGTGTTTGCCATGGTGCTACTTCGACCATTTTACATCCCTGTGTTCACGGGGTTGAACAGAATAGACCCACTGTACACCCCCCCCCCCCACACCCACCCCGATCAGGCATGTTGTAAAAGACAACTAATTAGGGGTGCTTGCTTCGAGGTCAGGGTGTGTCTGCCTCAGAGGTCATGGTGTGTCTGCCTCAGAGGTCATGGTGTGTCTGCCTCAGAGGTCATGGTGTGTCTGCCTCAGAGGTCAGGGTGTATTTGCCTCAGAGGTCATGGTGTATTTGCCTCAGAGGTCAGGGTGTATTTGCCTCAGAGGTCATGGTGTATTTGCCTCAGAGGTCAGGATGTATTTGCCTCAGAGGTCAGGGTGTATTTGCCTCAGAGGTCAGGGTGTATTTGCCTCAGAGGTCAGGGTGTATTTGCCTCAGAGGTCAGGGTGTATCTGCCTCAGAGGTCAGGGTGTGTCTGCCTCAGAGGTCAGGGTGTATCTGCCTCAGAGGTCAGGGTGTGTCTGCCTCAGAGGTCATGGTGTATCTGCCTCAGAGGTCAGGGTGTGTCTGCCTCAGAGGTCATGGTGTATTTGCCTCAGAGGTCAGGGTGTATTTGCCTCAGAGGTCATGGTGTATCTGCCTCAGAGGTCAGGATGTATCTGCCTCAGAGGTCATGGTGTGTCTGCCTCAGAGGTCAGGGTGTATTTGCCTCAGAGGTCATGGTGTATTTGCCTCAGAGGTCAGGGTGTATTTGCCTCAGAGGTCATGGTGTATCTGCCTCAGAGGTCATGGTGTATCTGCCTCAGAGGTCATGGTGTGTCTGCCTCAGAGGTCATGGTGTATTTGCCTCAGAGGTCAGGGTGTATTTGCCTCAGAGGTCATGGTGTATCTGCCTCAGAGGTCATGGTGTGTCTGCCTCAGAGGTCATGGTGTATTTGCCTCAGAGGTCAGGGTGTATTTGCCTCAGAGGTCATGGTGTATCTGCCTCAGAGGTCATGGTGTATCTGCCTCAGAGGTCAGGGTGTATTTGCCTCAGAGGTCAGGGTGTATTTGCCTCAGAGGTCATGGTGTGTCTGCCTCAGAGGTCATGGTGTATTTGCCTCAGAGGTCATGGTGTATCTGCCTCAGAGGTCATGGTGTGTCTGCCTCAGAGGTCATGGTGTATTTGCCTCAGAGGTCAGGGTGTATTTGCCTCAGAGGTCATGGTGTATCTGCCTCAGAGGTCATGGTGTATCTGCCTCAGAGGTCAGGGTGTATTTGCCTCAGAGGTCAGGGTGTATTTGCCTCAGAGGTCAGGGTGTATTTGCCTCAGAGGTCAGGGTGTATTTGCCTCAGAGGTCAGGGTGTATTTGCCTCAGAGGTCAGCAACCAACAGTCTATATACAGACAGGCCAGATCTGTCAAATGAAAAGAAGTGGATGAACAATCATAACTTTCTGCTGGAGTTTACAGCTGTTGGGCTCAGAGAAGAAGATTATTTTACTAAGCAAATACAAAGAAACTTGTGACTGTTTTAGGTCACTTCGTAAGTGGACAAGCATCTTCTCTTGATATTTTCTTCTTCTGTACTCCTCCTGAACAGGGCAGTTTGTGTTTGACCACCAGGTTATGCTGTCTATGTTTTTTCAGCCGAATACATCCGATGTCAGCAAATATGAGTTGTTTATTTGTTTATGTTTGTTAAGGGTGTTGAATCTATTCACCTCCCTTCCCCACCCCAGGTATTGTCATTTACTGAATACAGTGCATGTAGATGATGTAGTGTCAGAGCTTTCATATTTAAAAGAAACAGGATTTACTAGATTGCATCTGGTGTTATGCCATATGGCAGGGCTGTTGGGTTGGGGCACTTCACCAGGCTAGCAGAGACCTAGCAAGTGTCCTGTGGGACATTGCCAAGTGTATTGTATTAATGATCTTTCTATGACTCATCAGCGACTGTGGTTAAGGCGAGAATGCCCTTGGTAATGATGGGTTCGATCACAGCTGCGGACGATTTGTCTTGCATAGGTTTCAACACTGGTGTTGAGAGCTAACCTTTCAGATAGCAATGGCAAACTACTGAAAAAATTAGCTTAGAAGAATCACAATAGCCAAAAAAGGTTGGGTTACTTCTTCAACGTCCTGTATAGGATACACAACCAACACTATGGCTCTACTTCTGTCCTGTGATGATTCCCATTTGCAACAGTTTGACCCCTGAGTCAAATAGCCTTGCCAAATGGCTTGGTCTTTCCTTAGAAGAGCTAGCCACTTACCGAGAGCGTTGCACATAATGGGAACCCATAACCCACATGTCAAAACCATATTGTCTGGGAATTGTTGACAAGCCCCAGATGTCCATTATCCTGTTTTACCTACATAAAATTAACACCTGTGAAATGAGATGTCTGAGAAAAGCTGCCAACTTAACCGTTCAAGACAAAGTTAGAAATGATCTTATCAGACACATTGTAGGAACAACACTATGCAGCACATGCATTGAGAAACAGAAGATCAAATGGTTTGGTCACTTAGTAAGAATGCAACCAGAACAATTTTCAAGGCAGGCACTACACATGACAAGATATGTAGTGAAAGCAGGAGACATTCTAGGAAAATATGGATCGATGGCATTAAAGAGCTTCTATATCGACACGAAACAGCTGCCCATGAAGGAGTGGATTGCAAACTGTTCCTCCCCACAACACTTAACGACATCCTAGTGTGGATTCGGGGGCTCCAGTGTGGGTAAAACAAGAATAGACCCACTGACTCCCTTACAAACATGACGTAGGAGTCGACTAACTGGGGACTTCCTTCGAAGTAGGAGTGGATCTTCCCGAATGGCAAGAAGCAACCAACTGCACAAAAATAAGCCAATAATTTTCCGCACCGGGTAACGTCTGACCTTGTCATATTCCGCTAACTCCAGGTGTTTTCAGGTTCACAATCTTGCTCGTAAAAAAATCGAACAGCACAGGTAAAATGGCACATCCCTGTTCAGAGTTTCATGAACCCAGGCGGAGAGCTACCCGACTAGTATACAAAACAGATGCTATCCAGTTCACCAACCAAGGACAGACTCCCTGCTCCATAAGTGCTGTCATCAAGATACTGTATCTGACTCTGTTGTAAGCATCTTGTGAAGGAAATGGCGCCACCACCGTTTCCTGTTTGTTTTGGAAACCTTCGAAGGCAAAATTTGACCATATGTCCTTCCCTGGTCAGTAGCTTCACAAACCTCGTGGAAGGAGATTTCTCTGTTCCAAAAATTATTGTAGCTTACCTGCCCCTATCTTCTCCAGCATTTTTCCAAAGTTGTTTTAAAGGTTTATGACCCTAAAGCCGCGTTGTGTTGAATGATACTTGCCAAGCTTAGGAAGTGAAGTCAGGTAACTGTGCAACCACTCTTCTGGGACTGAAGCTGTTCCCAATGCTCTGGTTGAAGCAAGCAGTCATCTCCACCAGCTAGGTCTGCTTCGCTTATGTCCCTCATGTGGGAATATTTAACCCTGTCAGGCCCGGGTGCAGTGTCTTTCACCTTTTTCAATACATGTTTTACATCTTCCACCTCTATGATGTCTTCATAATGTTTATTCTTTAAGATGGCTGCCAGATATTCTCCGTGTCTCTGTAAAGTCCCTCATTGTAGTCTGTCTTTGAAATGAACCTCTTCAGGAAAGCCTCACCCTTCTCTTTGTCTGTGGTCAATAGCATGCCATCATCTGTATGAATTGTTCCCACTAAGCTGGGCCGATCTTTCTTGAGCATCTTTGTAGCTTCCAAAACTTTTCCAAAGTCTTATCGCACCCAATTTCATTAATAAAATGTTCCATTTTGAGATTGGTAGAGGGGGGGGGGTCTCCTGTCGCACAGCGCTTGAAAAACGCTAGCATATCTTTCTTGTCTCTTTTCGCGTACTTCAACTTCTCCCGTGAGCTTATGGCAGTCTTTACAAACACCTCCTAATTGTATCTAAACTTACACAGTAAGTTGTGAAAGTTGGAGACAGCTATACTCCGTGCAGATTGGCAAGCATCGCTATAGGTACCAGGCAGTTAGCGCTCTTTTGATATTTTCTTTAGTCATGATAGTGTGTTAGGAAATGAACAACCAGATAGACTGGCTCTGCACCACTTGATGATGAACGGATGCATGGCACGCTAGATGTTGTAAGGGCCCTTTGGGAGTGAGTGAACAGTGCAGAGGCACCAATAAATCATCACAGTCTGAGGAGAATGGTGCTGCGAGGAGTGACCGGGGGATCTGGCCGACATTCAAGGGAAAAGGTATATGATCAGACTGTTCCTGGTACCGTTAGCAGTGGGACTCCGTGTGGGTTCTGGTGAACTTCCTTTGTGGGGGGAGGGGGGGGGGATTGAAATAGACACACCGCCTCCCTAACACGCATGTGTTGTAGGGGTCGACTAACTGAGGCATTCATCAAAGTCGGTGTGCATCTGCATACAAATAAGCCAGTCCTGATAAAAAAGGATGCACGCGCAAAATTCAAGTTCTGGAAGTGTGTAGTCCAGATGTGGACGAACACCCATAATTTTCTGCCAGAGTTTACAGCCGGTGAACGCGAAGAAGAATGAACTCTGTGCTTGCTGATGATGATGGGAAGGTAACGTTTATGGGAATTCCCGAGTGCTGTTATCTCAATTCTTAAGTACATTCAATCAATCAGGTGCCGTCTCCACAATGAAGGTTGGCTGCAATGGATCTCCAACAAGCACTGTCTCTTGCCCTTGATGTACACTCACTCATACTGCTGTTCGTCCATCTCTTGATGTTATCCTCCCACTTGTAACGCTGTCTGCCTCTTGCTCGCCTACCTTGAACCTTTCCCTCTAGGATGATCTTTACAATACTGTTATGTCTTTTAATGTGGCCAAAATATTTCACTTGTCTATTTTTTATTTCACCTAGCAACTCTCTTTTCATTCCCAATTTCCTCAGTACCTCTGTATTTGATAGCTTTTGTTTCCATGAAATACAACCTAATCTTCTGTATATCCACATCTCCAAAGAATTGATACGTTTTTCCAGTTGTTTGTTCATTGTCCATGTCTCTGTGCCATACAGTACGGTTGAGAATACATAACATTTGACAATTCTCATTTTTAATGCATTGCTTATTTCTCTTGATGTCAGTAACTTTTGCATGTTGTTGAAAATGTTTTTGGCAATCCCTATTCTTTTCTTGACTTTTGTTTCACTTCTGCCGTCACATGTTATTACTTGTCCAAGATATAAGAAATTTTTAACTTGTTCCAATTTCACCCCGTTCACTGTGATATTCATTGTTAGCTGATTATTTTCTTTGCTAAATATCATGGTTTTTGTCTTTATCAAATTAATATCTAATCCGAATTCTGCACTCCTTCTGTTTACTTGCTCTACTAGGTCTTGCAACTCATGCTCACTCTCTGCTAGCAACACTGTGTCGCCAGCATATCTCAGATTGTTTATTATTCTACAATTGATGTGCTGTTTATTATTCTACAATTGATGTGCAGTCCTGGTAATTCTACAATTTCTTTAAAAATGGTTTCTGTACATAAGTTGAAAAGGCTATGCGACAGCACACACCCTTGTCTTACTCCTCTCTTGATCTCTATCTGGGGTGAGCAGATGTTGTCATATCTTACTGTTGCTTCTTGCTCCCAGTATAAGTTTCTAATAAGTCTGATATCCTTTCCATCTAGTCCTATGTTTTGAAGAGCTGCAATTAGTTGTTTATGTTGCACTCTGTCGAGAGCTTTTTTGTAATCTATAAAACATGCATAAATATTTTTCTGAACTTCTATAAATTTTTCAGTCAGCATCTTTAGACAAATTTTGGCCTCTCGAGTACCACCGTTTTTACGAAATTCAAATTGCTCTTCAGAAACTTCTTTATCTATTTTATTTTGAATTCTTGCTTATATTATATTCAAGAGTAACTTAGTTACGTGACTCATTAGGCTAATAGTTCTGTAATCTTCACAATCAACAGCTTTTGATTTCTTGGGTAGTGTGATAAAAACAGATGTTTTCATGTCCCTGGGAATGTGCCAATAGTTATAAATGTCATTGCTTATTTCTGTGATAGTATCAATTCCAAAAGCAGAATATGACTCTAACATTTCTGCAGTTATGTTGTCTGGACCTGCAGCTTTTCCCTGATTCATCTGTTTAATGGCTTCCTCTACTTCAGACTTTAATATGTTTGGCCCCTCTTGAATATTATGGATTGGCGGTTTGTCACCTCTGTTGTCCCAAAACAGGTCTAAGTACATTACAAATTTTAAAAAAGAAAACCGCCCGAAGGGTGGAATTGAACCACTCCGACGTCAGTCGGCTACAGGTTTGAAGCCTGCACCCCAGACCACTGAGGCTCATCCGGGCACTAACATTTCCTTGTCAAAAGTTTATATACGAAAATGTTTAAATCATTTGTGTTAATGGTTATCAACATTGATAAACATTCTATTATTTTTGCAAGTTAAATATTATATAGAATATTGAAAAGCCAGACATATAAAGCTTGCTTTTCAGTAAACGTTTATAAATTCTACATAAATTATTTTATTAAATATATTTGTTGTTGTTAAAAGAAAACTTTAAAATATTTTGCATATGTATATTTGTAATATAATTTCCCTTTGCATAAAATGTAAAGGGAGGTAATTATTTGTATTTATTAGTTACATGCAAACATAATTAGTTACTTTGGTAAAGTTACAAAAAAAAAAAAAAAACCATATGTGAGTCAGCTGTTGATATTCTTAGTGAACTGCAGTAGTGCGCTTTTTTGTTTTTATTTTTTATACTAAATTGTCTATAATCACGTACAAGGTAAATAAGAAAAATATTTTATAATTTTTTTTATTTTGCGCTTTATTGCGTCCCTTGATTTAGCATGACACGGTAAAAAAAATATGATTTCTAGCCTGTTTTTGATTTTTAGGTCATTACGTTATAGTCGGGTGTTCTTCCACCGGTGGATCGTGAAAAGATATCAAACAGAACGAAAAGTAGATCAGCCAGCTTCACAATATAACAAGCACAAACTAAGTGAAAACGTTGCGGCTCTAAAGCCTTTGTCAGCGCATTCAATCACGAAGCAGCCACGTTGATGTCATGCCAGTGGAATCAGAATTTCGACACAAGCTAAGAAAGGTACATTTTGAGCCATATAGTATGAAAAAAGCCTACCCCCCCTACCCCCCCCCCCCCCCCCCCACCCCCCCCCCCCCCCCCCCCCCCCCCCCCCCCCCCCCCCCCCCCCCCCCCCCCGCCCTCCCAATCCCTGTTGAAATTTTCTTGTTGTCCCCAGAAAGTTTCTTATTTTATGAACCAAATTATGGGTATTAAAACAACAAACCCTTATTTTGAATTTCATTAACTTTAGGAAGGCTTTTGAACGTTTACAGAGAACATCACAATAGGGAATTTTAGAATGCTATAGTATACCAATACCTGTGTCAGGCTTGGACATTGACAAATGAACACGAAAGAAAACTAACCACCTGTGAGATGAGATGTTTGAAAATGGCTGTGAAAAAAACAAACCAGAAGAGATCGACTGACAAACGACGTGATCACAAGAACTGTTGGAACAGCACACATCGTCAATTTATTTAGAAACAAAAAACGAAATGCTTTGGCCATCTAATAATAATGAAACCAACGATGCCAGCAGCAAGAGTGTACAACCTAAAAATCGAAACACTAAGAGGCAGAAGAAGACCGAGAAGAATATGGATTGAAGGAGTCACTGACACCTTGAGACTGCATAACATCACGGCATAGCAATCGACTGAGCGCGCCCTGGCTCGGCTGCCGATCGTCTGATAAACTGCGACTCCTAGCGGCATAAGCAGATATTGACAAAAGAAAAGAAGACGGTATACCAATGAGAATAATAAAAAATAATGAGCCGGTGCATGAAGGTTCAGAGTGTGCAGTGGGAACAGATGATAGTTTGAAGTTAATCATCGTCATCAAGTGCCATGCCAGCTGGCGTGGGCGTTCATGTATCTCCACAGATCTCAAAGTTGGTATTGGAGTGAAATATAGATGTTATTTATCACCTCTATTATTTGGCATAACGATTGCCTGGCGCTCTAGCTAAGTTGTTTAAACCAAATGCACGGCGACAGGGTGGTCCGAGTGCACGCTCGAGGATAGGCAGAAAAGCCATCTATTTTCCAGATTTACGGTATCTATCATGGAATCGAGGCCGAAGAGTTGGGATATCCATAGTACCGAGCCAAAGGGTGTACAACTCATGGTTTCTGCATTAAAAAAAAAAAACAGAGTGATGAAAATCTGTTGTGTTGGAAACAGCGGCATTAACTGAGTGATGAAAATCTGTTGTGTTGGAAACAGCGGCATTAACTGAGTGATGAAAATCTGTTGTGTTGGAAACAGCGGCATTAACTGAGTGATGAAAATCTGTTGTGTTGGAAACAGCGGCATTAACTGAGTGATGAAAATCTGTTGTGTTGGAAACAGCGGCATTAACTGAGTGATGAAAATCTGTTGTGTTGGAAACAGTGGCATTAACTGAGTGATGAAAATCTGTTATGTTGGAAACAGCGGCATTACTGAGTGATGAAAATCTGTTATGTTGGAAACAGCGGCATTAACTGAGTGATGAAAATATGTTGTGTTGGAAACAGGGGCATTAACTGAGTGGACAACAAGCATTGGAAGCTCTTGATTGTGCTGATGATATTGTTCTGCCAAGTAAAAACAGCAAATGAAAACAGATGATTTTGTAAATATAACATCAAGGGTTGGACTACACATAAGTTATGAAAAGACAAATTCCCAGTGTGTTTCCAGGGCGCCATTATGGGGGAAACAAGAATAGACCCACTGCTTTTCCAGCAAGCATGTCGTAGGAGTCGACTAACTGGGGACTTCTTTCGAAGTCGGAGTGCATCTGCCCGAGAGGCAAGAAACAACCAACTGCACACAAATAAGCCAGTAAAACGGATGTACACGCAAAACTCAGATCCTGGCAGGAAGCCAGAATCCAAATGGACAAACAACCAGGACCTTTCGCTAGAGCTTACAGACGGTGAACAAAGAAGAAGAAGAAGAAGAAGGAGAAGAAGAAGAAGAAGAAGAAGAAGAAGAAGAAGAAGAAGAAGAAGAAGAAGAAGAAGAAGAAGAAGAAGAAGAAGAAGAAGAAGAAGAAGAAGAAGAAGAAGAAGAAGAAGAAGAAGAAGAAGAAGAAGAAGAAGAAGAAGAAGAAGAAGAAGAAGAAGAAGAAGAAGAAGAAGAAGAAGAAGAAGAAAGAAGAAGAAGAAGAAGAAGAAAGAAGAAGAAGAAGAAGAAGAAGAAGAAGAAGAAGAAGAAGAAGAAGAAGAAGAAGAAGAAGAAGAAGAAGAAGAAGAAGAAGAAGAAGAAGAAGAAGAAGAAGAAGAAGAAGAAGAAGAAGAAGAAGAAGAAGAAGAAGAAGAAGAAGAAGAAGAAGAAGAAGAAGAAGAAGAAGAAGAAGAAGAAGAAGAAGAAGAAGAAGAAGAAGAAGAAGAAGAAGAAGAAGAAGAAGAAGAAGAAGAAGAAGAAGAAGAAGAAGAAGAAGAAGAAGAAGAAGAAGAAGAAGAAGAAGAAGAAGAAGAAGAAGAAGAAGAAGAAGAAGAAGAAGAAGAAGAAGAAGAAGAAGAGGAAGAAGAAGAAGGAGGAGGATGAGGAGGAGGAGGAGAAAAGACACCAAAGACAGATCAAGCTGATGTAACACTAGAGACAAAAGTAATTAAGGTAACAAATCAGTTTACTTATTGTGGTAGTCATGTTGATAGTAAAGGAAATTCAAAGACGGAAATTATGAAACACACTGACAAGGCATCAGCGGCTTAACAGCTTGAAGAAAATATGGAACTCCTAACAATACAGTTTTAAAAACAAGTTACATATTTTCACTTCCAGTGGTATTTCAGTTTTAACATATTCCAGTGAATGTTAGAGAAACATTAAAGGCAAGGAACGAAAGTTAAATGCATTCGAAAACAAATATCTGAGAAAAATTACGAAAATAAAATGGGATGAAAGTAAAAGAAGTGATGAAATAAGAGAGATTGCTTGATAGGGCTATTATAAGTCATGTTTTCACCAGGACAGTATCGTTTTTTGTTTTTTTGTTTTAGGCATATCCACGCCGTCCCACCGGTACTCAACGTGAACTGGGACAATGGACGTTTTTGTTTTCCCCTATAGTATCGACCCAACGTTCTCGGTCTACCTAAAAACGATAAAGTCTCGGCGATATGGTCACCCTGTGTCTGGACAACCACTAGCATCAACAGTTATAAGACAGAGAAGATGTTTACCGCCTGTAAGCTCTAGCGGAAAGTCTTGGGTGTTCGTCCATTTGGACTTTGGCTTTGTGTCAGGACTTGTCTGTGTTGCGTGTACATGCATTTTACTGGCTTAATTGTGTGCAGTTTGTTGTTCCTTGCCTCTTCGACTGTGAGGGAAGCTCCCAATTATTCGACTCTTACGACATGATTATTCGAGTGGAAGTGGCTCTATTTTTGTTTTCCCTACATTGATACAGTCGGCTCTGTGGTTAAGTCGATGCGAACGCTTCGTAATGCCGGGATGCCGTGTTCGATCCCAACTGCGGGCCATGGGCTTTGTGTTGGTTTCGACAGTGGTATCAAGAAAGCCAACCGTCCAGAAAGCAATGGCAAACTACTGGACGTAAATTTGCCTAGAAAAACCACACAACAACCAGGGGCTGTTGGGGTTGGTTCTGCAACGTCATGTAAAGGATATGCAACTAACCAACTAACATTGAGACCCCGGAACCACGCAGGGACTTTTGTTCATATGATATTATTTAAAAAGTGTTTTGGGGGGTTCTACTTAGCACTTATTATTATTATTACTCGTTTCAACAAGGCTTAGACCCTTGTGACCTCACTTCCTAAAATGTGTGAGGCCTATCAAAGCCGTCTCCAACATTATATATTCTCGCTTAGGTCTCGGGCTTCTTATTCTGCCTTTCTATTCCTCAGTGGAGTATAGGTCCTCAACCAACTCACACCAAGTCGTTCTGTCCTTCGCGATTACATGAAGCTTTTCCCATGTCCTCCCCATCTTTCTAACTTCATTCTCCAATTAATCAAGTAACAGAAAGTATTGTGAACGGCACTCATAGAAAGAAGTAGAAAGATAGAAGAACATAATATACATTTCTGTAACCTATGGTGCCATTTCAATGGGTTGAAATGAATTATGTCCGTATTCCATAGTCGTGGATTTCAAGCTGTACGATAGACATGGCCAATAAGACACCTTTTTTGGGGGGTGCCTAGTTGACCATGTTTCTTAGTGCACTTGTATTCATGGCGAGGCGCAGACGCCGTCTGGAGGTGACAGGTTCAATTCCCGGCACGGTAACTATAGCTTTCGATTTTTATGTTGTCTAGTGTGTTCTTCTATCTTTCTACTTCTTTCTATGAGTGCCGTTCACAATACTTTCTGTTACTTGATTAATTCATAATATTTAACGGCTTCAAATGGTTCCCCCCTCTGTTTGTTTATTTATAGGAATAACTTCATTCTCCAGCTCTATTCTCCATGTGTGTGTGTTTTTTTGTGTGTGGGGGGGGGGCGGGGGTCTTCCTTTATTCCTATGCCCCAGTGGGTTCCAATGCAAAGGCATTCTAGTTATGCTGTTATCGGTTTTCTCAAGGTGTGTCCTATCCAACACCAGCGTCTTTTCTCGTGCTTATTTATTAACCCCTATTAATCACCCCCCCCCCCTATGTTTTCGTCGTGTGGGCGCCCCTATCCCAAGGTGGTAGCAACCCCATGCTCTGCAAGGCTGGTAATGGCGCCAAATAAAAGCACTACGGCTATTGATTTCCTGGCAGGCCGTGAACAGACGAGAAACCATTGTCCTGCCGTCATACAGTGGTGGCGCTAGTAGCTACAGCAACAGACGTGTCCGAGCGCGACCTGTGGCAAATTGTTGAATGTTGAAAAACTTTGCCAGCGCTTGATTAACCCTTTACCTCCCAGTTATCAGTCACTTTAACCCATTCGCTTTGAAGTTTTTTTTTTCTTTTTTTTTTGAAGGACGTCGGAAGGAAGTCTCGTCCATTGCTTTCTTTCTGTCAGCCCGTCAGGAACGGGCCCCTCTGTTGGCTTCGCATAAAGTACTTTTCAGTGTCTGATACTGACTTTACCCCACCAGGGCATTTCACCGAGCGAGAAACACACAGTGACACAAAGTGCCAACATTCGGATGGGGATCATCCAGGGACAAAGTCCCAGACAGCCCGTTCAGCCCATAAGTTGGGTTATATTAGGGCCCCCGGCAACAGTCAGGGTGGGGCTTCAAAATAACGAAAAAGAATTTCATCTCATATGGGAACGTGTATATTTTTCTGTGATATCTCAGCAGCCCGTTTTCTGCGTGGTTGACATGTGGTTCTGTTACCGCTGTATAACATTATCTATATATATGTGTGTGTAGTTGTGTGTGTGTGTGTGTGTGTGTGTGTGTGTGTGTGTGTGTGTGTGAGCGGTGTGTATATAACTACGCGATCAAATAATCCTGGCCCCTTGAGTCCTCTTCTCCCTCTCCTCCTCGTCAACAAAGTTTTAAGGGCCCCCACAGTTGTTTTTCTACCTGCTGGTTTCCCTCAAGGGTCCCGGGGCACTAACTTTTGAAGGAGTCAATACGCTCGCGCCCCCACCTCCCCTTCGGCCTGCCAAGAGTGTTGCACACAGAACGAGCTCCATAGCTCCAGCGATGATCCCTGTGAAATTATGTAAAAACTGCACGCATGAACTGGATAACAAATTCGTTGAATGAATCCACGGCCTTTGGAGCGCGAGGCAAACAGCTTGACCACTTCGCCACAAAGACCGTGGTCTCCCTTTTCGTCTGGTGAAGAGCGACTAATTGTTTGTTTGTTTGTTTGTTTAGTATCCAGAAGCCATGAGTTGTTAACCCTTAGGCTCGGTGTTATGGATATCGCAACCCTTTGGCATTGATTCCATGATAAATACCGTAAATCTGGGAGAAATATGGCTTTTCTGCCTACCCCCGGGCGTGAACCCGAACCACACGGAGTTCTTCACCCGGTCACCACGCATTCCGGTTTAGCCAACTACGCTAGAGAGCCGGACAAGAGAGACTAAGGGTTGTTTCCTCGAGGTCAGAGTGTACATAACTGGGAGCCGAGGAACAAACACTGCGTACTAGTAAGCCAGATCTATAAAAACAGTGTGCATTCAAAGCTTAAGTTCGCATCGGCGACCGGGTCACCCACTGGCTCGCCGGTAGACGACTTCGTAGCCGGTTGGGACAGTAATTGGGTCAGTCGGCTGTGATCTCATCAACCCTGCAAGAGTCTATTCTCAGGGCTGCAGGTGGCGAGCAATGCTAAGCCCTTCTATATGGCACACATAACCTTGTCACAATTATAACTAAAGCTCACCATTTGGGGGTGCTGGCTGAACGTATTGATTTTTGTTTTCTCAAAAACTGATGAAGATGATGATGATGAAAGCTCAAGTTATTGAAACAAGACCTCCACGTGTGGGGCAGATCTGTGAAACGGGTGTGCACACAACACTCATATTCTGGAACAAGAGTAAATCCAGAAGCAGAGAATCAAACAAAACTTTCAGCCTGAGTTAACAGCCTGTAAATGCGAAGAAGAAGTGGACAAACTACTATAAATTTCCACCGGAGTTCACATAGTTTTGTTTTCAGGAAAATAACCAGATGTTAAATGTGATGGTTATTTTCATTTACTTGATTCAAAATATAACTTGTAATTCATGCACGTGGTCTGACTAGGCGTTGCCAATGTAGTCATATGTTGTTAATGTTAAGTAACTCAGCTATTCACATATTCATTGCATGGATTATGATCAACATTCATAGCCCCTGCAAGAAGAACCCTTGCCTTTAATTTTCCTGTTTTTCGCAGTTTAGCGGGAAACTATTTATTGTCTTAACTACATTTTGTCTGTAGTCTCCATAGTTCTTGTTTTTCTCTTTTTTTTTTCGCTAGTACAATACCACAACAAGCAATGATGTACAGACTAGGCGGAAGCCAGGAAGAGGCCGACCATGCAAGTCATGGACAAAGAGAATTATACAGGCCCTGGGAATCCCAGTCTATGAAACACACAAACGGGCTTTTCCGTCAATGATACTTCGCCTCGACATCGCATGATACCAGAGGATCAAAATGACATGAGACAAGCAGCACTGAGATCTGGGAGGTTTGATATATTGGGTGTAAACACGACATTACATGTTGCATCCTCGGTGTGTTTTACTTCGTAGTGTTACTGGCAATCCAGCAACGGAAGATCCAAGTTTTTATAACACTGGCTTTCAAGGGCCGTGTTAGCGTAGTCGATAGGAGACTTGATTTCAAATGCAGCTGCGACCCGCTGCAGCCCAGGGCCCATGTTCGAAACCGGACGGGTCCTGGGGTTTACCCAGCCTCTAGATAATAGGTACCAGAGTTCTCTCTGGGGTAAATAGAGGAACGTCGCTGTAGCTACAGAGTTGCGTGCGGACGGCGACACAGACGGACAGTTTCTTATCAGTTGTCCGTACTGGTGGCAGAGTATATATGGTTTATAACCGTGTGCAATGACTCTGGTTCACATCTACCGACTTATCTTTTACACTGGAATTTCATTCGAGAGATCCAGGTTCGAACCCTTGGTAAGGTGATCACAGTTTCCTCTGTACAGGTTTGTAAACTACAGCAGAAAATCGAAAACTTATCTCGACCCAGAACTTGAGTGCTATGTGCAAATCCGTTTTACAGATCTAGCTTATGTGTGTGTCTCTCTTAGGCAGACATACTCTGACCTCAAAGGAAGCCCCTAATTGTTCGACTTACGAAATGTTTATAAGCGAGGCAGTAGCTCTGTTCTTGTTTTCACCACCGTGCGACCCCAAAACCCACACGGGCAAGGCAACGCAGCCCTGCACCGTTCATAGTGGCTGCAGCAGCAACGCGGCCTTAAATTGTCAGTCTGAAAGCCGACCAACCCAAAGCGCCCTTTAAACAACAAGGTGTAACTACATGCAGAACAAATGATTAGTTGTTGGCGATAAGTACTTGATGTGATGCTCTTTAGTATGATACTTGTATTTTGTGACAAAGGTAAAATGTCGTTTAAATGAAAGACAAAGAACTTGGAGCTGTCCCCTCCACTGGCAGCTACTGTGTGTCGTCTGAATGCAACATATGTGACGCTTGCGGTTAAGCGAATCTGCGATGTTTTCTAGTGTATCAGCCCTGCCGAGGTGGGGCGAAGTGGGTCGGTAGAGAGAGACAGCAGCCACCATTGTGGTTGTGGTGGTGTGGAGGGCTATTTGTGGCTGTGTAGGAAGGAGAGATCGGGCAAACGAAAGAGAGGCCGGGGGAGAGACAGAGAGAATCAATACGTAGGCACAGAGCCAGAGGTGTGGTGTGTGCGGATGTGTGTGTGTGTGTGGGTGGGTGTGTATGTGCCAGAAGAGTGTGGGCTGTGAGGAGATCGTGTGTGTGGTTTGTGTGTGTGTATGCGAAGGGGAAGAGTTATCTTGGAGAGAAGTGTGTTGTTGTACCGGGAACGGAGACGGCAGGAGCAGACGTTAGAAAGACTAGTGTGTGGGGGGGGGGTGTGGGGGGGGGCTAGGTGGAAAGATAGACAAATCAATAGAAGTATCATGAGCTATCTGGCATAATATATATGTGTGTGCGTGTCTGTGTGTAGATGCGAGTGTGAGAAAGCAGGTTGTGTGTATAAGTTGCGAACGAATACCTAGGTGAGACTATCACCTAAGTAGAGACAGGGAGAGAAAGAAGAAAACATAAAACTTGTACTGGTTACCTCCTCAGAAACCTGAATTAAACTATTTTTTGTCACGCAGTAAAATTAATATAATAAACGTTTATTTTCTAGTTTGTTTTGTTTCATGTCAGCTGGTAATTCACGTTTTGCATTGACTTCATTAGCGTTGAATCAATCATGTACCGCCTTCTCAATGAAGGATGACTGCAATAGATCTCCAACAGACCCTGTTTCTTGTCTTAGTTATACATCCTCTAAAAATGCCGTCCATCTCATATTGTATTTCCATTCGTATCGTTGTCTATCTTTTGCTCTTTTGTCCTCGATTTTAGCCCCAGTATGATTTTCTAAAGTGCTATGCCTTCTAGTGTGGCCGAAATATTTCACTTCAGTTTTTTATTTATGTCAGTATATTTGTTGTTATTTCTAAAACCTCTCTGATTGTTTTTATGTCTATTAAATACGACCTATTCTTGTTTATATCCATATTTCCAGAGATTCAATTCGATATTCTAGTGCTTTGTTCATTGTCCAAGTTTATGCACCATTCAGCACGGTTTGGTATATATAGCATTTGACAGTTCGTATTTTTATTGGGGTAAAAAAGAAATGAGCAAACGTTAGTAAAAAAAAAAAACTACACACACACACATACACACGCACGTACGCATACACATCCACACACACACGCACGCACGAACACACACAGGTGAACGCTTTGGACAGTTTAACGTGGCTGACAATTCAATAGTTGACAGATCAATTCTTCCTGCATCTCATTCAGTCCATACGAGTCCCTGCGTCCGCATCCTTAGTAAGTAGCAGCTGGTAACACCTGTGTGTTGGTTGATTCTTCTTCTTTGACTTCCACCATAGTGCTTTTATGAGACGCACACCATAGTGCTTTTATCAGACGCACACCATATTGCTTTTATCAGACGCACACCATAGTGCTTTTATCAGACGCACACCATATTACTTTCATCAGATGCACACCATAGTGCTTTTATCAGACGCACACCATAGTGCTTTTATCAGATGCACACCATAGTGCTTTTATCAGACGCACATCCTAGTGCTTTTATCAGATGCACACCATAGTGCTTTTATCAGACGCACACCATAGTGCTTTTATCAGACGCACACCATAGTGCTTTTATCAGACGCACACCATAGTGCTTTTTTATCAGACGCACACCATTGTGCTTTTTATTAGACGCACACCAACGTGCTTTTATCAGACGCACATCATAGTGCTTTTATGAGACACAGGCAGTCAGTTTATGGACATATTATGAGAAGGAATGGACTCGAAAACTTTGTAGCAACTGAGGTTTGAAGTTTCAACAACGGAACAACATCATGGCACACGGGTAGTAACCCATAAGTGCTCCATTCTTCTTCTAACTCAAGTCTGAGTTCAAAGAAGCCCAATACAGCGCACAGACTCTGTAGCACTGGCGAGAATCTGAAGTACTTTAAGTAGATTTTTAACTCCAGATTTTCCTTGGGCAGAGCCGTTAGGCTACTCTTTTAGATTTCCAAATGCCAAGAGCATTTTTTACGTGCGCAGCATTGCACACGGTCGTTCCGATCTCACTACCCAGAGACCAGGGGGAATTACTAGAAGTCCAAGTCCACGTGAACAAATCCTAGCCCTTTCCGGGGGTTGAACCCGAAACCTCTAGCACTCGAGGCGGACACCATGCCTCGAGACCACGCAGCTCTCTTTAGCAACTGATAAAGTTGACGGTAAGAAAGCAAGAAGAAGGCAAAGAGATAAATACCTGGATGTTTTCTTGGCCAGATGGATGGAGCAAGACAAAACATTGACCTAATCTGTGATTCTGGTTATCGTGAGAGACAGCGAAACATAAAAGTTTACCAGGGCTATTCAACAAAGTTTACTATTGGCCCACCATTTTGACAGCTTCGGTCGAATATTATTACAACTGGCAATGATCTGTGGACTACTTGCTAGGACTGCCCGCGTGCCAGATTTGACCCGCAAATCACCAAGTGATTGACCCTACAGGCTTATCGGCACAGCACATGATGATGATGATAGTACTCTTGTCTAAACTCGGCCCTTTGGATGTGCTGTTTTTGCAGCCCGAACAAATTTGCCGATTCCAAGTTATCACTCTTTAATTCGCATTAAAAGTCTAGGTTTGAGCACCAGTTAGAAATTCCACATGAAATGTTGAGAGTATGCATCTTCCCTGAAGCAACATAGGGATGTGAGTTATGGAATATCTCTCCCAGTGCTTAAGAAAAAAAAATATTGACTTTTGAACTGAAATGCTGTAGAAAGATTCTCAGAGTACCACAGATAAAGAAGAAAAAAATGCTGACACTAAAAGATCTGAACATTTATAATATTAGTAGTGCAAAAAAAAAAATATAGAAATGAAATTGAATTTGATTTTTCCTATTTTGTAACTGTACACACGTGCAAACAATTTCATCAACATGAACATTCGTCAGCATTTGTAATGAACACAAAACTTCAAAGTGCACACGGCAAAATCAGCAGACAGACAAATTTATCACTTAGTAAATATATACATATGTATAAAGGAGTTGGTGACAATCAGGGAATCCATTTGTTGATACCTGCTATGAAGTTCTGATTGTATAGACGCTTCTTTACACAATGAATCGAATAAAGTTTGCTAGGGTCTAAAGCAGCCATCTTTCCACTTCAGCCTGAAAAGCCAAGGAAAAGTTGGTTTCATTATCACCCTGGTGTGTGTGTGTGGGGGAGGGGGGTGTGGCGCTCGCGCGCACTCGCGAGTACTTGTGTGGGTGTCTATGTGTTTGCGTGTGTGTGTGCTTCTTTAAGTGTGTGCCTGCGTGTGTGTGTGTATGTGTGTATGAGTGTGTGTGTTTGGACTGGGGAGATGACTGGGTCAATGCAGGTCATGTGTGGCGGGGATGTCAATCCCACAAGCAATGTGGGGGGGGGGTGTTGGGGTGGGGGGGGGGGGTCCTGGAAAGAATCCATCGTCGTGAATGATCTATTTATCTCTGGGGTCTAAGTATGTGTCACTGTCTGTGTGTCTGTGTGTGTCTGCCTGTCTGTCTGTCTGTCAGTCCAGCCATTCATCCATCGACACATTTGTCAGTCCGGTTCTATCTATCTATCTATCTATCTATTCTATCTATCTATCTATCTATCTATCTATCTATCTATCTATCTATCTATCTCTATCTATCTATCTATCTATCTATCTATCTATCTATCTATCTATCTATCTATCTATCTATATATCTATTCTATCTATCTATCTATCTATCTATCTATCTATCTATCTATCTATCTATCTATCTATCTATCTATCTATCTATCTATCATCTATCTATCTATCTATCTATCTATCTATCTATCTACTATCTATCTATCTATCTATCTATCTATCTATCTATCTATCTATCTATCTATCTATCTATCTATCTATCTATCTATCTATCTATCTATCTACTATCTATCTATCTATCTATCTATCTATCTATCTATCTATCTATCTATCTATCTATCTATCTATCTATCTATCTATCTATCTATCTATCTATCTATCTATCTATCTATCTATCTATCTATCTATCTATCTATCTATCTATCTATCTATCTATCTGGAAACAGTCAACTTAAATACAGTTTAACTGCGAAAACAATCAACTTATGTACAGGTTCAACTGGGAAACAGTAAACGTATGCACTGTCAAGTCAAACTGGAAACAATCAACTATATACAGTTTAACTGGGAAACCAATCAACTATGTGCAGTTTAGCTTGGAAATAATCAATTTATATACAGTTCACACTGGGAAATAAAAATCAACTTATGTACAGTTCAGCTTGGAAATAATCAATTTATATACAGTTCAACTGAGAAAACAATCAACTTATGTACAGTTAAAACTGAGAAACAAGCAATCACGTTTTTGTTGCATTACAAGAATGTGTGTGCGTGCATGCGTGTGTACAAGTGTTGAGTGTCTGCATGCGTGGTACATGTGATTTGCGGGTGTGTGGTGTGTACACGAGTTTGAGTAGTCGCGTGCATATACTACTACTACATTTTGTGGCGGGGTAGGGCGGAGGAAGGAGGCGAGGCGATTTTAAGCTTAATTATTTAAGGTTTTCTGGCTGTGCTGTCGCCATGAACTGTGCAGGTTAACAAAAAATGTCACAAGCCCCAAGCCCACCAAGGACATTAGTTTCCTTCGTCGCTTTTCCTTGGATGTTGACCCTGCGGACAGGTTGTGCTTTACGAGTCTGTTTCTGTGGCATTGGGGGGTCTTGTTCAAGAAACTTAAGACTTTTGATTTCTCGCCGTCAGGCAGATGAACTCTGGCGGAAAACATACCCAATCAGTCGACTTTTACGACATGCTGGTTAAGGGGGCGGTAGTTCTATCCCCCCCCCCCCCTTTCCCCTCAATGAGACCACAGAACCCTCACAGGGAACTGAGGATCCGAACCTCGTCTCTGAATGAGAGCCCCAATCGGTATTATGCGTGTGTGTGTGTGTATATATATATATATAGATATATATATATAATATATATTATATATATATATAATTATATATATATATATATTATATTTGTGTGTGTTGTGTGTGTACATATATGTATATCTTAAATGTATAAATATTGTTAATTATATTTGTGTTAAAGCGCGCATGTGTGTGTGTGTGTGTGTGTGTGTGTGTGTGTGTGTGTGTGTGTGCACCCGTTGGCCTACACAAATCGCAGCACGTCGCTCCGACACAAGAAGTCCGAGGAACCAGCTCTATGCTGTGTTGACCGAACTGTGCAGGCAGCCAGCGAGGCAGCCCGGTTCTAGTTGGTTTCTACCAGGGGCGGACTCCCGCTCTAGCGACAGCACAAGTTTTTTTTTTGGAGGTCCCCCTGATAAGGCCAAGCTGTAATAATGTTCGTGTATTATTCCTTTTTTGTTAGTTATTCATTATTTGGATCCTTTAAGACTTGAATTTGGGATTAGTATAGTTAATCTTCATTTGGAAATTGGCGGCAAGTTAGGGGTTGTCGTTGCAGCTATGGGATATGTAACGGAAAATGAACAGTAGCCCCCATGTTCTGAACTTCTACGTCGATCCAAACCGCGCCCCCTTCAATCGCCAGCCAAGCTCCACCCCCCCCCCCCCCCCCTTTTCAGTGCAACAACACACAAACACACACTGCGTCTAGCTGGCGGAGCTGCGTCATCTCACACACCCACAACACACCACACAATCGTACCTTCACTCATTTATCTCACTCTTTCGCTCTCTATCGCATATACATAGATATTATATACATACACACACACTTCACACACCCACTAATTAAGTGCACACTCAGACAACAACACGACACGCCAATGTTTAAACCACTCTGTCTATGAGATTGGCCTTCCTCGTGTCATCACGCACACTTACACATACACACGCACACACACTCTACACAATCAGACAACAACACTCTCCTCTCTAACACACACCGACACACGCACACGTAGGCCAGGAAGAGGGAGAGGCGGAAGGAGAAGCCACAGCATAGAGGCCTAGGTCTTCATCGGCAACTGTGGTTCAGGCCTGTCTCTGCCTTTGCAGCACACAGGTCGAAAACGTATGGAGAGAGCGAGAGAGAGAGAGAGAGAGAGCGAGAGAGAGAGAGGGAGAGAGAGAGTACGAGAGAGATGATGTTTTAACAATATTTTAAAGAGTGTTTTACAATAATTTTAACAGAACTTGATTTTTTTTCAAGAAGTACATCATCGCCTTCATTCACACTTTTTTTGATCCCTGAGGAGCAGAGGTGTTCCTGGGAAAAAATTTTTTTTCTATATGAAAACCTTATCTAGAACACACACAAGGGACGCACATACACACAGACATCATCCGCCCCACCCCCCAAATGTCGAGGATGTGGTTGGTCGATGTTTTGGTCTACTACATTCTTTAGCAGGGAGCCGCCGTGGTGGGGTAAATCTAGTTACGTATTAGGATCTGAAGGTCGCAGGTTCAGGACTCTGGAGGCATGCTGGGCGTTTGTTTCAAAAGATGACCTTGGCTCCCGGTCGACCCAGCCTTAAATGAATACCAGGCAAAGTCGCTGGGAAGTAAATGCGGGCCAATGGCTACATTGGGGAATATGGGGGCTATGCTTATAAAGTATCTACCTAATTTGCTATCATTTCACACCAGCCTAACCCTTAAGAGCCCCCTCCCCATACTGTGCGGACGTTATGGAAATTTGCGCGTACCTCTAAATAGCGATTGTCCCAAGATGGTGGTGAAATAAAAGAAACAAGGAACCCGCGATTATTTGATAGAAATCGATCTTGATGCCTATTCGAACTCGTGTCACATGGCAAACGTCTATAGAAAAGAAATTGGTTTTGTGAGGACTAGACTCGCAGCACTCCGGACACTTCCATAGGGTGCTCTGACACATCCTGAAAAGCTCCTTATTATTTAGTCGACTCCTCTTCTATCTTGTGATGTTCGAGGTTTGCCAGAGGGATCTCCCAGATTCTCTGTATTGCATTTTTTTCTGGGGGGGGGGGGGGTTTTTGCTTTGTTTTCATTCCAGTTCAAGTCATTTCGGGACTGTTGGATGTTGTCTTCTCAGCGAAACTCTGTGTCCGTCTTCGGTGGACTGGTTTCCTAGCTCCGAAGAAACGCTCCACGGGCGTAAACGACTGATAAATCCTATTCTGTGTGTGGTTTGGTTAATCAAACGTCATGTCCCTTGATAGAATATTTCATTCTAGCCTGACCCGCTTCATCAGCCGGAGTCATGCCATTTTGCCTTTATTCATCTTCGCACATGGTATTGATAACATCGCTTTCTGTCTAGGTCCTCACTAGACATAGCAACAGCATGGTCAGCAAGATACCTACACGCTTGTTGTCTAGAAACACCCGACATGACCTGGCACAACAGACTGAGAACTGAAATCGAAATTAAGAATGAAGGTTCATATTCAGTGTGGTTTATCTATATGTGTTCATTTCTTTATCCTCTGTGTGTGGTCTCTGACGTTCTTGTTATCGCACTTTTATGCAGACAATCAATACCAGACTAAACTGGTTAACTTTATTGCTCGACATTATTTTCTCAGTTATTCTGTTTTGTGTATGGGATTAAGTTTAATGTCCAGTGATATCATGAAGGCTTGTAATACAAAATGATGGGCCACAGTGTGTCGTGCTTTACAGCTAGACTGCGATATCTACGCCGTTCAGTTCGACACATCAGATTTTAGCAATTAATCGCCTGTACTATATGCTTACGAAGGATGGGGCAAGAGGCCGACCAACCACGAGATGGGCACATGATACAAGTGACTCTTTGGAAATTGAAGGTACACGGGGCAGGATGAGCTGGCGAGAGACCGAACTTCTTTCCAGGCTAGACGTTCTGCAAAGGATCTGTGATATGATGCCTAGTTAGTGGGACAGAGGACACCCTCTCCCCCCGGAGCTCCCACAAATGAATAACCAATATAGAAGCATACGGGACTGAAAGTTTCAGACACAGTTGAGCAAGAGGAAACAACGATACAAATGGAAGGATATACAAAGGACGAACAGCAGTGGGCAGCCAGGAAAAGTGACATAGCAACAGTTTGACGCTTTCATTGTGTTCATCAGGAAGGGGTCCATCAACCGTATATGGGGTTCGATTTGTGGGGTCCCTGAAATAGGATCTATAGAAGAACACACAACCCAGAAAATGTTGCCTCCTTTGAAAGTTTGCAGGTGAAGACATCAGAGAAACGGGGGTACGATGCTAAGAAAATGGCGTCATTCATATAAAGGTCTTCTTTTACGGGCTGTGAGCTCGGGGGAAAGTCCTGGTTGTTCGTCCCAATTGGATTTACGCTTTGTGCCAGGGCCTGAGTTTTTGTACACATCTTTTTATCGGCTTATTGTGTTGCCGTGGGGGTTTGTCTTGTCGTTCAGGCAGAGCACAACTCCGATTTCGAAAGGACCGCCTCCTAATTAGTTAACTCCTACGACATGCTTGTTGGTAAGACAGTCAGTCTATTGTTTTTCTCTACAATGTGACACTGGAACCCACACGAATGTACAGGTGTTAGTGTGAGACTACTAGAGGTATGGTGGCATTGTACGGGATGGCGCAGAGGAGGGTAGTAGAAGTAGGAGGTAGGAATGGACCAGGACAGGAAATAAAATGACCGAACACCAGTGTGGCCAGTGACGTCAGCAGAAACGGGTCTCTGTGCTCCAAAAGTGGGTCACCAGCCGTGTACAGGGGTCCAATGGTTGGTCTGGTAAACATGATCTTTTTCCTCTTCTCAGGGCTTCACTGGCTAGTGAACTCCGGCAGAAATTTAGGTTGGTTTTGTCCACTACTGGACTTTTGGTCGTGATCCAGGAACTTGAGTTTTGTGTGCACATCGTTTATACATGTCTGGCTTATTTGGATGCAGACTGTTTGGTTCCTCGTATCTTAGGCAGGTGCACTTCCAACATCATGGGGAAACAACCCTTCTTAGTTTGCCTTTTTACCGACAGGGCTTGTCAGGGGGTGGTGGGTCTATTTTGATTTATCTAAAATGGGGTGCCACGAAACCGCCCCCACGAAGAGACAGTGGGGGGGGGGGGGGGGGGGGGAAGAGAGAGAGGAGGGGGGGGGGGGAAAAGGGGGGGGGGGGGATGGGGGGGTGAGAAAATGCCCCCCCGAGAGAAAAGTACCTAACAGTCAGATAAGATGGACGTTACCGTGTTCACAACGTGGGTCGTCTACGCTGGGGCGATAGCCAGTAGCTAGAGGGGTGGCATTGTAGAAAGACAGAGGAAAAGAGGAGGAGGAGGAAGAGGAAACGACAACCCCTGAAAGAAAAAGTGGCCTAACAGCATTGACATCAGAGAAACAGCACTGTGCTCAGAAAGTGTGTCGTGTACGGAGTCTACGTGTGGCGGCTGACTAAAAAAGCCAGACAGTATCTAGAGGAGGCGGGCGTGTAAAGGAAGGGGGAATCGGGCGGCGAAGGATGGAGTGGAGAGGAGGTTAAAAGAGGCCACGAAGCACAGAAAGCGGCGGCATTGCGCCCGGCTCCTCCAGGCCCCAATGGCTGAGCCGCTGATTATGCGCCCCGCGGAGTTGTGGTTGGGGGTCACGTGACCACAGTCCGCCATGTTTGGCCCAAAGAGAAAGTCGACCCTGGTGCTCGAGCAACACGGCGTTTTTGTCGCCCTCAGTATGCCTATAAACTGACCTGTTCCTGTTTGATATTCAGCTAGCGGTAAGTTCATTTGGATAATAATCGCGACAGAAGTTAGGGGGATTAAAAAGTTGTCCGGAAGTGAGACTTCAAGAAAACGGGACAAGGAGGACAGGCGCGAAGACGGAAGATGTGGTGGGGGCCGCCAGCAAGGAGACGCGGCGGACGACGACGAGGAGCCAACGACCCGAACCGGTCCGTCCACAAACTGTTCTCTTATGGCGCTCTCTGTTGGGGACAGATTCATAGCCTCCCCTGGTTTCGTTTTATAATCAGGAGCATTTTGTTGTGTGTATGTAAGACTTGTAGTACACATATTTTTTGGTGATCATTTCTTCAGATTCTGATGGACAAATGTCATTGTTCCAATGAACATTAGGTATGACACCACGAACTAACTATATTGTTCATGACGATATCGTTAACTTTTAGAAATACTTTACTATTACTAACACGTGGTTTATTGGCCGTACTGGAGGAAGTAGTTTTAGTCATTCAGTTTGTGAATAGACTAGTAATGAGCAAATGACGAGGATTTGAAGTTACTAGACGTCCAAGTAAATCTGTGTTTAGTTTTACTTTTCATAGACCTGAATTTGTTTTTTCCTTTTGAGATTTAAAGAGAAAAGATGGTCTAGCATACACTTGGTAGTTTGTTCTAGCATAAAGTTTTTTTTTTCACCACCCCCCCCCCTGTCCCCACCCCAACCCCCCGTTAGGTTTCTTTCATTACACTCTTCTTTAAATCTAAGCCAACCAGGTCTATTAACCTATGAGGACCTGTGTGTGTGTGTACATGTCCAATGTTTGGTCTGACTGCCTAAAGAAACATTAAAGTAATATAGTAGAATTATAGCATATAAGGTTCTCGGACCTGTATTTTATAAACCGGCGCTGTGAGTGTAAAGTTGTTTTTTTGAGTGAGATTTAGTCTCAATAGGACATCCGCCCAAACGATAAAAACCCAATGACCTAAAGTTTCCCACCGTGCGGAGAGAATCACCCGGGGCAGGGACCAGGAAAACCCGGGGCAACCCAAAGGGTTTACTTTTACTTAAAGTTAGGGGGCCCCTGGCAAATTTGCAGCGTGGGTTTAAAAATATTATAAAATATATAATTCCCGACTTTTTGGGACTCTTCCAAAAACCATCCCAAATTTTTTTAAATTTGAAACACACCCTTTGTGAAAGCCCCACGAGGTTATGCTGTGAAAAAATTTAGGCCTCTCATCCAGTTTTCCCCCTTCGGCCCTTTTTTGCTCAATGGATAGCAATGTTTTTTGACGTTGAGCAAGTGCCCCGGGAAGGAATGTTTTTGATCCCTTGAAGTGTCTTGGGGAGGAATAGATTTTTTATTTCCTCGTTTTTAAAATGTGGGGAGAATAGTTTTTTTTCCCCTTGTTCACAAATTTTCCGTGTCTTTTCCCTTTGGGTTTTCCCGGGCTACATATTTTTGGAAAGAGAAGAATTTGATCCCCCGCCACCTAAAGCATGTAAAAAGGGGACTTTAATTTTAAATTTGCTGAATCAAATATGGTTTTGGGTGAAAGGCGCCGAATTTACAATTTTTGCTGTAAACCCAACACTCTTTTCAACCCCCCTTTCAAAGGGGGGCACAAAAAAAGGTTTTCTTCCCTTGACATGGCCTTCTTTTAAGTTTTCTTTTGAAAATAATGTTTTTGGTTTTCCCCTTGCCTTCCACTCCACATGGGTTTTTTTTCCCCATCTTTGACAGTAATTTTTTGACTGTCAGGGCAAGTGGGTGCCCGGGTGTGAAGTGTCCCATTTTTCTCGGGGGGTAAACTGTGTTATCCAAACAAAGGTTCCCCCCCGTTT
>CAJHNH020003087.1:0-10000 GCA_905116865.2 Candidula unifasciata
AGAGAAGAGTTATCAACAGTTACAAGACAGAGAAGACAGTTATCAACAGTTACAAGACAGAGAAGACATTTATCAACAGTTACAAGACAGAGAAGACAGTTATCAACAGTTACAAGACAGAGAAGACAGTTATCAACAGTTACAAGACAGAGAAGACAGTTATCAACAGTTACAAGACAGAGAAGACATTTATCAACAGTTACAAGACAGAGAAGACAGTTATCAACAGTTACAAGACAGAGAAGACAGTTATCAACAGTTACAAGAGAGAAGACAGTTATCAACAGTTACAAGACAGAGAAGACAGTTATCAACAGTTACAAGACAGAGAAGACAGTTATCAACAGTTACAAGACAGAGAAGACAGTTATCAACAGTTACAAGACAGAGAAGACAGTTATCAACATGTACAAGACAGAGAAGACAGTTATCAACATGTACAAGACAGAGAAGACAGTTATCAACAGTTACAAGACAGAGAAGACAGTTATCAACATGTACAAGACAGAGAAGACAGGTATCAACATGTACAAGACAGAGGAGACATTTATCAACAGTTACAAGACAGAGAAGTCAGTTATCAACATGTACAAGATAGAGAAGACAGTTATCAACAGTTACAAGACAGAGAAGACAGTTATCAACATGTACAAGACAGAGAAGACAGTTATCAACATTTACAAGACAGAGAAGACAGTTATCAACAGTCACAAGACAGAGAAGACAGTTATCAACAGTTACAAGACAGAGAAGACAGTTATCAACAGTTACAAGACAGAGAAGACAGTTATCAACAGTTACAAGACAGAGAAGACAGTTATCAACAGTTACAAGACAGAAAAGACAATTATCAACAGTTACAAGACAACCAAGATGGCGATACACAGGACACATTCTGAGAAGAAGCCAACAAGGAATCCCCAAACAGGCCTCATAATGAGAAATAAATGGAGTAAGGAAGCGAAGACACCCAAATAAACCCTGAGATGAACGTTGATGAGAGAGGTCAAAGCTGCTGGGCTAGATTCCATCCATGATATTGAACTGTTTCCACAGTGTAGCGCCAAATGAGGGAACTGACTGCGAGCCCTGTGTTACAAATAACAGCACAACACGTAATGATGAATGGCGATGATTTTAGTTTGTAGGGAAGATCCTTGTTAGTCCTATATTTCTTTAGACAAGTCTTACTCACCAGATTGTATACCCCCAGTAGAAAGGTTTCTACTCCACCGCAAACCTGTAAGTAGACAACACAATAGGATTTTACTGGGGGAGATCATGCAATGAAATCATAAATATTCATGTAGAGAAACAGCAGAAAAGAAGCAAATAATGGGTGAAGTTGTAATGAAATAAAGAAAAAAAAAACTATTCGGAAAAAAAAAACAGACATAAATAAACAAACAATCAAGCAAAGGAGAATGAAAGAAAACCAAAGAAAGACCAAAAGACACAAAGAAAGACATCCACAGAAACAGTACCGAGATGAATATACTGTAGATTTCAGGGAAGTCTATGTGATATTTCACCTTTATTATCAGTATAAAAAATAGTTGCGTATCCTTTACAGGACTTTGCAGAACCAACCTCCAGTATTGTTTTTTTACGTCTAGTAGTGTGCCACTGCTTTCTGGGCGGTCGACTTTTTGAAACTGTCGAAACCAACGCAAAGCGCAAGTTCTACAGCTGTGATCGAACCAGGCACCCCGGCGTTACGAAGCGCGTTCGCAACGCATAAGCTACAGACTCCGACATTATCTGCAAAGTGAACAAACAAAAAAATATGTAACAAATAAATAATTTCCGCACTGAGAAATAGGATTCCCCAAGAGAGCAGAAATCCAAGTCTGTGGAGCTTCCGAAGCCGACAGAAAACATCAATAAAGGGGAGTAAATGCAAGTAAAGATTGATACTGTCACATTTGCTGTGGGAGCTTTGATTTTATTATCTTGTTGATTTTTTGCTTTACCTGTCAATAGTTTAATAGGTAAGCTTTACAAGTGTATATTTTTGTGTGTAATTAGTTGAACATGTGTTGTTTCATGCAACAGCAACATCTGCAGTGTTATTTCGTACCACAGTTGTTCTGATCTGATTGTGTTGTTACTTTCATTTGTTGAATTGACCCTGTTATTGTCCCCTTGTGGAAGGCAATTTCTGGTTATTTTGAACCCCTACTTTGGCTTTTGCTGGAAGCCCTAAATATAGCAGGGCCTGAAATATGGCCTAACGGCTGAACGGGGTTTCCGGGACGTCTCCACGGATGATCATCATCTGCACGGTTGCACTTTGTGTCACCGGGTGTTTATCGCTTGTGTGATGTCCTAGTGAGGTAATACTTACATATAAACATACACTAATATTTTGGTTGAACTGGCTACTAATTACCCCCCACTCCAACCACGTTTTTGAACTAACGGAGAACCGACGTGGATTAGCAGCTGGACGCTCACCTGAGGATCTGAAGGTCGTGTGTTCGAACCGAAAGAAGCGGGAAATTTCCAAAAAAATGACTTTGGCTCTGAGGTCGACCCAGCCGCGAGTGAGCACCAGATAAGGTCCAGGAAAGTAAAGGCGGCTGATGCCCTGCTGCCCCCTCAACCACCGAGTGCCGATTTATCCATAAAATAAAGTTCTAGCACCATAAGCCAAATACGAATGAGGGCGTGAAGAAGGTCATTAACTTTACTCTTTAACCTTTGAACTGGCTAGTATTCTTGCAGTGGCTAAATGCGTGATGTCTTTTCTTACAATTTTTGAACTGGTTGGGCTATTTTTTTTTTTTTTTCTGTCAATATTTGAACTGACCGTATTTCTTTTCCCAGTTATCAAACCTCTGTCATCCTTTTAATAGTTGTATGCATTAGTGTTGTTTACCAGGAACAAAGAAGAAAAGAAATATTGACATTTTAAAAGATCTGAACATCAAGGAATATTGGCTAATGAACAGCATCCTGTCTCGGAATTCGAAATATTTTGGTCATATCAAGCTTCGTGGCAGATTGGGGGGGGGGGGGGGGGGAATAATAGCAGAAGGCACGGTACCAGGAAGAATGGACAGGGGCCGACCAACACAAAGATGTGCACAGGATATAAGCGACTCCTTGAATATGAATGTACACAAGGCGGAAGAGCTAGTGAAAGACGGAGTTTTTTTTTCAGGCAGACCGTAATGAGAGCGACGTTCTGCAAATGACCTGCCACATGATGATGATTGGTGTTTTTCTTCAATTGTTGAACTAATACTGTTATTGTTTCCAATAACTAAACGCACATAGGTTTTTCTTTGTGTTTATTGTTGTTATTTTTATATGTTTTAATGGCAATAGTTATTTCATGAAACGCCGACGTCCTTCAAGACCTGAACCGCAAGGAGAATTGGCTCATAAACAGCAGCCTGTCACGAAAGCTGAGGTTTGCTGGCAATGTCTAGTGCCGTGTTGGTCTATGGGCAACGCTGGTGGAGGATGCGATTTTCCGGAAAGCGAGGCAGAAAACGACCCCCGTCAAGGTAGATGCAGGACACTGAAGATTCATTGGTTATCAAAGCGTACAGAAATAGAGAACTGGCTAGAGATATAGAGAGACAGTCAGTCGTACCTTGAAGAGAGCGACGTTCTGTAATGGACATGCTGATTGACTGAAAAAGTTATTTAATTATTGTTATTTCTTTAAATGGATGAGCTGCTTTTTGTTTTTGTTTTTGTTCCTTTTCTAGTTATTGAACTGGTAGCATTATTTATTTGAATTGTTGCACTTATACTGTTTATTGATTCTGTTTTTAATTGCTGAATTGTTAATGTTACTTTTTTCGAAAGTTGAACTAGTGACATCTTTTTCTTCTTTATTTTCAAAGCGTTCACCGTCTGTACACTACGGGTGTTCGTCCACTTCTCTACTTTGATCTTGTTCTAGAGCTTAAAATTATGAATGCATACATGAGTTAAAGATCTGGGATATTTGTATGCAGACTGCTGGCACCTCGCCTCTCAGGCAAACGCCCTCTGACTTCAATGAACCCCACCCCCACCCCCACCCCCACCCCCACCCCCCAGTGAGGTCTCGGACCCCACAGGGGGAATATTTGGTCATCAGGTCCTGTACAGAACGTCGCTCTCCCGAAAGCACGCTTGAAAGTCTCTCTTTCTCTAGCCAACTCCCCAGCCCTATATGCTTTAACAGCCAGTTGATCCCAATGTCTTGTACCCACGTTCGCGAAGGTCTGCCTCTGCCTCGTTTACTGTGAATTGTATCCTCCAGCAACGCCCTATCCTGGCCACCAAGACGTTTAACCAGACCAAAATACTCTCAGCTCTCGTCACAGGATCCTGTTTATGAGCCAGTTTTCTTCGATGCTCGCATCATCAATAAATAAACTTGTTGAGATGTTAATGCATTTTAAGACTAAATAATTGTATCCCAGATCAGTTTAAATGTCGGCAAAGATAAGACTGCACAATATAATTAGCAGTCCTATAATTGTTAGAAAGTACATTTAAAATATGTTGAATGCGACAATATATACTCCTACAGTCTTATACAAATAATGCTTAAGCTATGCGACATTGAAGAACCAAAAATAATCAGCAAAAATACGCATCTAATATTAAAATAAATAGCTTGCACTCGCTACAGTGTCTGCGCGAGTGGCGCAAGCACTGGGCCAAAGTTCTCTTGGCTTTGTTCAGGGTGTAAACAGAGTAGCGTATTTCTAACAAATAGTAACAGTAATATAAATAGTAAAATAATGCATTTTCTTAGCCAATGGAAAGCGTAAACGGTGATTTCCGGTCAAAATGGAAGCTAGGCACGGTCACTGTTTTGAGTCGTGGCAATTTTTTTGCTTTTGCCAGACGGTGGCCGTTGCATTTTTGCTCTACTTGTAGACTGAAAGGATATAGTTACGTCGCCCAGCTACTAAGTTGAGTGCATGGTGCGATACTGCGAGCTGCGGATTTCATTTAGAATGTTTTTCGACTGTGACCAACGTGGTATTGTGAACTGAAGATTCAGAAAATAGCACGTGGGCTGTCATCGCAATATTGTGGAGCCATTATGTGATTAAAATTCATCGCATGTGCAACTGCTGATCTGCTGGTAACTACGGCTACCATTGATGATGAACTGAATTTCTAATGTCGGACTGTTTGTGTTAGCACTTGTGATGGCTACCGTATTCTTTTAATGCGTGTGTATGCTAGTGCATATGCTGAGACAGCAGTCTGTCAATCATACCACAAGGGACTGTGATGAACATTCTGTGTAGTTTTTTGTTGGCACAGGTGCGGAGCAACTATGGGGTGACCCGGTTGCTATGGAGCTGAAACTAAGATTACCAAGATTACCAAACGGCGATTATAGTGGTTACTTAAACGGCTCGTCAATGTACAAGAGGGTCCTTTTTCAATAACCGAACTTGAAATGCTATCTATTTCTTTCAGTATTAGAACTAATGTTATTTCTATTAAAACTTGATTGAATCAACTTGGGGGGGGGTGGGGGGGGGTCCTCCGTAGCTCAAGCGATTATCTCTGATAACTTCAGAAATAAATGCCCTTTGGAACCGATGTGCGATGAAGCACGAAACGGATCACAGAACCTATAGAGTTGGGGACAAACAGTTTTACCACTTTACCACAATGTGAGTGAGTGAGTGAGTGAGTGAGTGAGTGAGTGAGTGAGTGAGTGAGTGAGTGAGTGAGTGAGTGAGTGAGTGAGTGAGTGAGTGAGTGAGTGAGTGAGTGAGTGAGTGAGTGAGTGAGTGAGTGAGTGAGTGAGTGAGTGAGTGAGTGAGTGAGTGAGTGAGTGAGTGAGTGAGTGAGTGAGTGAGTGAGTGAGTGAGTGAGTGAGTGAGTAAGTGAGTGAGTGGGTGAGTGAGTGACTGAGTGAGGAAATAAGTGAGTCGGTCAGTCAGTGAATCAGCGCATGAGTGAGTGAGTAAGTGAGTGAGTGAGTGAGGGAATAAGTGGGTGGGTGAGTGAGTGAGTGCAAAATAGAAAGTAAATGATTGAGTCGTTGAGTGAATGAGCAAGCAAGGAAGTATGTAGGCGAGTGTGTGGGTAATCAGCGAGTGCGTGAGTGTATGAGTAAATGAGTAGGCGTCAACCAGTAGGTAGAAAATGTGTTTAAAGTACCATCTTCGACTAATTTTTTGTTTTAACACCAGTACAACCAACAAATAGAGTGGTTTGGCCACTTGAAGCGAATGCAAACCGACCAACTGCCTCTACGAGCATACAGCGAACAGCACTACTGCCCTAGAGCAAGAGGCAGACCGAGTGTACGATGGATAGACAATAATATCAGAGATCCTGAGGCAACACGGACTAACAACAACACGTGCAACACACCTGGCCCAGGATAGAAAACTGCGACTCCCCACTACGCTGTGAGGCAATTGTGGACAAGACAAGACAAGACAAGACAAGACAACCAACATTTCAACAAAGTAAAACGATTCAGACGAGCAGAGTATGCATATTACAAAAAAAGTGACAGTAGGCGTTCTAATTGAAAACTTAAGAGTCGCCAGTCGAGTTCTGGATGTATAGAGTGTGAGAGGAGGTGCCATTTCTCTAGAGAACTGGCAACTCTGGGCTGTTTCCTTCCGGGATGGAAGTCATGACTTCTAATTGAGGGTGTCAATTATGAGCATCCGGGTGGGGACACCTGGGCATTCGGTTTGGCAGTAGAGGACAGGTTGTGAAGTTATTCTTTAATAAGTAAATCACGGTGTTAAGATTTTTATTTAACCATATCCACCTCCTTCTACTCGTCATGCTCCTTTTTTTCCTCCTCCTCCTCCGCCTTCTCCTCCTCATCTTCTTCTTCTTCTTCTTCTTCTTCTTCTCCTTCTTCTTCTTCTTCCTCTTCTTCTTCTTCTTCTTCTTCTTCTTCTTCTTCTTCTTCTTCTTCTTCTTCTTCTTCTTCTTCTTCTTCTTCTTCTTCTTCTTCTTCTTTCCCTTATCCCTATCCTCCTTTTTGGTGATCTGTCCTAAAATTATAAAAAATGGCAGTCTTTTTCTACTACTACTGTTATCACTAATACAATTACTACTACTATTACTACTACTGTTATCACTAATACAATTACTACTACTATTACAACTACTATTACTATTAATGCTGTCACTAATACAATTACTACTACTATTACAACTATTATTACTACTACTGCTGTCACTAATACAATTACTACTACTATTACAACTATTATTACTACTACTGCTGTCACTAATACAATTACTACTACTATTACAACTATTATTACTACTTATGCTGTCATTAATACAATTACTACTACTATTACAACTATTATTACTACTACTGCTATCACTAATACAATTTCTACTACTATTACAACTATTAATACTACTACTATTACTACTTCCATTACTATTACTGCTACTATTACTAGTACTGCTGTTACTATTACTATTACTACTGCTATAAGTACTACTACTTTTATTAATGCTACTATTGCTACTGCTATTACTACTTCCTCTATTTCCACTACTCCAAATACTACTACTACTACTACTACTGCTGCTATTACTACTATTACTACTGCTAATATTATTACTGCTAATATTATTACTACCACTATTACTGTTACTATTCCTACTACTATTAGTACTTTTTCTACTATTACTACTACTGCTATTACTACTACTAATACTACAACTATTATTTCTACCAATCTTACTGTTACTACTACTATTACTACTGCTAATACTAGTTCTACTATTACTTCTACTAATAATACCGCTTTTACTGTTACTTTTACTGTTACTATTACTGTTACTATTACTGTTACTATTACTGTTACTATTACTGTTACTATTACTGTTACTATTACTGTTACTATTACTGTTACTATTACTGTTACTATTACTATTACTGTTACTATTACTGTTACTATTAATTTTACTATGACTGTTACTATTACTGTTATTATTACTACTACTATTACTGCTACTGTTACTATTACTGTTACTATTACTGTTACTATTACTGTTACTATTACTGTCACTACTGATACTGCTACTACTACTACTACTATTACTGTTACTATTACTACTACTATTACTCTTACTATTACGGTTACAAATATTGTTACTAATAACGTTACTTTGAATGTTACTATTAATGTTACCATTAACTTTACTATTAATGTTACTTTTACTACTACTAATACTGTTGCGATTACTGTTACTATTACTACTACAATTATTGTTACTACTACTGTTACTATTATTTCTACTATTACTGTTACTATTACTGTTACTATTACTATTACTGTTAATACTACTATTACTGTTACTATTCCTACTACTATAAGTACTTTTTCTACGATTACTACTACTGCTATTACTACTACTAATACTACAACTATTATTGCTACAATCTTACTGTTACTACTACTATTACTACTACTAATAATACCGCTTTTACTGTTACTATTACTGTTACTATTACTGTTACTATTACTGTTACTATTACTGTTACTATTACTGTTACTATTACTGTTACTGTTACTATTACTGTTACTATTACTGTTACTATTACTGTTACTAATTATTTTACTATGACTGTTACTATTACTGTTATTATTACTACTACTATTACTGCTACTGTTACTACTACTATTACTGTTACTATTACTGTCTCTACTACTACTACTATTACTACTACTACTACTACTACTACTACTATTATTATTACTGTTTCTTTTACTACTACTATTACTGTTACTATTACTGTTACTATTAATGTTACTATTATTGTTACTATTAACGTTACTGTGAATGTTACTGTTAATACTACTATTACTGTTACTATTACTGTTACTGTTAATACTACTATTACTGTTACTATTACTACTACTATTACTGTTACTATTACTGTTACTATTACTATTACTGTTAATACTACTATTACTGTTACTATTACTGTTACTATTACTATTACTGTTAATACTACTATTACTGTTACTATTACTATTACTGTTAATACTACTATTACTGATACTATTACTACTACTTTTACTACTACTACTATTGTTGAGGCTGCTGCTACTACTTTCGTATTTACTTTTAAAACGCTGGTTGGAACTTTATGTTATGGTTTACAGATATGCTGAGAATATGGCGAATTTTAGGCGCAACACATTAGATTTCATCCTTCAATTAGTCGCCTTTTACGACATGCTTTTTAAGGTGCAGCGTCCTATTATATAAAAATAGGCGCATTTAAAAAAATGAAAATATTTTCTGTTCGTTCTACCTTCACATGATGGCAACTTAACCTACATATTTCGTTTTCTATAATCCCATCCAACTGTTAAGTCAATATATTTCCTATTTAGACTTATTTAATGCCAGTTAGCACGAACTATTAACAAATAACATGTTTTTAAATTAGTTAAATTCTCACGTTTAGTTCGATCTGACAGAATTGTGTTTTGCCATGTTGCATTTTTTTTTTTACAGCACATTTATAACCCATGACGATTTCCTATTGCTTGGGTAGTCAGTTGCAGTATGAAATCTGAAAACATGATAGTTATAATTTTCATGCAAATATCAGATGCTGTTGTCACGATTTCCAAATGTCAAAGTTTTCACTTTGATTTCGACATTACACTAGTCTGTTTAGGAATTGAAATTTTTGTACAAGGTGGGATAAATATCTGTGTGGGTGGTGGGTTTGGGTGTGTCTAAGTGGGTTGGATGTGTCTAAGTGGGTGGTGGGTTGGGTGTATACGTGTGGGTGGTGGGTTGGGTGTGTCTAAGTAGGTGGTGGGTTTGGTGTGTCAAAGTGGGTGGTGGGTTGCGTGTGTCTAAGTGGGTGGTGGGTTGCGCGTGTCTAAGTGGAGGGTGAGTTGGGTGTGTCTAAGTGGGTGGTGGGTTGGGTGTGTCTATGTGGGTGGCGGGTTTGGTATGTCAAACTGGGTGGTGAGTTGGGTGTGACTAAGTGTGTGGTGGATTGCGCGTG
>CAJHNH020003087.1:20000-83719 GCA_905116865.2 Candidula unifasciata
GCTGTCAACATCATGCCGATACATTTGTATAAAAAAAAACAAAAAAAAAAGAAAGAAAGAAATGCTACTTCTTCTTCTTCTTCTTCTTCTTCTTCGTGTTCACCAGCTGTAAACTATGGCGGAAAGTTCTGATTGTTCATCCGCTTTCGGATTATAGTCCTGTTCCAGAACCTGAGTGTTGCGTGTGCTTCAGTTTTACAGATTTGACTCATTTGTATGCAGACTGCTGGTTCCTTGTCTCTCAGGCGGATGCACTCCGACTTCGAAGGAACCTCCCACTTAGTCGACTCTTACGACATGCTTTTAAGTAGGCAGTTGTGCTATTCTTGTTTTCTTATAATAGGGCCCTGGACGGGGAGAAATGCTACTGAAAGCAATATACTTTTGTCATCATTATGATATTTCAAGTCGTTCTAATTTAATCACTGAAACTGTGCAAATTGCACACAAGAATACCTTATGGTTCAACCACCTACCTGAAAGTTCTTTTGCATCTGGATCATCCATATGTTAGGTGTACGGGCTTTTCCGTCAATAAGATAAGAATAAACTCACAGGGAGCAAGTACAGCGGGGATCTACAGTCATCAGTAGAAATTATCCTCTTTCGACACACGTTTCGGCCCACGATTCCTAAACGTATTCGGAGGTGGGCCCACCTGAGTTCATGAAGCTCAGGGCTGCTTCCCCGCTGCACAGAATTACCGGATGGTGTTATTATTTCGGCCAGAGACAAGACGACTTAGTGGTTTCGAAGGAGGTACTGTGAGATAAGAAGTCGCCGCGACAGCGTAATTAAAACAGTCCGCATGCCTGGACGACCGAGCGACAAGCTTACTTTGGTTTACCAGACACATGTTGGACTTTTATTAGCAGTTGGCAGAGGGACACTGGCAGACAATTCGTACACGATGGACTTTTCAAAGGGATGAGAAACTCTTTTCCACTAGACACCCGGACCAGCTCACCGAGGCCCGTCCCCTACGTTGTTGCGCTGCGTCCACAGCCAGCTAGAGGCCCTTTCGGCTGCCTCTCCCAGTTTTTTAAGTGTTCGTTTCCGTTCATTACCGCGCAATCCTAGTTCTTTAACCACATTGTAGAGCGAAGTGGAAACGAGGCCTCTCGCTCCCACTTCGACGGCAAAAACCCTTACTGTGTGAGCCTCGTTTCTCCTCAAACCGGCTGCTAAATCACTGTACTTTTCGAGCTTGTACAAATGATTCTCCTCCATACGCGACTCAAACGGGACCGTCAACTCAATCAGGATGAGCTGCCGTTTTTGCGCAGAATGGAGAACGATGTCCGGTCGCAGGCCGGTTTTACGGATCAACTCGGGATACCGTTCATGGCCTGGCAGATCAACCGCCAGTAACCAGTCCCTCGCAGAGTCTAGCACAGATGGAGCGAATGCGTTTTTGTTGACCTTACCAATTGGAACCTGCCCAGCCTTGAGGAAACGAATGGGGGCGATACTAGAACTGGCTCTGGCGTTAGCCCTCATTCTAGCCTGGTCGACAACGGCTGCTAACTCCTTTAGCACCTTGTTGTGGCGCCAGGTGTATCGGCCTTGACCTAGAGCTTTCCTGCACGCGGACAGGACGTGCTCAAGAGTTTGTTTTGATTTGCACAACGGGCAAGTCGGATCGTTGGTCGCAGACCATTTAACCATGTTGACACCGGACGGTAATACATCGTACGCCGAACGAACGATAAAGCTCAGTCGCAGCGGGGTCATCCGCCAGATCTCACCCCATGTGAGTATTCTCGGCAATGCGCTCTCCAGGCTGACCCAATGGCCCTGCTGCGACTGCTGGGCTGCTTTCTGAACCCGAACCTCGTTTTCGTTGTCCCTCACCGTTTGTATCACCATGTCTCGGCGCTCTTTGGCTGAGGCCTTTGACCACCAATTGACTTTCCCGTGCCCTAGGCCTCGACTGTCGGTTTGTGTGTAACCCATAATCTCCTTCAATTTTAGTGCGTTCTGAGCAGATTCTATCGCATCGAGGACTTTCCATTTGGTACCAGTCTTTAGAGCGGGCTGGACAGCGATGACATTTGGGTCTGAAGACTCGCGCAGAAGCATGGCGAGTCTTACCTTGCCGACTTTAAACTCTTCGGTTATTGACTTGAACGGAAGTACCAGCTTAGCCTGTTTACAATACAGAGCCACGTCGGTCAGACAAGGCGGTGCACCAATCCACTTTCTTAAGGCTGTGTTGATTTTTTTCTCCATGGCTTCCACTGCAGTCATCGTCACCTCGTAGACTGACAGTGGCCATAGGAGTTTCGGAATCAACATGAATTGGAGACACCATACCTTGAATTTCCCGACCAGCCTGCATCGCTCGATCGCGAGCAGGCCTGTAGCCAGTGACTCGTGTATTCGCCGGACCTCCGCTCTATCGGATAACTTCGAATCGTAAACGCGACCGAGACTCTTCACCGGTTCCTCCAGAACCGTGGGGATCTTGTTCCTTGCCACCGTAAAACTGGTTGC
Source organism: Candidula unifasciata (assembly GCA_905116865.2). Taxonomy (NCBI): domain Eukaryota; kingdom Metazoa; phylum Mollusca; class Gastropoda; order Stylommatophora; family Geomitridae; genus Candidula; species Candidula unifasciata. Next base: position 22,497 of record CAJHNH020003087.1, read on the forward strand.
CACCACCCGACCCTTATTGATTGACAGACTCCTCGACTTCTGCGGTTTGAACTGCATTCCGCTCCATTGGACCACCGCGTCCAATCTTTTCAGGATCGTGCGGGCAGACTCCTCGCTGCCCGTTATAATAGTCGTGTCATCCATAAAGGCAAGTAATGGTGGCATCCAGTGGTCCCCAATTTGAAGGCCCTGTCCGTAGCCGGCCGCCCCGTCTAACATGATCTGCATTGCCATGACAAACAGTATGGGTGAGATCGTACAGCCCATAGCTATCCCAATCTGCAACTCAGTCTACCTCGTGGTAAACGTCGAGGTAGAGAAGCGCAAAGCGAACTTAGAGAAATATTGCTCGACCATTTGACTGATCTGTATCGGTACGTGAAACATGCGAAGGGCTCGCCACAGTAGCCTATGAGGGACTGCCCCGTAGGCGTTGGCTAAGTCCAACCATATTACGTGCAATTGTGTTCTCTCATGCTTGGCTCTCTGGATAGCTTCCCAAATCATGGTCGCGTGTTCAAGGCACCCAGGAACGCCTGGGATACCACCCTTCTGAACACTCGTATCTATGTACTTATTAGTCATCAGATACTGTGTGAGCCGGCGAGCCATGACTGAGAAGAATATCTTACCCTCGACATTCAACAGCGAGATGGGCCTGAATTGGGAAAGACTCTTCGAGTCATGCTCTTTGGGAATGTAGACCCCATTTGCCTTTGACCACTCTGGACATATGTGATTGCGGATCCACGCTTGTCTCAACAAGACGTGAAGCATTTTAAGGATTTTCGGGCAACGCTTGTAAAGAACGTACGGAACACCGTTCGGACCTGGGGCAGACTTGCCGCTGGCTTTTTTCACAACGTCCTCAACCTCAGACCAAAGGGGAGGTACCATTTTAAATGGTACCTTCGGCACCGAAGGCTGTTTGAGTCCGCTAAGGATCTCTGGATTGTCATCGAGAGGCCCTCTCCTCTTTTTATCCGAGTACATCTTGCGTAGATGTACCTCTAGTTCTTCCTGACTGACAACCAGAGTCCCAGACTTCGGTTGCTCGAATAGACCTCGGGCAAACTGATACGGATCCCTAAAGAATTTCTCTCGCTCCCTTTTGGTTCTACGTCTGTTGTTACAGAAACGCTCGGCACGACAGAGGGCACTGTGTTTGTTCTTTAAATGCAACCAAACTTCGTACAGCCCCTCCCGTTCGCTGCCTGTAGCGGCTTTGAACCGTTTTCTGAGGGCATTCTTGTCTGCCCGACACTTCAGAATGTCCCTCTGCCTCCTGCTAGTATTCTGCTTGGCACCCGGCTGTGCCTTTACTACTGTCCCGAACTCGCGGGAGCAGTGTTCATATATTACATCACCAAATTTAGTAAGCTTGTCGCCAAGCGACTTCTTGTTTAGAGTTTGTTTAAGTACCTCACATAATGTAACCTCCAACTTACACCACACCACCTTCTCGCTCGCAGGTGGAAACCTTATTCTGGAACGCACTTCTTCAGAAATCATCAAATGTGCTCCTCCGCAGTCGACGTCATGGGCCTCTCCGGGCGAGTGGGGTTCACCCTGCCCGTCGTACCCTGACGACTCAGAAACTACCACAGGAGTGGTAGTTTTGCGACGGCGTTTACTGCGTGGAGCACCCTCGCATTTCATTCTTCCGGCATGCGTTCTCAGACCATGCAACCCCGTGAAGCTTTTTCCACATGTACAGAGCCAGCCCGGACGTTGGGCGAGTAACTCAGTCCGGGGGCTAGCAAAGTCGTCAGCGAGGGTATCAATCAGATTGGGCCCTTCATTCTCCCCCCTCCCCTTTCGGAGGGCCCTGGGGGCATATTTCATTGTGGTCGTACGAAATCAGAGGTATTATACTGTGTTAGGGGTGATCAACCCGGTCCACAGTCGACATCTGTCTCCAGATGTCAGTTTATCCCCCCCGGCGATACCGGGGGGCCAGTCTTTCCATAGGTGTCAAAAGGACTTTCCCGATAGTCACCAGTCTTTCCTGGTAGTCTTGTGGGCTAGCCACGTACAATAAGAATAAACTCACAGGGAGCAAGTACAGCGGGGATCTACAGTCATCAGTAGAAATTATCCTCTTTCGACACACGTTTCGGCCCACGATTCCTAAACGTATTCGGAGGTGGGCCCACCTGAGTTCATGAAGCTCAGGGCTGCTTCCCCGCTGCACAGAATTACCGGATGGTGTTATTATTTCGGCCAGAGACAAGACGACTTAGTGGTTTCGAAGGAGGTACTGTGAGATAAGAAGTCGCCGCGACAGCGTAATTAAAACAGTCCGCATGCCTGGACGACCGAGCGACAAGCTTACTTTGGTTTACCAGACACATGTTGGACTTTTATTAGCAGTTGGCAGAGGGACACTGGCAGACAATTCGTACACGATGGACTTTTCAAAGGGATGAGAAACTCTTTTCCACTAGACACCCGGACCAGCTCACCGAGGCCCGTCCCCTACGTTGTTGCGCTGCGTCCACAGCCAGCTAGAGGCCCTTTTGGCTGCCTCTCCCAGTTTTTTAAGTGTTCGTTTCCGTTCATTACCGCGCAATCCTAGTTCTTTAACCACATTGTAGAGCGAAGTGGAAACGAGGCCTCTCGCTCCCACTTCGACGGCAAAAACCCTTACTGTGTGAGCCTCGTTTCTCCTCAAGCCGGCTGCTAAATCACTGTACTTTTCGAGCTTGTACAAATGATTCTCCTCCATACGCGACTCAAACGGGACCGTCAACTCAATCAGGATGAGCTGCCGTTTTTGCGCAGAATGGAGAACGATGTCCGGTCGCAGGCAGGTTTTACGGATCAACTCGGGATACCGTTCATGGCCTGGCAGATCAACCGCCAGTAACCAGTCCCTCGCAGAGTCTAGCACAAATGGAGCGAATGCGTTTTTGTTGACCTTACCAATTGGAACCTGCCCAGCCTTGAGGAAACGAATGGGGGCGATACTAGAACTGGCTCTGGCGTTAGCCCTCATTCTAGCCTGGTCGACAACGGCTGCTAACTTATATAAAGACGCCATTTGATAACTATGCGCTTCCTTTTTTTTAAACGACTGCAAGACTTAAACAAAAACTAGTCTTTTCAAATGGTGGAGGAGAATTCAAAGAATATTTTTGCCAAGCAAGAAAGCAAGATCACAAATAAAGAACTGAGAAGGAAGATAAATTATCCAACACTGGCAAACGTTTTCAAAAGAAAGAAGTTGAAGCCGGTGTGAGCATGCTTGCCGAATGCCTCGTGACACTTTAGTAGCTCTTCGATGGACAAGAGATGGGGGAAAGGAGACGTCGACAACAGATGGGGAAAAGGGGACGTCGACGACAGATAGGGGAAATGAGACGTGGATGACAGATGGGGGAAAGGAGACGTCGATTACAGATGGGGGAAGGAGACGTAGACGACAGATGGGCCAAATTATACGTGGACGACAGATGGGGGAAAGGAGACGTCGATTACAGATGGGGGAAGGAGACGTAGACGACACATGTGGGAAAGGAGACGTGGACGACTGATGGGGGAAAGAAGACGTAGACGACAGATGGGGGAAAGGTGACGTGGACGACAGATGGGGGAAAGGAGACGTGGACGACAGATGGGGGAAATGAGACCTCGATTACAGATGGGGGGAAGGAGACGTTGACAACAGATTTGGGAAAGGAGACGTGGACGACAGATGGAGGAAAGCAGACGTGGACGACAGATGGGGGAAAGCAGACGTGGACAACAGATTTGGGAAATGAGACGTCGAAGACAGATGGAGGAAAGGAGACGTGGACAACAGATTTGGGAAAGGAGACGTCGACGACAGATGGAGGAAAGCAGACGTGGACGACAGACGGGGGAAAGGAGGCGTGGACGACAGATAGGGGAAAGCAGACGTGGACGACAGATGGGGAAAAGGAGACGTCGACGACAGATGGGGGAAAGGAGACGTGGACGACAGATAGGGAGAAGAAGGCGTAGACGACAGATGGAGGAAGGAGGCTGTCACGAAACGATCTCAGTGGTTCCAGAAATTAGTACTTGTGTTAAGTTCTTCTGGTTATTAATGTTACTTCGAACCGCACGGAGTTAATTGTTTCCAGTCCTTAGTCCAGACCAAGCGACTGAGTCTTGGGTAATGTTACGCAATTACACCGAGACTAGAGAATTTCCTTTCACACGCCAGTGTCAGAATGTTATCTCCTGACCAGACCGTAGAGACTGAGCGGGGCCCTTTTGACCAGGTAAATTGAGTGGACGCTAGACATTGTGGAGCCGGGAGGTCGAAGTTTCGCAAGTCAGTGTAATTCTTGGCAGAACAGGTGTTTGGCAATTAGGAATGTTTGATCTGGGTCAAGTAGTAAACACAATGGCTTCACGGACCGTTTTCGCACCCGCCAGTTAGATTCGGTGTAAACTAGACTGGGTCACTTAAGAATGTTCGCTCTAGGGATGTCAGTCCAGAATTGACTGACAGGCCACTTGTTAGCTAAATTGATCTGATAGCTACTCCGGAGGCGGGGCTTAAGTCATCGTCTTGAGGGTTGGGTAGAACCGAGGAAAGGGAGGAGTTTAATTTGGACAATAGATTGATACTTATACTTCGAGCCTGTGGAATTCCCGTCATTAATCGCAGCCTGCCGGCAAACAAACACAGATCGACGTGAAGGTAATTTTACGGTCGCATTCTGTTTTGGCGATTGATGGAAAGTTCCCAGGTAAGAGAAAATATTAATTTTAATCTTGTATACATAGGTTAGGGAGTTAAGCTTAGTCTATACTACCTTTTCCTAATTTGCCTGCACATTCTGCTTGAAATAGTTCTTTGTGAGTATTCAGTATCTCAAGTTAGGGAACTGCTAAACTATTCCTATTTCTTGTATGTTTGTGTCACATGTTTTTCAGTGTATGTTTTCATGTGTATAAAATAAGATGTGAACAATAACATTTGCTAGAATGAAATGTAATTATATTGTTTCCATGATCAGCCAAAATATGAGTTTGGACTGTGGGAACTCATGCCCATATGTGCAGGGATGCTGCTACGTTTTGTGTGCCCACCATGTGCTCACTTAATGTGTTCACCTGAACAGGGGATTTATAACCCCAGGGGAAGAATGATGGGTGTACCGTATTTACTGTCACTGAAAGATAATATTCAGGACAGCATGCACATATAAAGTGTTGGAGTTTTCAGCACATAACCTGCTCCACGTGGTCATGTAATATCAATGTCCACCAGTTGGAAGTCTGAGTGATGACGGACAACAGACTTAGAAAGTCAACTATCATGACATAGCATGAAGAGGGAAGGTAGGATATGTGACGTCCATGTAAGACAAAAGATCTTCAGACTAGACTGGAGAGGATGTGGAATATGAGGAGGAGTGATGGGATATATTTTATTATTATATGTTACAATAATTGATACATGTATTCTTAGTGTAAGTCAAGATACTACACGTATGTGTTTCGTTTCCAAGATTACAGCGCCCATGTGACGATCAGTCCATGAAAGAGACTACATTGTGTTAGACTCGGCCAGCTGGGGAACGAGGTGGAGAACGAGGTGGAGACGAGCAGGGACCGAGGTGGAGGACCAGGAAAACTGGGAGGAAAAGGTGGAAGAACTTGACAGTACCCACGGCTGTCAGAGGTTCTATTATAATTAAGTTACGTCTCACCATGTGTTATGGATGTAAACTTATCACCACCATTATCCATTCACTCTAACCTTAGGTGCTCAGTTATCTAGCTGAAGCCCCTCATTATCACCATACCATCACTATCTATTATAACAATAATGATGACTAATGTCATACTCTGATTGCTAGGTTAATAAATCAAATAGATGGTCTTATCCTGCATCAGTTTTTGTAATTCCAAATGTCTGTTCTTACATGTTAATTAAACTGTTAAGATAGAATACCATTTGGTGGGGGCTCAAATAATAATGATAATAATTCCTTAATTATTAATAATAACACCGGGAGAAGGTAGATGACGGAGGAATCATTTGCCCTGTCTAATAATTCATTAAGTATAAGGCTATAGACATCTAAAATTCCTTGCCTTCTCTTGTGGGTACCAAGTTCAGCTAATGTTAATGTACTTAACCAGCCAATATGGTTGTTTTCTTGGGTATCCAGGACTTTGTCTGAGAGCAACATAGCTCAGATTTTAGTTCGGTTAATCTGGTGGAAGGAATGTGTTGAGAGGAACATCCCTACTCAACATTATAAACATTAAATTCCACCCGTCACGTCACAGAGGCGTAGACGACAGATGGGGAAAGGAGACGTGGACGACAGATGGGGGAGGGAGGCGTAGACGACAGATGGGAAAAGGAGACGTGTACGACACATGGGGGGAAGGAGGCGTAGACGACAGATGGGGGAAAGGAAACGTGAACGACAGATTTAGGGAGGCCGAAGGAGGCGTAGACGACAGATGGGAGAAGGAGACGTGGGCGACAGATGGGGGAAAGGAGACGTCGACGACAGATGAGGGGAAGGAGACGTTGATGACAGATGGGGAAAAGGAGACGTGGACGACAGATGAGGGAAAGGAGACGACGTGGATGACCTAAGGAAAACCCGGAGAAGGACAATAAAAAGGGACGTATAGGAATTTAAACTCAGAGGGCATGCCATGTGCAGAAAAGCAGCAGATCGGCCGCAATTGAGAGATCACCTGCGAATGCCTTATGTAGGGTTGCCAAGTGTCCGCCGTTTTGCGAACGCTCAGGTATACGCGTTAAAGAAAAAGTGCAAGTAAAATGACGGGATATCTGTCTATCTATCTTCTTTTACCCCACCAGGACATCACACAAGCGATAAACACCCGATGACACAAAGTGCCACTATGTGGACGAGGATCACTCGTGGAGAGGTCCCAGAAACCGCGTTCAGCCAATAGACCATATTTATGGCCGGGCTATATTGCGGCCCCTGGAAAAAGCCAGAGTCTGGCATCAAATAACGAAAAATGTGAATCCCACAAAGGGGTTTCTAGAAGAGAGGCAACAGGACATATGGCAATCCTAGCCTTACGCGTCAGCGGCAACAAGAGCAAACAGATACAGAAGATATGCATTCTGTGCTGGGGTAGTTTTCGTCGTAATCTGAACACTTGTAACTCTTTAATTCGCAATAGGTGTTTATGTTTGACTCCCCCCCCCCCACCCCCACCCCATCCCCAACCTTTTCCATTTAAACTAGATTCGTCATATATGGCTTAGTAGTTTACGATCGTAGTTTCATAATGCCAGTATTTTTGACCCGAATCAGTTGCAGGCATTTGGCAGAAAATCGATTTGCGTTGATTTCAACAGACGGTATGCGCGTCCACCATACAGTAGGGCAATGACAAACTCGTCATCATCATCAAGTGCCTTGCCGACAGGCGATCATGCCTCTCTAAAATCTGCCATCCGCAACTGCGTATATTGGTTCATGTGTTGACACCCCCTGATGAGTTACCCAGTGAAGCAAAAAACATCATGATCTCAGCAGCTCAGAACATGATCCCTAAAAAAAACGACACAAGAAACAGATTTATATTACAGAAAATACATTCAAGCTGATAGAACAAATGTAAAACAAGTAGGGACAGAAACAAATACCATGCATATAGGAACTATACGAAACAAATCAGAAGAGATATCAGTGGAGATAAAAATAAAAAACTTCATTATGAATAACTGTAATAGAATAGAACAACTCCAGGTGCAAGGAAGAGACATGGATATATTTAAAGAAATTTAAACATTATAAGACGACTCCGGGCCATCACTTTGTGACGAGCTGGTCTGGACAGCTGTTTCTGTCCTTTTAAAGATTGCTTTGTTTAGATAATATTATTACCAAAGTTCTAAACATTTTCCTATTGCTTTTAATTAGCATAATAACACTGGGTTAATTGAGAAATTTCTTACCCCTTTCTTAATGCTTCATTGGAGCAAAATTATAATTAAATAGTTAAAAGTTAAAAAGTGAATGGCGATTGGGTAGTGAAAGGGGTAACGAAGAGTAACTTCCCCCTTGGTAGGACTCTCCACTTCCATTTTCATTCCAGGCACGATTGGGGGAGTCAAGATTTTGTTCTCCCCAATTGACACAGTTCAGTTAGTTCTGTTGTCTTGTTGCCTGTGTTTGAATTCCCTACCAGGGGTGAGTTTATAATAATTAGTGTAATTTGAGCTATTGATATTATTCCTCTGAATTAATTTTATCTGCTGAATTATGAAATTTGATGCCCCACATGGCTTAAAAACTATGATAAATTTCTTTATCCTCACTAACCACGTTTATGATCTAGTATGTACATGTATGCAAACATATGATCTATTTGATGATTTAATTAATGTTTATTTGCTACTAGAAACGTGCATTGGTATTTTCAATTATTATACTTATATTAATTAAGTGATAATTATGTCCTCATGTGAAATCTCGGCCAGTTCCGGTTTCCAGCATGGTGGGACAATTAAAAAGGAATGAAGTGTATATTCATTATACCTAATCCTTACTAAGTAATTTTACCTCATGGTGAAATTAGCTTGATAAATTACTGTCGTGCTTTAATTTAGATTTAGTCCAGATAATTCTGAGACTAGTTTAAGAGCTTGGAAAGTGAATAACACAGTGAGGCTGAATTTAATATTCACACTGTCAGAGAAGAAGGAGTAAAGAGATGTATGGCCCATGCTTGTAATTATTATTGTTGTAGATATATTTCCCTATTACTAGGAATATTTCAGTACTGCAGCAGGTGGCCTTACAATTGTAATAATTATGTTTCAACCTTTACAACTTCTAAACTCTACTGACTAAGATGCTATCACACAGGTGGATTTAGATTTAAACTGGAGTGAGTGTTGTATATTTTATGTTAATACTGTGACAGATGGAAAGCCCATTGTCATCTATGATTGTATTTTGACATCTATCCCAGCACCCGGTATATTGATGGAGATATGTCAATCCCATTTATTTTCAAACAGTGCAAAGCACCTGTTATGAGTTCCTGGTCATAGTAAACTAACTCCCTGTTTCTCATTCATTGTGGTGTGAACCCATGTGGTTAAAATGAGAATATTGTGAAATATGACTGTGTATGTCTGTGTGTGTAAGCATGTTAACCCTTTAAAGGAGTACTAGTGTGCAGACATCAGAATAATTTACACTGAGGAATGTCCTTTCTTTTTGTGTGATGTAAACTCTTGTTCTTGAGAGTATTCATGAAACTGGTTTCCTAAATATTTCCCCATCAGGATTATGGACCATGTTCTGTATACATTCCCATTCTATACCAGTAGAATGTGAACACCTGTTACTATCCTACTCCATATATATGTGTGTAGTGTAACAGTTTAAAGACTGGAGGTATTGTTGTCTCCAGTTAGAACCTTCCTGACTGTTTGTATAAGGACTGTTCTATTGTTCTAGTTCCAGATTGTAGTCCAGGTGGAAGATCCATAAGTAAATCCATAAGTAGCTGCAGATGCCCGATTGTCTAGACTGGACTGGAAGATTCGGCCTGCCTGATGTGTCACCGAGGCTTAGCCAGAAGCAGACATAAGCTACAGCTAAGTGGACAGTTGACCACTAACCTTTATAACAGGATTTTATATCCACAGCCATTTTGTTTATTATTTTGAAATCCAATTCTGAATAAATGTTAGTTTTAATGTTCCTACAGTTTTATGAAGTTTCATTTTAACTGTAAACATTGTCAGTGAACTTAAAAACATTTAAATATACAATCTTAATTACAGTAGGGAATAAGATGTGGGCAAACCCCAAATCCTCTAATTTAACCAGCAAGGCTGGGGGTAATATAAACCTTTATTAAGATTTAATGTTTGTAGTTCCCTCTGTGAATTGCACATAGTGCATTCGCTAGTTAAAGCGAAGTTACCCGCCACAAACTGGGATCTCGTCTCGGAATTTACTCACTCACAAAGTGGGGATCTCGTCTCGGAATTTACTCACTCACAAAGTGGGATTCTCGTCTCGGAACTTGTCAACCCACTCACAAAGTGAGGCGTTCTCCGGGTTTATAACCTAACACCACAAAGTAAATAATAGGACTGAAATCTACATTATATATGTTTTCTTGTCTTGATATTGTTCCTGGTTACTCCTAGACAACAGCATTTTTTTTTTAATTTTGTGTTCAAGTGTTTAGCCATCTTTGATTTATTTTATGGCATATACTTAAAGAACACTGGGAGCTCAGAGTCATTAGTTACTAGTTTGCCTGTTAAAGTTAGCAAAAATTAACTTAGGTAATTATGTAACTGAAATTTACAAATAGTTTAAATGTTCACTGACTTTAGGAAATCAAAATATATAATTGGCTAGGACAATTTTAAATCCCAAAAATAATGGTTGCCCATAAGGTTAAAGATTTGTTAAAATGGATTGACAATTGCATTGCTATTTTTTTTTAATTCTGATTGATTGATTGATTCTGTGATTGATTATTTGATTGATGCATATGTGATTTGCTTACTAACCCTCTGTTGACCTAATTTTCTGAGTCTTGTCTAGTACTCTATAATTTCAGCAGCAATCATAGGTGATAATTTGCAAACTCCTTGTAAGGGTCACTACAGCTTAACCGAGATGGCAGCATATAATTATCTATTGGGCAAGACCATCTCAGACTTTGCTGCTCATGAGGCAGGTTTGAGTGGGGCTGAGCTAGATATATATGTCTCTGATTTGTTGAATGCCAAATCTCAACTAGAAGCTAATGTAGGTGTCCAAGGGAGGGAAGTAGATTCTATAGATTGGTTTTTTAGAAGTATAGAAATGGGTCAGGCTTGCAAATTCACAGGTATTAAACTGCTAGAGTGTGTTGCAGAGAAGGTCAAGGAAGTTTGGGAGTGGCAACTGGAGTGTGTCCAGATGGAACAGCATGCACAAGCTAAAGGTTTTAAAGAGGCTGTTGAACATGCTCAGTGGAACCAGAAAGCCTTTGCTGGCGAGCCTTCCCGAGAATTATGGATGTTCACAACCCCAAAGCCAGACACTTCCATGTCAGCCAAAAATGCCTTGCCAAATACTAGTATCAGTCACTTAGGATCAGTAATTGAAGAAAGATCCCTTACCCCACCAGAATCTGGAAATGAAAACCCTGGTAGAGAATGTGAGATCCTTGGCAGCTGTCAAGAGATCAAAACTAGTGAGCCTGCAACTGCAGTGACCACTAGTGGGCTAGCTAACACAAAACTTGAGTTAACTCAGGGTGGTGATTTCTGTCAACATGGTCATTCCTTGGCAGAAATAAAAAGTGTTATTCCCAAAACCAACCCCATTTTAGATAATATTATTTTATCTAGAAGCTTGCACAGCAAGGAAACCTTGAAGAAGGTAGGTGGCGAGACAGAAGACTTCAGCTCCACGCTGCAGATAGTATCTTGTAAAGCGGAGTCAGTTTATGTCCATGCTCCCACTACTTATTCTCACACGCAGTCAGTAGAGGAAGAAGAAGAAGAAGAAGAAGAGGAAGAAGAAGAGGAAGAAGAAGAAGAAGAAGAAGAAGAAGAAGAAGAAGAAGAAGAAGAAGAAGAAGAAGAAGAAGAAGAAGAAGAAGAAGAAGAAGAAGAAGAAGAAGAAGAAGAAGAAGAAGAAGAAGAAGAAGAAGAAGAAGAAGAAGAAGAAGAAGAAGAAGAAGAAGAAGAAGATGAAGAAGAAGATGAAGAAGAAGATGAAGAAGAAGAAGAAGAAGAAGAAGAAGAAGAAGAAGAAGAAGAAGAAGAAGAAATGAACATCAGTCTTAATACTTCTTTTGGCAGAGCTCATCAACAAACGTTATATCTTCCCCGACACTTCGTTGGGGTACAATGTGGAGAAGAAGAAGAAGAAGAAGAAGAAGAAGAAGAAGAAGAAGAAGAAGAAGAAGAAGAAGAAGAAGAAGAAGAAGAAGAAGAAGAAGAAGAAGAAGAAGAAGAAGAAGAAGAAGAAGAAGAAGAAGAAGAAGAAGAAGAAGAACAAGAAGAAGAGGAAGAGGAAGAAAAAGAAGAAGAAGATGGCATTGGCGATATGCTTACTTTCCTTTGTATGTAAATTTATGGGATACCTTGTAGTTTTGTGCAACTGAAGAATTTGTAATTAACCGGCATATCTTCACACGCAAACTTCATGGCTTTTGCGGCAATACAAAAATAATTGACACACAAAGATGCGCCTCAAAACTCAAACACGCTTTCTCTCAGACAAATTTATATTCTGTAAAGAATAGGAAGTTATGTTCAACAAATTAGACTCATTTAAATTCAAATAATGCGGACACTAACAATACGTTGTACAATTGATTGTCTGGCATATTTCGCTGAATCTTGCCAGGTGCGTTACTACAGAGTTAAATCGACATATAGTGACGCACAGAATAAATCATGTTCTTGCTAACGTGCATAAACCACATTGTTCCACCCCTTGTTTCATGGTTTCACGTTTTCCTGAGGTGGTGTGTGCGTGTGTGTGTGGGGGGGGGGTTTAGTGGGGGGGGGGAGGGGAGAACAGACACTTATTATGATTATTATTATTATTATTATTATTATTATTATTATTCGCGGACGGTAAAGTCCAGTGGAAGGATCTGTTTGTCCACCTCAGTTTTTTTCCCAAAATTGCGTGCACATCCGTTTTTCAGATTTGGATTATCTGTATGCGCAAAATTGGTTTCTCGTCTTTCAAACAGATGCACTCCAACTTGGAAGCAAACGCCCCTAATTCGTCGACATTTATGGCATACTATTAGGAGCAAGTGTATCTTTTATTCTTTCTTTTACCCACAATACATGACCTCTTATAATCAAGCTATCGTGCACACACGGGTGCACACACACACACACACATTAGTGCACACGAGAGCGCGCGCACAGACACAAAATTGCATTACTTTTGGATCTGGTATCGACAAACTCAAAAGCAGGCTTGGCGAGTAGTGATGGCGTAAATAGAAGTTGCTGCAGTCAAACTGAGATCAAAGAGTCCAAAATACAATACAAACTGGAGTAGAAAGCTGAGTAGAGGGAATAAAAGGCGTGCGCAATTACATCCAAACGTTTCGACCAAAGTCTTCATAAAGGTAGTGCCACATATGAGAATAGGTCTTAGTTTGCAGACAAAACTCACATTTTACACCAGCAACGTTTTAGGAATACTATTAAATAACAATGGTGGTATAGCGGCTAGACGCTTGGCTGCGGATCGAAGGGTCATGGGGTTCAGGTCTTTCGGAGACAGATTGCTTACGAAACTAAGCTTGAATGAGACAACCGGAGAACGGGGGGTGTGGTGGGGGGGGGGGTGTAAAAGAAAGCGAAATTTAAAAAAAAAAAAAACGAAAATAAAATCAGAATACTGTATGCTGATCATCCATCTCCAAAGGACGCCTTCCTCCCGAAACAACGAATGTTATCACAATCAACGTCACTGCACATTGGGCATTCCCATGCATGCTCAGTCCTCCGATGCAGCAGACACTCCACAGTACTGCTACTAATTGTTCCCATGAGAAGCTGGTTAAATGGTCTCCTATCTCGGCATAACAGCGTTGTTTGAAATGACCAGACAATTCTAGATTTCCAAAACATTTCGAGGAGAAGGTAGAAGCATAGTTCTTTGGACCGATCTTTAGTTACAAGTCAAGCCTGGCAAAACTCAGCCAGGCCCAAGTAGGGAAAACAGGCTGAAAAAAAAATTAGGGGCGAAAAAAAACCCACAAGAAATTCAGAATTATGAAGTTTTACTGGAAGGCTACTGTCCTTTTGTATTGATGTATTTTACTAACAAGCAGTCTTTAAATGATTGTATACGATTCGTCTTATATACCAATGGCAACGGATTAAACAAACTCCCTGTGTTCATTCGTTTGATACTTCCCCAAGGATCTGCAACGAATGAAGGACGTTTAACGAGGTACTAATGTATTCCTATTTGTACTAGTCCGTTCTTTTGCTTTCAGCTTCCAAATCTTAGAACGGTTAGAACTCTGGGTTCTCAAGCGGGAGACCCGGGTTAGAATCCTAGGTAAGGCTGGGGACGTTTTCTGACGTGGGCAAAAAAAAAATCCTCTTCTGCACAGTCGTGGCGACAGCACTAGCCATGCGGCCGTAAAACCTCAGGCTCAAAGACCCCCCTGCCTACACCGCGAAAATTGTACAATAAAGCCAGGAAGTGACCGGGTTTTTTTAAGCAGTTTTCGCAAATCACAGCCTGGTTTGTGCTGGGTTACTTGTTAATATTATTGTAAATACTAAAGAAAGAAGCAGTGTCCGTGGCTTTGGCGTTCGGAGTCTGACTCGTAATTATAACGTACCGCGATCGAAACCCACCGCGGGCTGCGGGGATTTTTATCATGGTATGGGGCCGGCGTAAATGCTGACCACATTTACCCACCTAGTGCCGATGGTCTGAAAAAATATGGGTGCTCTTCAGTGCGCCTAAAGGCGTGAAAAGGGATCTTACATTACTTTTTTGCTCAAGAAATAGACATGAACTGTTAGGTAGTCGTAGACAGAGGCAGAAAGATAAAAAGACACAAAAGACGCCAAACAATTAGAGAATCGAATCTGTCACCTCCAAATGATTACAGCGCACCGCTGCAGAAAGAAGTGTACCAACTTGGTTAGTTAGTTGCGTATCCTTTACAGGACGTTGCAAAACCAACCCCAACATTCCCTGGCTGTTGTGTAGTTTTTCTAGGCAAATTTGCGTCCAGTAGTTTGCCATTGCTTTCTGGGTAGTCGGTTTTCTTGATACTGCTGTTGAAACCAACGCTAGGCGCATGGCCCGCAGCTGGGGTCGAATCCGGCATCCCGGCAGTACGAAGCAGTTGCATCGACTTGGCCACAGAGCGAATCAACCTATAGTCCCCGAAAGACCGTGGATTGGGATGTACCAACTAGGCAATCCTAAAAAGGTGTGTTTATTAGCAATGTTTCTTTATACAGCTTGAATCCACAACTAGGCAGTAAGAACATAATTCGGCTTTGTGTATTACGTGCAACACCATGGAACCGACCAATCAGATCTCCATAAAAATTATCGTTTTTTTTTAGAGAGCATTACGGCCCCAAGTGTTATAACATTTGTTTTGTTTGTTACTTAACCAATACTTGGTTAATATAACTTTATGTAACCGGTGGTGGCATTTCAATGTGTGCGACGAATTATGTCCATAGTCAATAGTTTTAAATTCAAACTGTACAGTAGATATGTCGGTGCTTTAACAATATGCTTTCACAAACAGGGGAAATCAACAGGTCACGGGACATTCTAATATTCCAGGGAGGGGATGGTAGATATGCTGCATGCAGTCGTGGGACTTAGGCTGAACTCTCCAGTGGGACGCAGTCGGGTTGGGGTTAGGGCCAGTTCTAGACGTTTTAGGGTTTTTAAAAGCACGGCCGACTCTATTTATATACAGATGGGCGTGGTTAAAAGCATCAGAAAGCCGGGAAACCCAGTCTTACCACCCTCTAAAATGTTGGACTATCCTGTGACGTCAAATGGGAGTAGGATATAGTTAAAGAGCCGATATGTCTAATGTCGGCACGTTAGATACTCGTTTCATCTAGGGAGGGGAGGGGCGGTTGAAAGTTTCGATTACCGGCATGGTAACTACAGCTTTTGAATGTTAAGATGGCTTTTGAGTCATTCTATCTTTCTACTTATTTCTATGTGTGTATGGCTTAGGCGTTGCGAGCGCGCTTCGTAATGCCCTGGTACCGTGTTCGATCCCAGCTACGGGCGATCTGGTAACAGAGCGTTGGTTTCGACAGTGGTTCTGAGAACTGACCATACAGAAAGCAGTAGCAAACTACCAAACCTAAAATTTGTCCCCCAAAAAACACAACAACCAACAACAACAAAAAAAAGCTGCGGTTTGTTCAGCAAGGATCTGTAAAGGATACGCAGCTAACTTTATGTGTGTGTGTGTGTGTGTGTGTGTTTCTATGGCCCTAAAGGTTCCCTATATGTACATTCTTGAGGACCTTTTCGCGTTTCCCGGTCCATCTACACACTTTCTCAGTCTGATCTAGGTCAGTTGGCTGTCATGTTGTACTGAATTCTTCGAAAAGAGTCTCTCACGTGACCTAGGCTGAGGCCCGGGGGGGGGGGAGGGGGTTAGTACTGAACACGCGACATTGGCACTGATGTAATTGGAGGCAAGACAACGTGACACCCCTCCGACGTAGAAGAGTCTGAGAAAGTATGAATGAAAAGTCAGACAGGGTTTCAATGGACCAGGAAACGTGAACAGGATCATTATTTATATCAAACTGTTTGCAGCCACACCTATTGTGCTCCTTTCTCGTGACTCCTGTGACGAGAGGCACCACTTCAACACCCTCCCAACCCCCACCCCTCTTTCTTTTTCTTTTTTTTAAACATATGACGTGGCCAGGTACATGACGGCAAGTACATTCAAAAGTCATCCTTTCCTCTCAATTCGTATTTCTGACACAACCCACTTTCAACATGACATTAACGAAACGGGGGAAAATATAAATGGGACCAGGAAAATGTTAGCATTCCCTTAGAGACAGTTCTAGTGTGTTATTTATCCATTATTTTCCAACATACATAGTATAAGCCCTGGAGACAGGCACTTGTCACGAGCTTGGCTAAACACTCGGTCACATGCGTCTGAGCTGGTCGTACAATAGTGTTTTGTTGCCGCTGTGTGACCAGCCAATAAAAAACATCCAAACCTCTCAATGGGTGCTGTATGGGCGGGGCAGGTAAGTCTCAGCCATGACAGTATTGGGTGATTGGTGGTTATGAAGGCACCCACGTGTAGGTAAAGTATTTCATAAATAAAGGATTGTGACGATTTACGTGCGGGCGTAGGCACACACACACACACACACACACACACACACACACACAACACACATACGGAGACACGCTCATACACATACAGAAATGCATACTCGTTCATGTCTACTTACCATTCTGTGTACTAAAGACGGTGATAAAATCTTACATAGAACCTGTTCTGCTGTATGGTAGCGAATCTTGGAATGTCAGTGAATAAATTAAGAAGAATTTAAAAGCAACAGAGATATGGTTTCTGAGACGAATGTTACGAATACCTTGGACGGCCAGAGTAAGTAACAACGATTGCTTGAAAGAAGCTAATAAAAGTAGATCTCTATATACAACAATAAAAAAGAGACAAACACTGTTCTTTGGCCACATGATGAGAACAGAGACATTGGAAAACATCGAGACAACTGGAAAGATCAGTGGAAAAAAGGTAGAGGCAGACCAAAAGAGAAGATGCTAGATAGGCTGAAACGATGGCATGAAGGGATATCATCAAGAGAGCTGTTCTAGGCAACCAGGAATCGTGATCTGTGGAGACGCATGAGCGCCTACGCCAGTTGGCAGGGCACATGATGATGATGATTCTGAGTATGTATATATAGGTAAGTATGTTTGTATGTATGTATGTATGTATGTATGTATGTATGTATGTATGTATGTATGTATGTATGTATGTATGTATGTATGTATGTATGTATGTATGTATGTATGTATGTATGTATGTATGTATGTATGTATGTATGTATGTATGTATGTGTGCGTGTGTGCGTGTGTGTGTGCATGCGTGCGTGCGTGCGTGCGTGTGTGTGTGTGTGTGTGTATGTATGTATGTACGTATGCATATGAATGTATATATGTCTGCGAGTATGTGCGCCCGTTTGTGTATGTAACAGCCACCACATTGCCACGATGAGAAACCACGCAAAGATAATGAGATTATAAGGAACGGCTCAATCTGTGGCCACTAATGCTATTACTGGAAAAACGTGCCGGGATGACACATTAGAATGTCGAGGTATCCAGACACGCATGACTGACCAATTAACAGATGAGGGAAATATTACCGCTTTCCCAGTCGACGAGTGGGAGCCCCGACTTTGGCGGTAAGTTGGCGTCATTACAATGATGAGACATGTCAAGAACTCTTGTAGCCCGAAGAAAGAGAGTTAATTTTGTTTATTAACTCGGGGAAGCGGAAGAGTGAAGTTAAGATTACTTTAGAAACAATAAAGTAATTGCACGATGAATTAATTCATTAATTAATTACCGTGTAAGCTTATCACA
The DNA here is from genome assembly GCA_905116865.2 of Candidula unifasciata. Taxonomy (NCBI): domain Eukaryota; kingdom Metazoa; phylum Mollusca; class Gastropoda; order Stylommatophora; family Geomitridae; genus Candidula; species Candidula unifasciata. Next base: position 40,637 of record CAJHNH020003087.1, read on the forward strand.
TAATTACGTACTGTAAACCAAGAGAACTGCAATATATTAATTAGGCACTTTAAAAATACCATCACTGTACAAGTAACTCATTATTAATGAGTAGTTAGTGGGGATTATTACCACAGCACTCCGTACATATCCATGGGTGCTCCGATCTCCTTCCTGAAAGATGAATGATTGAAAAAGCCGAATGTAAAACGGGCTTGCGTGCCTAATTTGCGTTTCTGTGTCTAAATGTTCTGTTGTCTAACCGTTCAAGCGTATAACTGTTTATTTAGCTGTCTAACTGTTCAGCTATATTGTCTAACACTATATATGTGTCAGAGACACTAAATAAGACAGAAGGACTGATAAGAAGAGGTTACTGTAAAACATTCTGGTAGCAGATATGAGAGCTTCAAGGGGAAGCCCCACAAGAACCTCGACTAAGCCTTATCTGACCCCAAGTCACGTGTCCCAAACCGCTAGGTGAACTCAATAAAAATTAAATGCCAAAAAGGTTAGGTCAGGCGGTTCATCGCTCATCGATAGGGAGGTGAAAATAGTTTTTTTCTAATATATTTATATTAAACTACAATGTTTTTTTTTTCCTTATTATTATTTAATATTAAATCTGAGCCACCGTTAGCAAAATTTATATAAGCCCCCCCCCCCCCTTTTTCCAATGCACTGGTTCTTTATTAACATCCTAACCCAGATGATATGTATATATATATATATATATATCTTTTTTTTTAAAGATAAGCTGCTGTAACTTGAAATGGTAGTGTCCTTATGGCTCTCTACAGGTTAGTACCCTATCAAGTCTAAAACGGGCCCTGAGCGCGACTGTAGCATGAAGAAACCTTTTGGTGATTAAATCAGAAACCGGCCTTACACTCGATTCAACCTGATTAATTTATCCGCCAAACCTTATAATGTGCTTCGAATTTATTTAAAGTCAGAATTCATTAATTTGACTGTTCTGCACGCAAAGCACACTAAATTGGAGGTAAACATAGTGTAGACATGAATAAGAAAATACACGAGCTTTCTCGCTTGCACACTTCCGGGTTTCAAAACGGCTCACGTACACAAACTTAACATAACATAACCTTTGACCCGTCAGGGTCAAGGTTGTGGGCGTGTATCGATGGAAGCACTAACACACACAAAATCCGCCATCTTTCTGTCTTTCTCTTGTGAAAAAAAGTGTATAATAATTCAGTCCTGTTCATTTATTGATGTTGTCAATCCATCTATCCATCTAATTCTTTGTCCCCCTTTTCTACTACCATGTGTAAACATAAACTTGTCACTCTGTTAATGTGTTTTAATGGTTGAGGTTTTGAACTACGGATCAACATCAGGGCACACGGGTGTAACTCATAAGTGCTCCGTTCTTCTTCGACTGAGTCCGAAGAGTCTCAGCACAGTGCACAGGCGCTGTAGCACCGGCGAGGATCCTGAAATACATAAGGTAGAATTTTAACTCAAAATTGTGCACGGGCAGCACCGTTAGGCTGCTCTTTTAGATTTCCAACTGGCAAGGGATTTTTTACGTACGCAAAAATGCATACGGGCGTCCGATCTCACTAGAATTGCTAGCAGTCCAAGTCCACGTGAAAAAATTTCCCAGCCCTTACCGGGGATTGAACCCTGAACCTCTAGCACTCGAGGCGGACACCATGCATCGAGCTGAATCGAAAATTGGAGACAAGTTATTCCCACTTGAAAGGCTCCAGCAGAAATAAGAGAGAAGAGAAGAGGTGCGGTGCTGTGCGGCCGTTTATTGAATGCATCGATCCCCGGCTAGGAGAGAAAGATCATGCAGGCTTAGACAAAGACGCGTATGTACCTACGCTTATATCAGCGGTTCTCAAACTGTAGGTCACGACCCCTTTGGGGGTCGTTGTAGTAGTAGTAGTAGTAGTAGTAGTAGTAGTAGTAGTAGTAGTAGTAGTAGTAGTAGTAGTAGTAGTAGTAGTAGTAGTAATAGTAGTAGTAGTAGTAGCAGCAGAAGCAGGAATGGTTGAAGTAGTAGTAGTGGCGGTGCTGGTTAAATGCTGGTTTTGTAAAAGGGAGAGAAGGAACAGCAGCAGTAGCTGCTTGAAAGGAAGCAGACATAAAGGGCGACGATGATACAGAAAAAAGGAGAAGAGCGGGGGGGGGGGGGGGGGGGTTAGTATGAAGAAGAAGAAGAAGAAGAAGAAGAAGAAGAAGAAGAAGAAGAAGAAGAAGAAGAAGAAGAAGAAGAAGAAGAAGAAGAAGAAGAAGAAGAAGAAGAAGAAGAAGAAGAGGACGAAGACGAAGAGGAAGAAGAAGAAGAAGAAGAAGAAGAAGAAGAAGAAGAAGAAGAAGAAGAAGAAGAAGAAGAAGAAGAAGAAGAAGAAGAAGAAGAAGAAGAAGAAGAAGAAGAAGAAGAAGAAGAAGAAGAAGAAGAAGAAGAAGAAAAAAAGAAGAAGAGGAAAAAGAAGAAGAAGGAGGATGAGAAGAAGAAGAAGAAGAAGAAGAAGAAGAAGAAGAAGAAGAAGAAGAAGAAGAAGAAGAAGAAGAAGAAGAAGAAGAAGAAGAAGAATGAAGAGAAGAAGAAGAAGAAGAAGAATGAAGAGAAGAATAAAGAGAAGAAGAAGAATGAAGAGAAGAAGAAAAAGAAGAAGAAGAATGAAGAGAAGAAGAAGAAGAAGAAGAAGAAGAAGAAGAAGAAGAAGAAGAAGAAGAAGAAGAAGAAGAAGAAGAAGAAGAAGAAGAAGAAGAAGAAGAAGAAGAAGAAGAAGAAGAAGAAGAAGAAGAAGAAGAAGAAAAAGAAGAAGAAGAAGAGGAAGAAGAAGAAGACGAAGAGGAAGAAGAAGAAGAAGAAGAAGAAGAAGAAGAAGAAGAAGAAGAAGAAGAAGAAGAAGAAGAAGAAGAAGAAGAAGAAGAAGAAGAAGAAGAAGAAGAAGAAGAAGAAGAAGAAGAATGAAGAGAAGAAGAAGAAGAAGAATGAAGAGAAGAATAAAAAGAAGAAGAAGAATGAAGAGAAGAAGAAAAAGAAGAAAAAGAATGAAGAGAAGAAGAAGAAGAAGAAGAAGAAGAAGAAGAAGAAGAAGAAGAAGAAGAAGAAGAAGAAGAAGAAGAAGAAGAAGAAGAAGAAGAAGAAGAGAACAAGAAAACGAAAACAAAAAAAACAAGCATGAAATAATGACCTACTTCCACTAGCCTTCTGTTCCCCTTAACCCAAGCGCCAAACCCACCTCCCACCTACCCCACTCCATCCTCCCAAGACGACCCTATATTATTCCTGATAGCATTACCTCTGACAAATGATATTAAAACGTGCGGCCAGAGCGGTGGGATTGTATTACGCTGACACTCGTGTAATGCACACGCCACCCCCCGACCCAATTCAAGCTAGAACTTCGTTCTGCGTAAGAGAAATTTGCAATTAGGCCGCCTGTGCGTGAGGCGGTCAGCTTACCATAGTGACCACCAACCCACGAGAGATCATTTTCTTTTGTCCCGCCCAGCGGCAAGGGCAGGTAATCACCTTTCATGTGCGATTCATCCTATCCTCTTAAGTCCAAATTAATTACTTTATTCGAGTTGTTTTCTCCCCTTCATTTTTCAGGTATTGGGTTTTGGTGATGTTCAGTATCATCATCATTATTAACAACTTCATTTTTTTGCCGTCAAGCGTCATGGGGAGGAATAGTTTGTTGTCCAGCACTCAATGAGTAGCACTAGTTCTTGTGTGGATTAATTAAATTAAAGTGAGAGGATCGCTTACACTGCACTAGATTTCATTTCACGTGACACCAGTGGCGAGCGCGCACGAAACGACTGTAATCATAGAATATGTGTGGAAGCTACCAGTTACGAGCACTACGATGATAGATAATAGCTACGATGCGATGATCGCCTATTCTAAATGGCGAATAGATACGAAAGAAAATATGACGCTATACTCTCTCTAGTGTAATTGTGATCTGCTAACACTTACACGTGCGAACTGATCATGTCTCAACACTGCATGATCTTCGACTTTCATTTGTGCTGTCAGTCGTCACTAAGAGAAATAGACAGTAGTCCATAGCTCGATGCACACCACTGTCCATTTTGTGAGATCATAAAGTCGTGATGATCGACTTCTTTGCACTGGATTGTACCTCACGTGGTACGGTATCCTCCCTCCCCCCTCTCTCTCTCTATCTCTCTCTCTCTATCTCTCTCTCTCTCTCTCTCTCTCTCTTTCTCTCTCTCTGCAAAAGGCTAGCCGTCTGTCAAGAGCGTCACACATAACACAATCCCCTTAGCTCCATTGTCAATCCCCAGAGATCGTAAAAACTACACCCCTGACCCACAGAAAGACAGTCAATAAAATGAACTCACGACCTTCAGAACACAAGACAAATGCTTGACCACTTGACCATGGGGACTCCCTGTGTGCAGGGACTCCATGTGTGTGGGAACTCCCTGTGTGCGAGGACTTCCTGTGTGCGGGGACTCCCTGTGTGCGGCCCATGAAAATGGAGGGGGGAGGTTATAAAGTCACTAATATCATGTCTGTTGTCTCACTAGGCGCTCTCTTGCTGATATCATCCTTTTCGTCTATAAAGGGCTATATCTATTCCATTCATTTCCTTTCCAAAGTGCAGAGAGTTCCAGCTAAGTTTCACATACTTTTTAAAATTGTTTCGTTTGTTATTACTTTGTCTCAGTCGTGTACATAATATTTAAATGCAGTCATTTCAGATTCAATTTCCTTTTTTTTTTCTTGGTGACGTTTAACTGATGAAAGAAAATCACCGCAACGGGCACTGTTTGATCTTCGTAACTGGTTTGGATATATACCTTATGTTTTTCCTATCCCCTTATATCTTTTTTTTTTTTTTTTTTTTTGCTATAGGTTTTGCAATCTTTTTTAGATGAATGTCCCTACATATTATATTATGCCAGATGCACTGTACTGGGAATATTTATTAGGATTTCTCTTTAAATGAAATATTCTTAAAACTGCCTCATGCATCAGATTTTAAAAAATATCGTAATCATCAATACTCAGAAACTGAAATAAAGATACGGCATCAAATCTCTGAAACTGAACACGGAATAACTCAAGTATACGAGATGCCTAAATAACAGTGCATAAAATAAGACTAAGTAAATTAATTAATTAACATTTTTTTTTCAAGTTAAATAACCGACGGACAGCGAATGTGACAGGCGTACGTAACACCCGTTTCAGACTTGTTCCGTTGATTGCAATATGTTAGGGTTTTTATAAAACTGGCACGTTCAATCTCTGCTATAACGGAAGCAGTTAGGGATGGCAGAAATCACTTCATTTGTCTGCTGTGGATTTAGCAATAATAACTTCCCACCAAGGTCTGCAGGTTAGTTTGTAACACTAATATACGGGAGTTGGGTGGATAAGCTGTTTGCCTCGCTCTCCAAAGGTCGTGGGTTCTTTTCACGAAAAAACTTAAGAGTTCACAAATAAAGTTTTTGCGGATCGTCGATGGATCTACCAAGTTCGTGTTTTGTGCAACGCTCCCGGCAAGTGGTTAGCCGTTCTGCGAGGAAAGACCCGGCTATGTGGGTTAAGCCGGTGCAATAAATTCGACACTCTTGACTTCAACTTTAACCTCAAGACAATTATATTGATGTTTGAACGGGTAATCAGGGATTGGCTCCTGTTTGATTCACGTACAAATAATGCTCCACTCTCTTTGAGTCATTGCGTATCAGCCACCGGCTGCAGTCTGTAACTCTTTTAATCCCAGATTTTTTTTTTTTTTTTTTGTGTAGTTGTTCAAGAAGGGTGTTAATTAACACACACAAAGTATGAATATATTACTTTCCAACAAGCATACAATTGTGCCAGATTTCTTTAGTATGTTCAGACCAAAAGCATATCGCTTGTGAACACACAGTGAGTTTTTCTTGATACAATGAATTAGCAGCTAATTCCACATGTTGCGTTCTTTGTGACATAAAGAGTTAAGGGAGAAAATTGGGGGCGGGGGGGGGGGTGTTCAAGTGTTAACTAGCAGGAAATGAAAGCATCACATGGGAATTATGCACTGGAAACATTCAGAACCCACTAAACACGCAACAACAGCGACAACAACAAGAACGCATAAACATAACTAGCGTACCTCAGTATCGCCTTCACTAAGAGACTGCAGGTACAACCAGATGAGAACCGAGGAGAACTGGAGGGAAAACTGCTTGAGTCTCTTCTCGTTGGATCTGTAGAACTCGAACAGTTGGTGACACACTGGGTCCAGTTCCTGCGTGCAGATGCAGACACAGGTGAGAAAACATAGATTATTAGACTGTTCAGCCATGCGTGACCTTGTGATGAATGAATGAATGAACTGACATAATTGCACTCAGAACATTCCCACACGTGTTCCGTCTCCTTCTGCAGTAGCTAATAGTACCAGCTGCAACCTGGTTAAAAGTCTGCCTACTTTTCCTCATCAGTGTTGAATATGTTCATCTAGAATCTGTGCTCACCCCTTCCTCCATCTCTCTCTCTCTCTCTCTCTCTCTCTCTCTCTCTCTCTCTCTCTCTCTCTCTCTCGCTCTCTCTCTCTCTCTCTCTCTCTGTCTCTCTCTCTCTCTCTTTCTCGCTCTTTCTTTCTTTCTATCTTTCTTTCCTTCTTTCTTTCTTTCCTTCTTTCTTTCTTTCATTCTTTCTTTCTTTCTTTCTTTCTTTCTTCTTTCTTTCTTTCTTTCTTTCTTTCTTTCTTTCTTTCTTTCTTTCTTTCTTTCTTTCTTTCTCTCTCTTTTTCTTTCTCGCTCCCTCTCTGTCTCGTTGAATTTCAAAGTACGTTCTTTTGTTCTGTAAATTTGATCCCAGAGAGTCCTCACCCCATCAGTTTTAGCATACAGTAGCTCACCGCCCAGAAGAGTGGCAACAGCCATAACACTATGAATGAGAAACTATGGACTGTCTTTGCTAATCAATCAGTCAGACTAATGATCTGGATTACACACCTGCTAGAAACTGTCCCCTACGGCATGCATTAACAACTTTTAGAACGGTATAGTATGGGGGTTGGGAGGCAGGGGGTGGGAGTTTGTGCCTCAGCATTTAGGACCGCATCGCTAGGGCAGTCACTATTAATTGTCAAAGTTTGTGATTTTTTTTTCCTACCTCCGCCCAAAGAAAAAACAACGGAAAAGAAACCTTGCTTCCCGCACAAGGGCCTACCGATTTAACCACTTTGCCATGTCTTGGCAATCTAAGCAAATCAAAACGCTTGCACGAGAGTCATCATGGTGCAGTTTCTAGACCTTTTCCGGCGGATCCGAAAGTCATGGGGTCAGGTTCTAACGGAGCCGTGTAAAAGTTTTTCTTTAAAAAAAAAAAGCATAAACATAAACATTGTGATAGATATCGGACTTTATATACATCTTCTTTTTCGCGTTCACCGGCTGTAAACTCTAGTGGTTGTTCGACCACTTATGGATTTTAGCCTTGTCCCAGAACTTAATTTCTATGTGCACATACCTTTTACAGGTCTAGCTTATTTGTAATCAGATTGTTGGTTCCTCGCCTCGCAAGCAGATGCACCCAGCTTCAACGGAAACACCCTTCATCAGTCAACTGTAACGACTTTTTTGTTGGGGGCTTTTCGTTGGTCTATTCATTTTTACCCCACAATTGGGCCCCCAACAAATATGGGAGTCAACCCAGATAAAAAAAAATGAGGTATGCCGGACTAGTTACCGGAACTTCACCACATAGTCAATGGGTTCGCCCATTAGCTCGCCAGTAGATGACTTCGTCGCCGGTCGGGGCAGTATTTGGGTTTGTCTTCTCTGATCGCATCAACACTGCAAGATTTCCTTTCATGGCTACTTGGTGGCTTGCAGTGCTAAGCATTTTTATATAGCGCAAATAACCTAGTCACAATTATAACCTAAAGCTCCCCATTCGGGGTAATGGTTGAAGGTGACGATTTAGAAGAGCAATAATGGAACTTCGTACCTGAGAAGTATATCAGAGAGCTCGCAAGTCACGACTAATCATATCACCTAGAAAACTCCGACCACATTCCCATCAGTCAATTTCAACAGAGTAAATCGAAAAAAGGCGAACTGAATAGGGTAAACTGAACAGTGTAGATTGAACATAATTTTTTAAAAAGCAATAAAAATTAACCACTCGCAGGTGATTCTTACTCGTTCAAAAATAAACATTTTTTACATATTGTTGGCACTAGGCTGCCCTCTCGCCTCCTTCCCAATCATTTAAGATTTCACAACCTTCACTTACAACTCACGTGTATAATTTGCTTCCATTTTCGGATATTTGTCATATCCCTCCTACATTTACGTAAACGTATGTCCCTACATCTCTGATTGCACTGAATACGTGATTATTATACAGAGGCTATAAATAAGAAAATAGTATGTAATGGATAACTACGTAGACGTACGTACACCATTCGACGTCATAGCGTGTTATTATGTTGTCGATAAATTGCATGCAACAGTAAAAAATATTCTTACGCTGTGAACGAAACTGCCTGAAATTACCCAACTTAAAATGGCATTCGTGTAAAGGTTGTTATAATTTGCTCTATTTGGGAGAGGCTACAAATTTTGTTGATATCGGGTTATTGTGTTGGTTATTCCCAAAAAGTACCGTATTTATTTGCTAAGTGTAAGTCAACACTTCAGCATTTGACTGGAAGATGGGTTAAAAGAATCGTACTTCTTTTTCTTCTCTTCCACCTTGTAAATCATGGAAGTGTCGGGAGGAGATGTAACATTCGTTAACGAGCTCTGTTAAGAGCACTATTAAAACTGATGTTCATTTCTGTAAGGCTGTTCTAAATGTCATCGCTCCATTTTTTCCGAGGTCTTCCACTCGCTCTATACCTGTTGTAACGTTTTAGTGTGACTCGCTATGGCAGATTGTAACAGGGTATTCTTGCTGGGTGTCCAAACCACTTCATTTGTTGTTCTTTGATGACCTGTAAGACTGGCTTTATTCCTAGCATTCGTCTGATTTCGTTTTTTCGTATTCTGTCTTTCCTTGAAACTCCTGCAGCTATCAGATCGTACTGTGACCTTAAGTTTACAAGTTTTCTAGGCTACCGGGGTAGTCAACCGGAGAGAACCTTATTTTTTTAGTTGCCTCTGTTGGTACTTATAGCAGGGTACACTAGCACTCTGTTTTTTTTTTTTTTTTTTTTTTTGGGACTCAGGTAACACATGGACGTCTCTATGATTGGTAGTTAGTTATCAAATGTTGGAAACACTCACACACACATATATACTTATGGCTGATTCAATTAATCCGTTCGCCCGCTTCAAAAACATTTTTAAAAAAATTAGATTTATTCGCCAAAAAATCACAGTGCAAACGTAAAAGCCTTTCCACTAATAAGGAGTCTCGTTTTTATTATCTACAGCTTTTCCTTATTCCACAACCGTTATCTATATATATATATATGGTTAGTTGCGTATCCTTTACAGGACGTTGCAGAACCAACCCCAACAGCCCCTGGCTGTTGTGTGGTTTTTCTTGGCAAATTTAAGTCCAGTAGTTTGCCATTGCTTTCTGGAATATATATATATATATATATATATATATATATATATATATATATATATATATAGTCAGGGATTCGTTTCTAAAAAAAAAAACACGGTGCCAGTACTCCCTATAAAGTATCTGAAAAAAGGTGACGGTACTCACCCTAAACTATAGCAGCACTAAATGGTGCCGCGCAAAGTTTCTTGCTGTCAGGGGAAAAGACCCATTATGTGTGTGTTTGTGTGTGAGAGTGTGTGTGTAAGAGAGAGACACAGAGAAAGGGAGAGGCCCTAAACATAAAGATATACAGAAGCGAATGTGTATTCTTAATCAGTGCTCATGTTGCACACATTTACACATATGCAACTAGCTTTGGATTCGGTAGAAAGGATACAAGATACGTGTACCAGCATAATGGTGATGTTGAAATTATTCTTTTACATCACACTCCATTCCCCTGCACACACATGCATGCGATCTCTCACACACACACACACACACACACACACACCTGCCCACAACCCCCCCCCCCCTCTTTATTTTTCTTTTTCTCCCAAGATGGAAAAAGGATATTCGATTCACGCGTTCTAATTCTCAAACGACTTCCAGTTGCACAAATGAGAACAGATGAAACAGATTCCGGCGAACGTCTGCCAACTGACAGGTTGTGTCAAAGCTTTATTGATCGCCGTCCTTCAATGCTCACAGTGCCAGACGCGTGTACCAGCTAATATAAATGATATAAATGCAGGTCTGGGGTGGGAGCGAGACACTGGAGAGGGAAGAGCAAATAAAAATGCTTTCATACTCATAAATTCTGTTCAACTGCATCTGCCTAAAAGGCGAGGAACCAACAGTCTGCATACAAATAAGCTAGATCTGAACGACGAATTTGCATACGAGACTCAAGTTCTGAAAGAAGACGAAGGCACTGACAAAGTTGATGAACCACCAGAACATTCCACCGGAGTTTACAGCCAGTCAATTCTGGGAAGAAGAACTGTACATGTGAACATACGGAGGCAGTTGGATACACACGTGCATATATATGTGTGTGTGTATGTGTGTGTCAGGATAAAGATCTTATTATGATCAACTGCAGCATCAAGTAAATAAAACTCCTAAACATGACCCCCCCCCCACCACCACCCACCCCTCGTCTCTCTTTCTCTCTCTCTCTCTCTCTCTCTCTCTCTCTCTCTCTCTCTCTCTCTCTCTTGCTCGCTCTCAAATCCATCTGCATGCGTAGAAACAGTTTCCCCTCCTCCTACTTCCTCCGTCATCTCTCCCCTAACCTCTCCATCTCCTCCCACTCTCGTTCACTTTCTCTGTATATCGCAGTACCGCTTCTTCAGACTATCCTTCTCAACATACTTATTTCTCTCAACAACAAAAAAGAATGTCACCATTATCACTATCTAGCACCATTTCCAGACAAATGTAATTCCCCCCCCCCCCCCCCCCCCCCCAAACCAACAAGAAGAGTGCCTATTACCTCACCAGGTCTGGTTTTTCTCCCTCTACACGATTTTTCGTCTTCATCTCCCTAATGAAACTACTCAAACGGAAAACATCCCCAAAAATCGATATCCGCCACTGGTTTTCGCATAATGAATTACATGTTTTCAAGAGAGGAAAAAATGCCTGGATAATATTTTTAATGATATTAATTTTATTTTCTTGGTTTGTTGGTGGGTTGTCCAGGGAAGACAATCGTCCAAGTCGCAATGAGAAGGAAATATTGTGGTGGGGTGGCGAAATATTTAGTGCACCACGAAATGATGATGACAGAAACCTCGCCCCAATTGAAACGCAATGTTCCCCGTGTGGGTTCCGGGGCCCTATTACAGGGAAAACAAGAATAGACCCACTGCCTGCCCAAAAGCATATCGTAAGAGTCGACTAACTGGAAGCTTCCTTCGGAGTCGGAGTGCATCTGCCCGAGACGCAAGGATCCAGCAGTCTACACTCAAATGTTCAGATCAGTCAAACGGATGCACACGCAAAACTCAGGTTCTGGAACAGGACTGCAGTCCAGAAGTGGACGAACAACCAGAACTTTCCACCAGAGTTTACAGCTGGTGAACGCAAAGAAGAAGAAGAAGAAGAAACGCAATGTGTGTGTTATTTTAAAGCCCCACCCTGGTTGTAGTCGGGGGCCCTAATATAAACTAACGGTTGAACAGAGTTTCTAGACTTGTACCCGGGTGATTCTCATCTTAATGGTGGCACCCTGTGTCAACTAGTGGTTATCGCTCTTTGTGCGGTCCTGGTGATGTTGAACGTCACTCACTCAGGTGATGACAGAGAACCACCAAACAGGTATTGAAATGGGAAAGATTGGCCGAGGAAACGAGTATCGTAAAAGAAAACCAAAGACGAAATTTAATGACAGGCCAAAGTTGTTGGACTGGACTCCATCTAGGACGTCGAAAGGCTTGCACATGATAAAACTGAATGGTGTGGAACAACTAAGAGCCCTTGCGATGTTTAACGGCACGATAAAAATGTCAATAATGATTGTTCAGCGAAGGGGAATCTGTATAGCGTAGTTCTCATTTCTTAGCTTTGCTGTTGTGCGGGAGTCTTGACGGAGAAAGAGAAATTGATATCAGCTCCAATATCAATGGAAAATTCTTCAACCTTAGGTTGCTGGAAGCAAAAACCTCGGCCGATTGTACTTATCTTCCCGCAGTGGACTCGGCAAAAACAACATAATTCTTATCAGGGAATCTTCTGACTGCTGACGAATGTGTTCCTAATGCTACGGATCTGCAGTATAAAATGGATATATTCTCCGAGGCCTATACGAGCAGAACACGCAGAAGACCGAAATCATGCATCAACCAACACCAGGCGAAACGCTTACTGAATCAACCCTTTCGGTAAATGGCAGGAAGTTAAGGGTTATGGATAGACTCCCATACTTCGGTAGTAAACTGTCTCAAACTGTCACCATCTACGATGAAGTAAACACCAGGATCTCTAAAGCCAGCTGCACATTTGGCAGACTATACACCAACGAAGTCTGGCATGTTAGAGTGGCCTCAGTCTGCAAACCAAAGTAAAAGTATTCAGAGCTGCAGGCTTTCTGTGCTGCTGTTACTTGGACTGTAAACAGAAATCAGGCAAAGGAGCGCAACCACGTCCACACAGCCTGCCTAAGAAAACTAGTCAACTTTATAGAAGTTGCAGGACATGGTCCGGGATACTGTTGTGCTGGATGGAGCTGGCATTCCCAGCATCGATCCCGTCCTAATACAGTGACTGATTTGATGGGCAGGCCACGTCGTTCGCCTACCAGACCGTCGGCTCCTAAAAATAATCTATTATGGTGAGATCCAAGAAGGAGGGCGCTCTCGTAGTGGTCAGAAGAAAAAGAACATTTCAAGAACACGCTAGAGCAATCACTTTAGCACGCACACACACACACCAAACAAACATCCCACACATCACCACACACACACCACACACACATACCCACACAACCTCCCCGCACACACCACACATACCACACAGACCACACACACCACACACAACCCCCCCCCCCCCCTGCGGAACCTGTTGTCCTCCTCTTTCTAATTAATCCAATTGTGTTATGTTGGGTGTCGTGTCTTGCCATATACACAAGGGGCCGCGGGGGTCTTGTCATATTCTCAAGGAGCATGAAGGTCTTGCCACATACTCAGGAGGTCGTGGGGATTAAGATGATAGTTGGGGAGAGGAATCATCATTCTGTCAAGTAATTTAAACAACAAATCATGTGTGGAAGACACAGCATTATGGTGGGGTTTGGTGATAACCGTTGTGTTTGTTATTTGACCTAATTGTCCTCGGTTAATACAGGTTTATGTAACGTATGGTGCTCTTTCGATGGTTTAGGACAAATTCTGTCCGTATTCCAAAGCTATGGGGTTGAGCTGCACGATAGGCATTGCTCATGAAGACAATCCTTTTTAAGGGGTGTCTAGTTGGTCATGCGCCTTAGTAGCTTATTCTTGGTGTTAGTGCCCCTGACATAGACTTTTAACAAATGTGCCAAAACGTATCTTCTCAGATTTCCATTTTTTTTACAAAGGCAAGACTCATTAACAAGCTGCTGCGAATATCCCAAACATGGCATTTTCCATTTTCGTCGATAATATTCTATTCCAAATATTGATGTAAACGTTACGGACGCCTAATATAAGAATCATTTTCCGCAAGTACTTGTTTATCTGGGAACTGATTGGACTCAAGGTATAGCATCGGCCTCGAGTGCTGGAGGTCCCGGGTTCAAACCCCGGTGAAGGCTGGGATTTTTATCATGTAGACTTCTAGTAATTTCCCCTGGTCTCTGGGTAGTAAGACCGGACGCCCGTGTGTACTGTTGATTTCGTAACAAATACCGTGGTAGTAGAAAATTTAAAAAAAATGGTAGCATAACGGTACTGCTCGGGCAAAATTTGTAGTTAAAAATCTACCCAAAGTTTTTCAGGATCCTCGTCGGTGCAACGGAGTTCGTGCAGTGCGCTGAGATTCTTCAGACCCGGGTTTGAGTTAGAAGTAGAACGAAGCACATACAGGTTACACCCGTGTGCCATGATGTTGTTCCGTTGAATAAACATAAAGTGGCGATCTGGTCAGACAACTACCTCAGATACTCTACCTATCCATCGCTTATTTCCCTTGTGTGTCTAAGTGATTGTTTTCTGTGTGATGCACAGTTTTGTGATTTTGACACATGTCCGAACTATTTGATCTGATGTATCTCTTGATGTATTTTGAGCACTGGCTGTTTCCCGAAGTATCGTCACTACCGATCATGTCTAATGGTAAACTATTGAATACAAAATTGCCTAATAAAGCCACACGCAGTCACAGATTTCCGATCAAAATGGGCGATAGGCCAGGACAATTTTGTCGCGGCAAATTGTTTACTTCTGATCGTCGGTGGTTGTTGCATTTTCCTAAATGTCTAGACTAAAAGGATGTAGTTTTGTCGCCCAGCTACTGCGTTCAGTGCATGGCGTGACACTGTGAGCTGTGGATTTCATTCTGAATGTTTTTCTACTGAGACTAGAGAGGTGTTGTGAACTTAAGATTCAGAAAATGGCTCGTGCACTTTTGCAACAGAATGTGTGGTGTCTCATTCTATTAAAATTGATCGCGTGTGCAACCGTTAATCTGTTTATAACTGATGTTTCCGTCGATGATGGGCTCCATTTCTAATGTCGGAATGTTTGTGTTAGCACTTCTAATGGCTGCCTTAGGCTTTTAATCAAAATGCGTGTGTATGCTAATGGATATGCTGAGACAGCAGCCTGTCAATTTATCCACTATCCTATGGATAGGAGCGGAGTAATAATGGGGTGACCGGTTTATTATGAAACCGAAACAGATCAGATATCAAAATACACCCAATCATGTCTTTTTTTTTTTTTAATCCTTGGCCGTTCGCAAATGTACGCAGTCCGGGCACCTTTTTCAAGCTACACTTGTTTAGCACTACTGTAACGGACACTATGTGATGTGTGTGTTGATACCAATTTTTAGAAGTTTTGTGGTGAGTACCTGGTGTGTGTGTTTGTGTTTGTTTGTTTGTTTTTTTTTTCCAAAAAAAAAAAAAGCTCAGCAAACAACAACACAGTGCGGAGTTGGTGTACGATGATTTTATATAAACGTAAAGATCCCTTTTCATGCCTTTAGGCGCATTGGGCATACGGAAAAAGCACCCACATTTTTACAGACCAATCGGCTCTAAGTGTGTAATGTGGTCAACATTACGCCGGCCGTCTTTACTTTCCCAGGACATGCATCCTGGTATCCATTTTAGGTCGGGTCGACCTGCGACGCCCCATTCTTCTTCTGCCTTTTTAGCCCCCAAAGGAGCACAGGACCTCAACCAACTCACGCTAAGTCGTTCTATCTTTTCCTATCGCACGCAGCTCTCCCCATATCCTTCCCATCTTATCTAACTTCATTCTCCAGCTCCCTTCTGCATGTTTCTTTTTAGGGTGGGGGGGAGCTTCCTTTATTCCTATGCCTCTGTGGGTTACAGTGCAAAGACATTCTAGTTATATTGTTCTCCGGTTTTCTCAAAGTGTGTCCTATCCAGCGCTAGCGTCTTTTCTTCACCTCTTGGTCCACTTGCTTAGTGATGCCCCATACCATGATTAAAAAATCCACGCAGCTCACAGAGGGTTTCGGTTGCGGTACGTTGGCAGTACAAGTCGGGACTCGCAACCGATTTTATATAAAATTTGCAATTAACTTGAACCCCTCTTTATAACCTCTGTGTAGGGCTGAATGGGAGTCGCTGTGATGTAGCGGCTAGACGTTCGCCTGCGGATCCGAAATTTGTGGATTTTTTCTTCTTCCAAAATGACACTGGCTCCCAGGCTTACACAGCTTTAAATTGATTCCAGGTAAAGTCCTGGGAAGAAAAGGCGGTCGGCGTGATGTCGACTATATCATCCACCGTGGCCATTGGTTTATAAAATATATGCCCAATACGCTCGAAGCGTGGAATAGAGTCCTTTATTGTTATCTCTGTTTTCAAATGGGCCTCGAATGTGTCCTTGTTAGGACTGACCATATGGTGTCACTGTAGCGGATCTCGGTATGATTTCCAAGGCCTCATTAGGGGGGGGGGGGGGATATAGACCCACTGCCCCGTTAGCAAGCATGTCGTAAAAGGCGACTTATTAGTGATGTAAGAATTCGGAATGCATATCCCTGACAGGCTATGGACCTACAGTCTGCATATAAATAAGCCAGATCTGTAAAACAGGTGTTGTTCAAGATCTAAATCCAGATGTCGACGAACAACCAGAATTTTCCATAGGAGTTTACAGCTGCTGAACCGTAAGAAGAACTGTGTGATACTATAGAATCCTACCTTCGAAAATCAGAACTGGAACCACATTTTCAATAGGTTAGTTGCGTATCCTTTACAGGACGTGTGGTTTGTCTAGGCAAATTTAGTAATTTGCCATTGCTTTCTGGACGGTCTGCTTTTTTTATACCAATGACGAAACCAACGCAAGGCGCACGGCCCGCAGCTGGGATCGAACCCGGCATCCCGGCATTACGAAGCTTTCGCATCGACTTAGCCACTGAGCCGACACATTTTAAATAAGTAAAAGTCCCTTTTTCAGGACTTCGATGCGTATTGGGCATATAGGGCTAGACCTATATTGAATAGACAA
This sequence comes from Candidula unifasciata, assembly GCA_905116865.2. Lineage (NCBI taxonomy): Eukaryota > Metazoa > Mollusca > Gastropoda > Stylommatophora > Geomitridae > Candidula > Candidula unifasciata. The sequence continues at coordinate 57,335 of CAJHNH020003087.1, forward strand.
ATCGGCACTTGGTGGGTGATGTGGTCAACATCACTCCGGCCGCCTTTACTTCCCAGGATTGCAGCCGGTACCCACTCAAAGCTGGGACGACCTGGGAGCCAAGGTTATTTTTAAAGAAAGCCAGGTACCGTCAACATTTTAAATAATTCATACTAAAAGAATCTGAGACTATGATCAGACTTAGTAATTTTCATGTTTAAAAAAAAATACTCAGTTGCCTAGATATTGAAAAATGACGGAGTCTGTGCAGGCGAAGACCGATTTAAGAATCGACATCAGAGCACACCGGGCATACCCATAGATGCTCCGTCTCTTGCAGTAAATGACTGGATACTGACTGTTCCCGTAGCACTCACTCTTGTAGTCCTCCTCTTTCCAGCTCTTTTCTTTCTTTCCTTCCTTATTCTCCCTCTTCCTCTCCTTCTTCTCCTCCTACCATCATTTGCTGCGAGTACCGAAGACACATAATGAGTTGTTAAAGGCCCCATCGATGGAGTGCATAAAGAATGCTGCACGACAAGCTGGATGTCTAGATGTTACAAAGTTCTTTAGGAGAAAGTGAACAACGGGGAAGCATTAAATATCATCACGGCCTTGAAGAGAATGTTGCAGCTGGAAATGACTAGGGAATCAGGCCGACACTCAACAGTCAGGGAAAGGGCAGGACGGACATACAGCCAGATGAGACTGCAACTTGTATCATCAATCAATACTGGAACTCATCGCTGGCTGCTGAAGATGAGGAAGGAGCGCTGTTGGGTGTAAAGTCCTGAGTGCTATGATGTCTCAGCTTAGCTCAGCTAGCATACAATGGGTAGTGCATGCTTTGATCATCTCAATGATCCACGTTTAAAACGCGGTTCCCCTTGTAAACGAAGATGAAAAGAAACAGACCCGCGGTAGATCAGTTGTTTCAAGCTCTCTCAGCTCTACTACTTTTTTACAGATACAGAAATAAGTTCTGAGCGGATAATCGTCACTGTAGATTACACACACTGCATACTCGAAACAACGTGCCACCAACAGAAAGGATTTTCTTTGTGCTATAATTTTACAGTAAATAGACTATTTCACAATCAATAGCTTTTTTCTGTGCTCGGTTTTTTAAGAAAAACAGAAGTTAATTCTTTGTTATTTAATGGGAAACGAGGAGACTACATTGTTGTAGTAATCTTGCTGGGTTCAGGAGACAGATGTTATTGATTTTAATGCCGTATTTGAGGTGAAGATTGGAGATATTTTAACCAACTCCTTACTGGAACAATCAGTAGAGATATCTAGGAGGAACTGTTGCATCGGAGAACTGAGCACGCAGAGGGATGCCCAATGTGCAAAGATTTCGATTGTGATAGCATAACAGATTGATTTTAATGTAACTGTAGATCTGATTTGTGAAGAGAATAATCAAATCAACCAGAAAGCCACCAAAACCGGCAAAAGATGATTAACCATATAATGAACAGGACATAACAAGTCATTATTCTACGCCTTAGAGCAGGACACAGTCGACTTTGTACACAAAGTTTAAGATTGGCGAATCAGCCATGTGTACATGTGAATTAGCACATGAGACAACAGATCACGTCCTCCAGGACTGTCCCAGATAAAATATATCAAGGCACAACTTTTGTCAACGAGAAACGCCGGTGCCAGCCAAACTTTACGGGTCGCTGATTGGATTTCAACAGACAGTAAAATTTATACTAGGGACAGAATTGCAGACACGGAAAATCTATTTCAAGCGAAAGAAAGAAGAAGAAGAAGAAGAAGAAGATTCTTGCAGCTAGCTAGAGAAATGTTCGCCTTTGACAGAGATATCAGGCGTGTCGAACCCGGTGGCCTATGCCCCTTGAGCGACTCCCCGGAAATATTCTAAGCGGCGCACCGCTAGGAAACAAAACCCGGCGATATGAATGCCACCGTGGCGAGCAATAAGTCACATCGACGACAGGGTCGCTCACTGGCTGGCAGGCAGACGACTTCGTCGCAGGTCGGGACAGAATTAGGATCTGTCAACACTGAAAGAGTCCTTTTCCTAGCGAGCAGTGCAAAGCCATTTTATATGGAACAAATAAACCTATTCACAATTATAACCAAAAGATCCCCCTTTGGGGGTGCTAGTTGAACGTGACGATTTTTTTTTTCAAAGCAAGTCAAAGAGCAATGATTACCTGCAGTCTGACATATATCGACTGGAAAGAAAGGCGTTTCGGAAACAAAATATACAGGAAAGCAGTTGGAAATAACAGTGGAAGATGCCAGGCGGTTATCTAGAGCGCTCCATAAAAGTCCTAAAAACGTGATAAATTAGCTGGCTCTGATCACGAAAGGCACTTGACGCAATCTCTAAGATCTAAGCAGTACCATGTTTTATTCAACGGATCAACATCATGGCACATGGGTGTAACCCATAAGTGCTTCGTTCTTCTTCTAACTCAAGCCTGGGTCTGAAGCGCAGTGCACGAACTCTGTAGCATCAGTGAGGATCTTAAAATACTTCTGGTGGATTTTAAACTTCAAATTTTGCATGGGCAGCAACTTTGGGCTATTTTAATTTTTTATTTTTATTTTCAACTGCTAAGGGATTCTTTACGTGCGCAACAATACACACGGGCGTCCGGTCTTACTATCCAGAGACCAGGGGGAAATTACTAGAAATCCACGTAAAAATCTTAGCCTTCACCGGGACTTCTAGAACTCGAGGCGGACACCATGGTTTGAGACCATGCAGCTCCCAAGAAGTACCAATACAGGATAAATATATAATATTCACCAATATATGATAAATATATAATATCCACTGGCACTTACAAACAACATGCACAAGACAAGGGGAGGGCGGTGGGGGTGGCCTCAGAGAGCAGGCGGGGGGGCAGAATGAAATGTGACAATAATGCAGAAATCAAATGGAGTGAGAGAAAGAGAGAAAGAAAGAGAGAGAGAGAGAGAGAGAGAGAGAGAGAGAGAGAGAGAGAGAGAGGCGTAGACATAGCATTTAACTCCAACATTAAAAACAAAATATTTAAGAATATAATGAATCCGATATTAAATATATGCACTGTCACTTTGAAATAAAAATATACAATAAAGTAAGAAGGGTGAAATGACTACATTTGTATTTAGCAGTTATTCCCGACCACAAATATAATCAAAGGGAGGCAATTCGACTTTAATATAATGAATAATATATGGGAAATAAGCTATTACTTCCCCTTTGTATTCAAACAACACTTCAATTAAAGATCCCCATTAAGATTGAATTAAAACCATTATAGCTGACCCGGTCAGTCATAACGATTAATTTTGCACCAGGATATATGCTGGTGGTCATTTACTATACACAGGGAGTTAGACAGTGGATAGTGGAAACATTTTAACAAGAAAAAGTTTGTTGCTTATCCTTAACAGTATTTTTGGCTGTTTGTGATTTCACTACACAATGTTACGCCTTGAGAACCAACATTGCAGAACTAACGTCACTCCCATAAGCGCTCTGTTCAGATGTACAGCAGCAAGCGCAGAGTTCCAGTGGTACAAGAAACAGCCTAATTGTATGTCCATTGGCTATATCCCTTGGTCTGTCCTCATTGCACTATTTTTTTCAGACCGTGATGTAGGTTGTCACGTTAGGAATCTCACATGACCAACAAAATCGAAAAAACACACCAACTGTCTTTGTATAATTTTTCCAAATAGATTATTATTTTCAGCTGTCTTGATTGTTTTTCTATCATTCTATGACATTCAGGATATGCGGTGTGTTGGGACATGAACTGGCTTCTGCACAGCTTGGTGAAATACGAATGTATAATGAGGCAGATGTGGTTAGTGCCTTGTGGAAGAACGTGTACAATTCAGAAGAGCAAATGGATCAACGCGGTCTGGTGAGAGTGATACAGCAGGGAGTGACAAGAGGATCTGGCCAATACTCAAAGCTCATAGGAAAATCAAGGCAGTTGTATAAATAGAATGCTACTGGCACCATTGATATTAAAACTCTGCGCTGGCTGCTAAAGATGGGGATACCCCGAGTGCTGTGATGTCAGTTCTTGAATCAGCTCAACTCAGTTCGATGACATTCTTTGCATGTTTCTTTACAGATATCATCGTCATCATCAAGTACTTTAGCCAGTGAGATGACATTCTTTGCATGTTTCTTTACAGATATCATCGTCATCATCAAGTACTTTAGCCAGTGAGATGACATTCTTTGCATGTTTCTTTACAGATATCATCGTCATCATCAAGTACTTTAGCCAGTGAGATGACATTCTTTGCATGTTTCTTGACAGATATCATCGTCATCATCAAGTACTTTAGCCAGTGAGATGACATTAAGCTTCCTAGTAACTCCCTCCCACAGCTGTCTATCGAATGCCACTCTTTTCAATTACCGGGTCTTCATTAATGAGATCACGTCCTCCAAGACTTGTCCCAAGGCAAAACTTCTGGCCAAGAAAAGCATTGGCTGAAGCTAAACTGTACGGGTTGCTAAGTGAATTACAAAAGACAGTGAAACTCATACTTGAGACAACACTGCATATATAGATTATCTTTTTTCTGCAAAGTAGAAGAAGAAATGTGCTGGCATTGATCAGTAGGTGCCTGCTTATTTTAGACAGTTTTGTTAGGTTTTTCCTGTCTACCCTATCTTTAATAAAAATGTTTGCACAGTACTACCCTCTTTAGTGTTTACAGGACAAAACAATGACAGCTTTATTCTTTGAACTAATTTGTTGTTGTTCTTGTTGATGCTTCTGTTATATTTTCAAAAGTTTGTTAATTTGTCAATGTTTCAATCCCGCTAATTCTTGTCATTTTTCTTGAACACAGCATATCAAAGTGAACAGTGGTAGCTAAATGACTGTCTGCTGGCCAAAAGACTTTGGAATTTGCCTCCTCACTGATGTTTAAAAAAAAAAAAAAAAATATATATATATATATATATATATATATATATATATATATATACAGGTGAAACTGGCTTCCAAGTTGACCCAGCTTACAACAGGTACAAGGAAATGTCCTGGAAAGTGAAGGGTCTTTTTTCTCAATGCCAACTCTTCAGTTGGGGTTACTCTTTTGAATCAGGTGACTGTGAAAAAACAACATTCAATAATGTACAAAATGAACTAAATAAAAGAAGAGAAAAAGCTGTATAGCTCACTTTATTTCATCGTTTAAAAACAAAACAAAAAAAAAGACTTTAGCAAACATGAAACACCAATTCTAAAATTAAAAACAGTTACAAATGTAAATAAATAAATCAAGGCTTTAAAAACACATTTACGTAAACAGGCCAAAGGTTTGATCCGCAGCAAATATCAGTTCTCGTTATGCCTAGTGGCACATGAGGCTTCAGAGAGGACTAAGAGTCGCAGCATAGAAAGACCATTAAACAATAAGCAATGATTCACGAGCCATGTGCTAGGCCTCTGTGGACCAGATCTGTCCTGCAGGCCTCCGGCTGGCCAAGAATATGTAAGGGCCACATTTTTTTCTTTATTTTTTTCAGTTCTCCAGTCTTTCAAATAGTGACAGGGTTTCATTCTGCTATAGAGAGGCAGGCATGGGAATCAGAGACCATGGCTATATCAGTTAAGACCAGGGATAAATTTCCTCCTCTTCAAAGCATAAAACCTAGGTAAAAATATAGAGACCACTGTCAATGCAGCAAGATCCCTTTCTCTGTCTGCCTTGTTAACTTCAAAGCAGTAATATTTTTTGGAACAAAGTGCGTTGGAGAAGCTGCAGATTTGATGAGCAGTCATCGTCTGTCTGCCTTCAAAGTTAACTTCCTAGATCACCTGTCAATTAAGGTTAAAGTCCTGGTCCGCCCTGCCGTAACATTCAGTTTTCAGGTTGCATTTCCTCGTCCTAGGATAAGGCTCAGTATTCTCCCCATTGTTCTCCTACAAGTGAAGCTATTGGCCCAAATGGAATGTGAGATTTGCTTTTCACAGCCCAAAATCCATAGCTAACAGAGAACAGATAGTATCAACTAAAACTACAGAGTAGCTCGGTCACAGAGATCTGGCCAAGAAAGTCCTAGTTTGTAACATACTAATGGCCAAAACTGCTATGAGCCTACTTTTACATACAACAATAATAAAAAGCAAAACAATCAGCACAGAGAGAACTGATAAAGCAACTACAACCCAAATAAAAGCAGAAAACAGCTGCATGTAGACAACACTGTGCAAATGCAAATTTGATAAAGAAACACGTAAACATCTTGAAAATAAAGTATTCCATAACTATTGTGAGATACTTATTGTGTAAATTAGGGAATTTAAAAAAAACCCGATCAACAAAGATACAATATTTATGAAAGCAACCCTTTGACCCTGATCTCCTTTACATTCAGGAACTATATATTTAAAATACTGAGCCTAAGAGCTCAGGTTTTATGACATTTTACTACTTTTAGTCAACCATCTTTTTAGACGTTTCCAGTGTGATGAGAGAGAGAGAGAGAGAGAGAGAGAGAGAGACAGACCGAGAGGGGGGAATTAGACCTACTAATTGTTCCCTAATAAAAAGCAGCTAATTTAAGAGTTTGCTGAAATTAGATGTGATGAGCCAAAAGGTGAGATATCGCAGTCTGGTTGTAAACCACAACACAATGTGCTAACTGCCCCTTTTGAGGGCAAGCGCAGAAGACATCTGTTGCCTTCTCTTATGAAACAGCACCAGGGCAGACTGTTGTTGGCTCCAGGTTGACAAGCCAAAAATGGGCCCCAGGTAATGTGTGGGAAGTAAAGATGTGCTGGTGTGAAAAAGATCACATAAAGTAATGATTGGCCATTGGTCTCAAAATGTATGAGCCTAACACATGTCTCTAATGGTGTGGAAAAAGAGCCCCCTCCTATTTACTTTTGAAGTTGCAGTGCATCTGCCTGAGAGGCAAAGAACCAAAATCTGTATAAAGGTAAACCAGATCTGTAAAACGGATGCACATGAAAAACTCTGGAAAAAAAGTTCTGGAGCAAGACTGAACTCTAGAAGTGATGAATACCCAGAACTGCTGGCATTTGCAGCTGGTTAATGCGAAGAAAAACAAGAAGAAAACATCCCAATCCTTTTTATTTTTAATTCTGCTGGACATCAGGGAAAGCATGATCACCCATACCAGCGGGCTTGAACACTTGATGACAGTTATCAATTCTAATAAGGAAATGTAATTTTCAAAAGTCAACTACTATTTTCCAGTGTTTTGTAGAGTAAACAAAAGGGGATTTATTACACTCCCGCAGAAAGTACTTACATAATTTTTCCTTTTTTTTTTAAATGCTGTAAATTATTTTGTTATTATTTGACTTAAAGTACCTTTAATTTTCTTACTGGGGATCTGTGTGTGTTTTTTTTTAATGCTTTGCTAGTTAAAGTATTCAAATCCTGACACCCTCCCCCAAATATTTATGTAGGCAGGAAATCAGCCAATAGCATTAACTATGTGATGCGTAAACAGGCCACTATAGACAAGCTGAAAAAAATTACATTTACAGCGAACTTCACACGACCAGAAATGTCTATTTTTTTAGGATGAAAGTGTTGAGCCTTCAGGTTTTTGAACCAGATACCTTCCCCTTTAGGCTTCAAAAAGGAGCTGTAGTGACAGGGGTATAGCTAAATAACAAACAGCCTGCAAAAGTTGGCTGATAGGTTCACAGGCTCAAAGGTTTAATAATAAACACAGCAGTACAAAATCCAGATCTGAAGCTCATAATATCAAACACCAAATTACCTGTGCATGATACGGAGGTGTATCGAAAAGGTCATAGAGGCCCAGTATCAGCTGTTCATTTGTGGCTAATGTACTTGCAAATGCATCAATTGCCTCATGGGATACACACTGCAAGGAAAAGGAACACGAGGCAACTTTTCAGATTTCAATGCTGGTTAAACAAAAATAAAAAACAAATGGCAGCCAACAAACAACACTGGGAGATTACAAAGCTAATTACTGTCACAGGACGTGCACGACTGGATACAAGAATCATTCTTATCACACTATATGGTCTAACTCAGCGGTTCTCAACCTTCCTAATGCCGCGACCCTTTTATACAGTTCCTCGTCTCGTAGTGACCCCCCCCCCCCCCCCATACAATTACTTTCATTGCTACTTCATAACTTCAATGAATATGCGTTTTTGATGGTCTTTAGTGACCCCTATGAAAGGGTCGTTCAACCTAAAAAAGGGTCGCCACCTACAGGCTGAGAACTGCTGGTCTAACTGATCAAAATCAGAATCCCTGCACACCAGACACAAGATACATGGTGTGAAAGTACATATGTGGGGGAGGGGGGGGGTGCCATTTCCATAATGAAAGTCAGCTACAGTTATAGCCACTATCTTTGAAAATATTACGCAGTGATGCATCTATTTCTTTCATGATGCACTCTTGCACCACTGTGCGAAAACCATGAGAGTGAAATTTTTTTTATATGACATGGAGGGCACAACATGGAGGTGCAACACATTACCATTTCACCATAGGGAGAAGATGTTTGATCGATCAACACAGAACAAGTGTCACAGTTGTTTTACACTTGTGGAGCTTTTGAGGAGGAGATTGGAGCATCTATGGATCTGTCTGGAGAGCTGTGGCGATATACCTCACTAACCACAGAATATTCTTTATTTTGTGAAATTCTGAACTTTCCTTTAAAGGGGGGCAATCTAACTGCAAAAAAAAAAGGGGGGGGGGGAGGGAGAGGCAATTCAAAAATGGACTTGTTCAGAGTTTAAGTTAACTCTATGGCGATGTAACATGGAGGGGGGGGGGGGTGTGTGTGGAGGAGGCATAGGAATTTCAGAAAGGCTTAACTGGGGCATGGCACAAAAAAAGGTTGGAAACACTGATGCAGCTAGTGCCTGCAATACCGCATGTTACTTGTTTCAGGAATTTCAGAAAGGCTTAACTGGGGCATGGCACAAAAAAAGGTTGGAAACACTGATGTAGCTAGTGCCTCCAATACCACATGTTACTTGTTTCAACCACACAGCAAACAGCATACATGTATGAACTCACCTTACATTCAGTCAACCATTTCTTTACTTCTTTGCTTAACATTGTGAGATTCTGATTCCAGCAGTCAATGTGGCTGTGACATCATGTAACCCATTTGCATGCTGTCAAATGGTTACAGCCATACTGCAGACAAAAATATTTTCTACAGTAAATTTTTGTTAACATAAACTCGCTTAAAATGAATATTTATACTAATGCTGTACTCAGCGGCTTCCCGTGTGGGCTCTGAGGTGCCATTGTGGGGACAAGAACAGACCCACTGCCTCCACAATAAGCATTGCGTAAGAGTCGACCAATTGAGGGGGGGAGGTGGGCGGTCTTTCAAAGTCGGAGTGCTCTGCCTGAGAGGCAAGGAACCTATGGTCTGCATACAAAGTCAGATCTGTGAAACGGATGTGCATGCAACACTCAGATTCTGGAACAAATCTTAACTTCAAAGGTGGATGAACAACCAGAACTTTCCGCTGGAGTTTACAGCCAGTGAACGCGAAGAAGAAGTACTCAGTGAGTTAAAATGAACAACATTTTCAGGTTCTGACAGGGATGTATTACTTCTTGTATAAAGTGTTAGCAGTCAACAAGAATTTCTGTTACCATACATTTTGTTATGTTGGTAGACAACAAATCAAATGGTTTGGCCATGTAACAAGATTAGCATTAGACATGGAACCACAGAGAGCAATGTTGTACATATACAACAGTAAAATAGCCAGAGGTCGACCACACAGATATGGATCGCTAAAATATCAGACACTAAAAAGTACTTTAAACGAAGTGAACAGAAGGACCCGTTCCTGAGATCTCTTCCTGTCCTGATGCCGCAAGGCATTCCAGGAGTAGAGAAAAGAAGAACAAGAGATAAATTATGTATTAGAACACATATAGTGTGCACATAAAACATCAATGTCTTTCTGACTGTGAATATTCAATAATCTGCACACTGCACAGTAACTCAGCTATTGACAGTAGCTTGACTACTAACCAGGTACTTTACTCAAATTTTCAGAATTTGGGCTGGGTGAACCCCGGGACTGGCCCGGTTTTGAACACCGGCCATGGGTTGCAGCTAGTCGCAGCTGGATTTGAAAGTGAGTCTCCTATCAACTGCTCTAATGCAGCCTATAGGAGAAGTAGTGCTAGTCAAAAGATACTTCTGTCCACCTTCCACCACACGTCTACGTAGAATTATCAAAATTTTCTGGCCAGATACAATCTCAAACACTAAACTACTTCAAGTCACAAACCACGAAACTTTAGACAGTATGATTACCAAGAGAAGATGGAAATGGCTTGGCCACGTTATGAGAATGACTTCTGATATACCTGCCAAAACAGCTCTCACATGGACACCAGAGGGAAAGAGAAAACAGGGGCGCCCCAAAAACAACATGGAGACGAACGATGGAAAATGACCTGAGTGCGGCATCTTTGACATGGAAAACTGCACTGAAGATTGCACAGGACAGGAAAGCATGAAAAGTCCTCTCTGAAGCCTCATGTGCCACTTGGCATAACGAGAACTGATGACTGATGATGATTTGGTTTGAATATTAAAATATCTACATTTGAAAAGACCTGAAGTGAAAGTAAGAGGCCCCCCCCCCCAGGAGAACATAGATTAATGACATTAAAGAATGTCTACATCAACACTGTATGACAACAGCCAATGCTGCCTATCAAGCAATGGATCGCAAACTGTTCCTCCCTACAACGCTTAACGGCTTAGGTGGAAGCTGATAATGATGATGATTAAAATATCATTTTGTTTTATTTAATTTGTTGACCTTTATTCTAAAACCATAAAGTAATTTCTTTAAGATACTTTAACAGTTACTTCCCTTGTTGTGTTTTCTCCCTTGACTGTTGGAATGACAGCTTATGCCTTTTTTTTTTTAAATTTACCTTTTGTGCCCAACCCGCACCACAACAAAATTTGAAACTACAATTGATTTTTAGGCTATCCTCCAAATAACGGTCCCAAATTATGGAGGCTGAAAATATACCCTAACAGGGCCTCAGTCTCATGTAAATTGGGGACCTCTTCTGGCAACTACACAGCATACCGCAAAAAAAGCTTCCGCGAGAGTATCTTCAGTGCCGCTAAGTGCGGCGCGGAGCTAAACTAGATGGCTGGGACTCATGAGCAGCAGCTACCGCATCTTATGCAGCTTCCTCCATTTTATTTGCTCATGAGTCCCAGCCATCTAGTTAAGCACAGCTCCGCGCGGGAGATACTCTTGGTGGTATGCTGTGTAGTTGCCGGAAGAGGTCCGCAATTTACACATAACTAAGGTCCTGTTAGATTATATTTTGGGCCTCCATAATTTGGGACCGTTATTCGGATAGCCGAGTTTTACTTCAAATATCGGCAACCCTCAAAATCAAAAGATTACAAGAACTTCAGTTTACAAACAAAAGATCAAAAGACTAGGTGACGCCAAACATGAACACTATACGGCTATCTTTCGAATAACGGTCCCATATGAACTACGCAAAAAGGTTAACCCAAACAGAGCCTCATTACGTCCTACACTACAAACATTTGAAAGCTGTAACTCGGGAAATATAAGGAACGAAAAGTATCAGAAAAATGGGGGAATTCTACTACTTACCGATATTGACATCCTCTATTCATGAAAATTGTGGCACAGACGTTGCAAATAGCGCCTGAATATCTGTTCTTTCTAGCTGTCCGCAATGTCAACAGAACGCGACTTGTCCGCAAGTCTTGTTCCGGGCGGGACATAATCAATACTGCGCGTTGTAATGTACGCGCATATGGCCTCGGGCCAACTTCAAACCAGCAGTCGCCTCGAGCCAACGTCAAACAAGCAGTCGCCTCAGGACAACTTCAAACCACCAGCCACTATGGCGCTACACTATTCCGACCACCCCTTGACCGTCGCGACTGCGACCACGGTGGCAGTTCCGACGGAAAAAGTAGGTATTGAGTGTTGTCCTGCTACTATAGTGCCACATCCGAGAGTATCCCCCGTGCCGCTACGCGCGGCGCGGAGGGGGCTAAACTAGATGGCTGGGACTCACGAGCAAATACTTTGGAGGAAGCTGCAGGAGCTGCAGTCACGTGTCAGTAATTTTTTTCGTATGCAGTTAATCCTTGTTTTGCCGCCATCTAATCGCCGTAAAAAAATCTGTTGCGTTCCGCGAAAATGTTGTGCGCAGTTAATACTACTTTTTGACACGGTTGAATTTGAATCGCCGCAAAAGAAATGCGACTTTTACATATGCGTAAGGCTCTGGGTTAACTGTCTGTGTTGTGAGGCTCTGTTTGGGTTAACTGTCTGCGTAGTTCATATGGGACCGTTATTCGAAAGATTAGCAATTTCCGTTACCATGGAAACCGTTTGAAACTTGTTTCGGAAATGTCGGCTGGGGTTTCGGGATGGGTCCTAATCTCTCATGAAATTTTGCCATTGGTGTGGTTTTCACCCACTCTAAATAGCTGAAAACGGCGGGAAGGAACTCGATTAACAGTGCATGTCTACGACAGCCGGACATTCTCTGTTTTTCTGTTACATCAGTTTGATTAAAAATAGCGGTAACTATTCACGGTTGGCTTTAGGCCTTTAATATTACTTTACATGGTAATACTAGTTATAATTGAATTCTTCGTCCAATTTTACATTTGTATACAAAATTTCTTTCCTAGGTATGGCTAGTTCGATTTACAGTGACATTTTTTAGGCAATCGCATGTGGCTGTGTCTCATTGCCTGCCATCTTGTCCAATGACAGTCCAATGTCAACAAAGCCGATACAGAACTGCGCAGAAGGTTGCGCAGAGAAAAACTTCTTGTTTCTGGGTCACAAGTTTTAGCGGCTGTTTCTTACATCTCATCTCCAAAAAAACCTACATATCTCAGCTCAGAAATGACATACAAGCCTAAATGAGGTACCATTGGAAAGAGATTGTTTACAGCTATCTAACTGTGCTGGTTTTATTGGTGTAGAGGGCATTTAAAAAATTTCGCTGAAGTAGCTATTGTAACAATACAGTCAGGCAGCCAAGAAAAAAAGAATAGAATAGAATAACCAACACAGAACTGGGCTCTACTGGCAAATCCGGACGAAGAATAAAAACCCGTGGACGACTTAGTCAGAGTTCTCTCCCTTGGCCGCACTCCAAACAGTGATCGGAAAAGCCACAACGAAACAAACGTCACACTGACCTATCATCCTACGGTTGTGTGTAGGGCTGCGTACGGTTGCGTGAGGCATCGTGAATGGTTGTGTAGTCATCATGCGGTTGTTGGGTTAGAGTTAGGGGTAGGGTTAGGGGTAGGGTTAGGGGTTGGGTTAGGGTTAGGGGTAGGGTTAGGGTTAGATGTGAAAATTTTGACGTAGGATTTCCAAATACTGGCCGACAATCAGATGTTTGTGGGAGTGGCGCCACTGAAACTCTGCCAAATATGACGCCAATAGCGTGCGGCTGGTGCCCCCAATCGTTGGCGAATTGTGCGTTTGACCAGCATCCAGAGGCCCTCGATTGTTTGTGTGTGTGTATGGGACTGTGCGCGATTATAGGGAAATCTGGCGTCAAAATTGTCAAATCTAACGCTAAACCTAACCCTACCGCTAACCCTAATCCTACTCCCTAACCCTAACCCCTACCCACGCAAATTTATCTATCATTAAAGCATACAAATCGGCAAAAGCTAACAAACAAAACACACCCCAAAAAAAAAACCCAGATTTGTCCTGCAGCGTCGAAAAAAAAACCAGATCTGGGGGAAACAACCAAGCATTGGCAGCCCTGATGTCGACGTGACTGTCTTCTTTGTTTCGTTGGCTTTTCCGATCACTGTTGGGAGTGCGGCCAAGGGAGAGAACTCTGACTAAGTCGTCTGGAGAGAACTCTGACTAAGTCGTCCAAGGCTTTTTATTCTTCCTCCGGATTTGCCAGTAGAGCCCAGAACTGGTGTTATCAGTCACCACACGCTGAGGGATATACTGAAGATGGGAATCAGAGCACATGCACCTGTCCAATGTGCCGTGAGTGTGAGGAAATCGGTCGACTAACTAACTAACTTAGTCTAAGTAACTAAGCAAAGGGTCTGAGGTCTCGGTCTACATAGAAAAAAAAACCTGGTTGAAACAAGTAGTGCCCCTGCTGTCCCCTGTCTGCTCCAATTAATGTCTGACACTTGGATACAATTATTATTAGTAGATAGTACGGGGATCATTATTTTATAACAAATTTAACTACATTCACCTGCTGAACTGACTTTTGAAACGCAGTCGGGGTGCCGACTTGTCAGAAATTTTGCACTTATGGAGTAGCAGCCATATTGGTAGCCACAAAACAAGACGCTGAAATTTTGCGGCATTTAATCAGCAAAATAGTATTTTCCTAAAGTCGCTATGTATTAAAATATTAAAAGTAAGGTTTTTTTCTGATAAGCGACCATATATATTTTTTAAATATTTTCTAATAGGCACTAGCACTGTAGAATATCCAAATTATTTTACGACATAAGCCTACAATCCCTCTTTTGAACTCCTTTGGGATGCCAATGCTGAGTTTTTTCCCCAAGATCTTGGTTTTTTTGTTGCCGTCTGGGTTTCTTGGTTTTTATTTTGAAAATTATTGCAAATCTTGGGTTTTCAGTCTTAATGGTGAAAAAAACTACAATTAATAAATATTTTAACAAGAATAATGTGTGTACAGATATCTATAATAGTTTTACCCGCAAATTATATTTTGGAATGTCCTACAAACACTTAAAATAAACTCAGTGTAATTAATGTAACATAATACAAAAGTTAACTCCAGGGCAATCCAGGAAAGATTTAGCAGACCACCAAAGGACCAGATTTACGATCCCCAAGTGGTGGTCCTAAAGTAACAGATACTAGGGGCGGAGATGCAAAATAGATGAAGCCTGGGACTTTTGATCGTAAACTTTACAGAAGAAAGAAGGGGCCTGACATTTAATTATTGAAGAAAGTTTGGAAGGCTTTTCCTATCTTCTAGGGGTTACTAACCTGACATTGTAGTGTCTCATTGGTTGAATTGAAAGAAAGCAGATTAGCAGAAACCAACTAAGGACTACTAGGGAGGGCCGAAGGGACTTTCAGTTCAGTTTTCACTTGTTTTTTTGCTGTGTTGTGGTTTGTTAAACTGTGGTATCAAAATTTACTCTGATTATAACCTTGTTGAATTCAAAATGAGTGAACAGATTACACCATCAAAGAAAAGAAAATGGTATGCTCAGTGTTTCAAAGAGGAATAGCTTACTGAAGCGGAATTTAAAGATTGGCTACAACAGGACAGTAACGATAAGGACTCAAGTTACTGCAAATGTTGTAAAGTTACATTGAAAAATGCAAATAAATCCATGCTAACAAAGCATAAAGATTCTGTGAAATATGTACGAAATTTTGAGTCTGCTAAAGAAAGTGTAAATATAACTCGATTTTTAAAAAAAGAAACATCTACAGAAAGTAAACAGATAGCAAAGAGTGAGGTCATGTCTGCTGCGTATTTCGCTGAGTACAATGTTCCATTCGCTAATATTGACCATCTCCTAAGCGTCTGCAAAGTGGCATTTCCCGACAGCAAAATTGCTGTAAAGTTATCCATGAAAAGAATAAAACTGTCTTATGTCATTCAAGATGGAATAGCTTTTCATGAAAAGCAGGCAGTGACTGAGATCTGTCAAAAACAAAAGTTTTGTATAATAATTGATGAAAGCACAGACATCCCAGTCACTCAGATCTTAGCAGTAGTAGTTCGATATTTTGATTTCAACAAACAAGATGTTGTGGACGCTCTTTTGGATAGTGTTGTTGTTGAAGATGGGACCGCTGTTGGCTTGTATGATGCCGTTAAGTCATTGCTGAATGAGAATAATATTCCTATTGGAAATATAATAGGATTCGGAAGTGATAATTGCTCCTCTATGATGGGGGAAAAAAGTGGCTTTCAAAAATTGCTAAAAAGTGATGTTCCCTCGGTTTTCATCATGGGATGCGTGTGTCATTCTTTTGCTTTGTGTGCCAGCCATGCTGTCAATATTTTACCTTCATAATTAGAAGCGTTCTTGAAAAATGTTACTGCATATTTTTCACGCAGCAGCAAAAGACAGCGTGACTTCACCCTTATTCAAGAAGCAGCGAATGCTCCACTCCATAAAATCCCCAAACTATCACAGACAAGATGGCTATCCAGGGAGAATGTAATTTCAGCTATTCTGAACCAATATCCTGCCTTACTGTTATATTTTCAAAGTGAGTCAAGAACGGACAAAATTGACGGAGCAAACGAGATCTTCCGAACCTTAAGTGATGGCGGTACAAAACCCATTTTACTGTTCCTTCAGTATATACTACAAAAAGTGAATATGCTAAACATAGAATTTCAGTCTGAGCAATTTAGGCTGCATCTTTTGTATTCAATGGTCACATCTGAATACAAAAATATATTAAGTTGTTTCATTAAAGATGAAGTTTTACATACAGCTAAATTGGAAGAAATTGATCCAAACATTTTAAGCAACCATAAGAATCTAAAGGACATATATCTAGGAGGAAAAACATCGGCGCATTTCATAAATGAACCTTTTGATGAATACAAGGAAACAAGATTTAAAAATGACTGTTTGAAATTTCTCGTTGAACTTTGTAATCAGTTCAAGAAAAGATTTCCCTTCAGTGAGGACAGCTTGATTGCAAAGTTTAATGTACTAACTAGATCCCAAAATATCGTGTAATCAAATGATCTCTCCGTCATCCATTATTCCACTTGCAGTTCATTTTCCTTCACTCATATCTGAACAAAGTTTCAATGATTT
This sequence comes from Candidula unifasciata, assembly GCA_905116865.2. Classification (NCBI taxonomy): domain Eukaryota; kingdom Metazoa; phylum Mollusca; class Gastropoda; order Stylommatophora; family Geomitridae; genus Candidula; species Candidula unifasciata. The sequence goes on from CAJHNH020003087.1 coordinate 74,184, forward strand.
AGATGATCAGTGGAGAAGCTATCGTGTGAATGCTGCAAGTTTACCAATTGCTTCAGAGAACATTCCGCAGTATTGGTACCAATTGAGAAGCATTAAAGATGGCTTGCAAAATGTAAAATATGACATTTTATCCGCTTTTATGACCAACCTCACTATTTTGCCTCACTCGTCAGCTGCAGTTGAACGCATATTTTCCCTGATGAACTGTATCAAAACTAAACAAACTAATTCTCTGAAAGCAGACACCGTAAAAGATCGAATTCTTGCAAGGCAAGCAATCACAAGAGGAAATAGCGACTGCACGACATGGACACCTAATAAAGAATTGCTAAAAGAATTGCAAAGTGGCGCAGTTAGTCAAAGATATTTAAACAGAATGAAAACACAGAAAGAGACGGTGACAATTGAAATTTGTGAAGAAGGAGAGCTGTTAGAGTAACAATTTAATAAAGGTGAGTATATGTTCAGTGTTTCATAACTATAAAATACTTTTTGTACAGTGCTGGGTTTTTTATTTTATTTTTTGTTCATATCTTGGGTTTTCGTCTGCCCATCTGGGTTTTTGACAAAAATCTCATTGGCAGCCCTGCCGCCGTTCCCTCAATCCTCATAAAACCAAAAATGGCGGCACCCTTGTTTAAGTTAATTACATTTCTTCATTGACATTGAAACCAGTTGCGCTGTTTTCTTCTTCTCTTCGCGAAACACTACATAACCTTATAATTTAACAGCTAATTCACCTGCATCCATTGTAATATAGCGGAATCTAAAGCAATTATTACAAGTTGATCGGATCGTCGTCACCAGTCACTTGCTCCTTCATCATCAACTTTCATAGATTATATTATAGCAGACGTTTGTTGATTAGTTCGAAAGTTGAATTTTAAATTTTAATTTAGTAAGTTGCACGCATATCGAAATCTTAAAATGACTCATCCAGTTGCCTTGACAGCAACAACATCATATAGAATAGCTGCACGGTATTTCTCAACTTCTTATGTACTATGCGGTAGAAAGCCAAATATACAGAGACCAAGAATCCCTGGAACAGAAAGGCGAATATTAGATGCAGTAACGGTGCCTGTATTACCTCCTGACACGAGACCACTGCCCCAACAATGTTTTGATGCCCTTGAACTCAAGAGACAGGCTAACACTTCAGAGGTACGTATTAAATTATATTAGTTGCTTTTTCTCGTTTCATACGGCTCTACTGGCAAATCCGGACGAAGAATAAAAAGCCTTGGACGACTTAGTCAGAGTTCTCTCCCTTGGCCGCACTCCCAACAGTGATCGGAAAAGCCACAACGAAACAAACAACACACTTACCTATCATCCTACTGTTGCGTGTAGGGCTGCGTACAGTTGCGTGAGGCATCGTGAAGGGATGCGTGGTCATCATATGGTTGCGTGCAGGGTTGCGTACGGTTGCGTGAGGCATCGTGAATGGTTGTGTAGTCATCATGTGGTTGTTGGGTTAGAGTTAGGGGTAGGGTAGGGTTAGGGTTAGATGTGAAAATTTTGACGTAGGATTTCGAAATACTGGCCGACAGTCAGATGTTTGTGGGAGTGGCACCACTGAAACTCTGCCAAATATGACGCCAATAGCGTGCGGCTGGTGCCCCCAATCGTTGGCGAATTGTGCGTTTGACCAGCATCCAGAGGCCCTCGATTGTTTGTGTGTGTGTATGGGACTGTGTGCGATTATAGGGAAATCCGGCGTCACAATTGTCAAATCTAACGCTAAACCTAACCCTACCGCTAACCCTAATCCTAATCCTACTCCCTAACCCTAACCCCTACCCCTAACCACGCAAATTTATCGATCATCAAAGCATACAAATCGGCAAAAAACCAACAAACAAAACACACCCCAAAAAAAAAACCCAGAATTGTCCTGCAGCGTCGAAAAAAAACCCAGATCTGGGGGAAACAACCAAGCATTGGCAGCCCTGATGTCGACGTGACTGTCTTCTTTGTTTCGTTGGCTTTTCCGATTACTGTTGGGAGTGCGGCCAAGGGAGAGAACTCTGACTAAGTCGTCCAAGGCTTTTTATTCTTCGTCCGGATTTGCCAGTAGAGCCTTTCATACTTACTCTACTTTACTACTTTTGTTGGCTATCCTCTGAATAACGGTCCCACATTATGGAGGCTGAAAATATACCCAAACTGGGCCTCAGTCACATGTAAATTGCAGACCTCTTCCGGTGACTACACAGCATACCGCTGAGAGTATCTCCCGCGCCGCTACGTGCGGCCCGGAGTGGGGCTAAACTAGATAGCTGTGACTCACAAGCAAATAAAATGCAGGAAGCTGCATGAGATGTGGTAGCTGCTGCTCATGAGTCCCAGCCATCTAGTTTAGTCCTGCACCACACGTAGCAGCGCGGGAGATACTCTCGGCAGTGACTTTAACTTGGCAAAAGCTTTTTCGCGGTATGTTGTGTAGTCACCGGGGGAGGTCTGCATTTTACATGTGACTGAGGCCCTGTTAGGGTATATTTTCGGCCTCAATAATTTGGGACGGTTATTCGGAGGATAGTTCTTTTGTTTACTGGGTTTATTTTTAAATTTTGTGGTACTATGTGTTTATTCACCCATGATGTTTTGATTATTAAATTATGAAAATACTTTTATACTTGCTTCAACTCTTTTAGTACCAAACAATGCATAATATGGTACTAATACTTTCTTGTGACTGACAGATTTACGATCTCATTTTCATTGTTTGAATGAAATTCTTTATCATACTACAAAAATTGTATCTGCTTGCAGAACCTGACCCAGACAGATGCATGCTTTGTTAACCTGTGAATCTGAATTATTAATTTAACTATTTTTATCCTAAAGATTCTATATTTAACGCTATAAGACTAAGTATATATTATTTTTAAGCTCAGATCTTTACAGTAGAAAGTGTTCACTCTTTCAGGCCCAAGAATTTTGACAGACTTGGACCATATTAATTTCCGTTTGCAAAAATGCAGAGAAAGGCAAAAGAGAATGTAATGTAATATACTTCTAATCACTATAAAAGTATATAAATATATTTTTTAAAGAAATGTGAATGTACATTTTTAATCTGATGATAAATGTATGTTTAATTTTGTTATAGTTAGTAGGAAAGAAGAATTGAGCAGGTGTTAATTTTACAACAATATTTTATTAACAAATTCTTCACTTACCATGGTTTTGCAACCACAAGAGTAGTGAATCCAAATTTGAGAACAAAACTTCAAAGTTTGTTCAATTTCCTAACAAATTCAAAAGTTATGATGAGTTTCTGGGTTAGTTTAGCACTCAGGGGCTCTTAGTTCTCACAGTGTGGGTAGCAAACTTTCTGAGAAAATGGGCCATTACACACACACTATTTACTTTGTAAAGTTATATACAGACTGTAGCTGCAAAAAGTAACAGCTGCATGGGACTTTTAAAAAAATTCATCTCATATAGAAGTTAGAAAAATCCAGTGGTTCCTTATTCAAGTCAGCACCTGAAATATATATATACAAATTATTGTTTTTGTTAAACTAATTGGTTGCTGAACTTTGGAGCATCACTCAAGACTTGAGGGTAAGGCAGGATTAGTAGTTAACCAGACAACATTGAGTTCCATCAGTGTGAGGGCTGTTGAGGAGTGGGACAGAGTTAATGTGGGCTTATCCTGAATGATGTGACGCAGATGAGCACAGTTATTAAGAGACATGTTTAGTTTATTCAGTACCAGACTGCCTAAACATTTGTTTGTTTCAGTAAATCTTTCAATTGATGCAGCCCGTGTGAGTTTTTTTTTTTTTGGGGGGGGGGGGGGGGGGGATGGAATTAAACCACACATTGTGTGGGCATATTGTCAGTATACAGTGTAAAGAGGAACTAATTAGGGTATAGTGAAGCTAGAAATGTTTGACCTCCCCATGTGAGTTCCAGTGCCCTATTGTGGGGATACCAAGAACTGACCCACTGCCTACCCAAAAGCATGTTATGAGAGTTGACCAATTGGGAGCTTTCTTGCAAGCTGTAGGCTCCAGCGCATAGTTCTGGTTGTTCCTCCGCTTCTGCACTTTAGTCTTGTTCTAGAACCTGAGTGTTGTGCGCACATCTGTTATACAGATGTTTCTTATTTGTATGCAGATTGTTGGTTCCTTGCCTCTCAGGCAGATGCACTCTTGACTTTAAAGGAAGCTCCCAGTTGGTCGACTTTTACAACACACCTGTTGGGGAGGCAGTGGGTCTGTTCTTATTTTTCCTTGTAAAGGGGCCTCAGAACCCATACAGGAAGTTCAAGCTACTAAAAAATGCATTCTAGGCCAAGATTGGCCTTATCAGCCATCTTCATGCCGATAAGTCCCCTTCTACCACTAGCGGATAAAGGAACTGGTCATCGTCACTTGTGATCTTTTTGTTAAAGTCCATGCGATGTGGCTTTTGTAGTCATGTCTATCCACAACCTTCAGTCTTGTGTACTTTCAGTTAACTCTGATATAGATGTTCAGAGTGTTTTCTCTTGTTCTTCTTCAAGACATCTTTATAATTCTTTTTATCTGTCCAGAGTATTCTCATCATTCATCTATATAACCACATTTCTGCAGCTTTCAAATAAGTTTTCACTAATTTACTAACTGTCCGTGATTCTATTCAGTTGTATGGTCGTTGACCACAGGGCAGATGAAGAAGACAGTAAAGAGATAATATCCAGACAGACCTGCAAACACTTGGTGTCACCAACTGGAAAGAGAAGACCAACCAGAGAGATGAATGGAGGCAGATGATATTTGCAGCAAGAAACCTCCAGGGGTGTGGAATGCTGAAGAAGAAGAATAACTAGAGCAATAGAAGAAGGAGAAGAGTCAGCAGTTGCTATAAAATCATTTTTGGCCTGTTTCAGTTGGGTGCAGCTTACCTGGCATTTCGCCTCCAGCAGGCAATAAAAATGTTCAACGAGAACACCATGGTGGTCATTTGCCATAATATTCCCCTGATACCGCGTGACGCTTTCAGAGTCAAGGCCAAGATTGTGACAGCTGGCATGAAGATTATGTTTGCCAGGAACGACATAGCACAGTGAGTTCCTATTTTTGTGATGAGTTAGTGTTGGGGGGGGGGGGGGGGGGCGATTATATAGCACAGTGAGTTCTTATTTTTGTGATGAGTTAGTGTTTGGGGGGCGATTATATAGCACAGTGAATTAATGTTAGTCAGCACAGTGTGTTTCTGGATGTTTGTGTGAAATTATATAGCACAGTGAGTTATTGTGTTTCTGACTGTCAGTGAGAAATTATCTAGCATAGTGAGTATTGTGTTTCTGACTGTCAGTGTGAAATTATATAGCACAGTGAGTTATTGTGTTTCTGACTGTCAGTGTGAAATTATATAGGACAGTGAGTTATTGTGTTCCTGACTGTCAGTGAGAAATTATCTAGCACAGTGAGTATTGTGTTTCTGACTGAGATATTATCTAGCACAGTGAGTTATTGTGTTTCTGACTGTCAGTGAGAAATTATATAGCACAGTGAGTATTGTGTTTGTGAGAAATTATGTGGCACAGTGAGTTTATGTGTTTCTGACTGTCAGTGAGAAATTATCTAGCACAGTATTGTGTTTCTGACTGTCAGTGAGAATTTATATAGCACAGCGAGTTATTGTGTTTGTGAATGTTTGTTAGAAATTATGTAGCACGGTGAGTTATTGTGTTTGTTAATGTGAGAAATTATAAAGCACAGGGAGTTAATGTGTTTCTGACTGTCTATGAGAAATTATATAGCACAGCAAGTATTGTGTTTCTAAATGTTTGTGAAAAATTATATAGCACAGTGAGTTATTATGTTTGTGAGAAATTATAAAGCACAGTGAGTTAATGTGTTTCTGACTGACTGACTGAGAAATTGTATCTTCTGAGCCCTATGATTTGCATGCCTGTGATTCTCATGGTTAACATGCTAAAAAGTATGAGGGATGAAGTTGAACTTACACCTGCAGGCGGGGGTGTACAGTTGTTTCAGATGCTCGGCTACCAAATTTAAAGATTAAACAGCATTAAAAGTTTATGTTTGAGTGCCAGCGAGGAAATCAAAGTTGAAATTTTGAGATCATGCATCTTCCCTGTACCCACATATGGATGTGGATCATAGACTATCTCTCAGTCCTTAAGGAAGAAAATATGAGCTTTTAAGTTGTAATGCTACAGAAAGAATGTCAAAAAACTGTGGACAAAGAAGAGGAGAAATACTGACTTTCTAAAAGATCTGAATATCAAGTAAGATTTGCTAATAAACAGCATCATGTCTCAGAAGCTGAAAAATCCTAGAAGTCTGTAGATGGTCTTAACTAATCGACAATGACTGCTATAGTAGACCAATCTGCTCCCTTTTTTCTTCACTTATACATTCACAAATTCTGTTAAAATGATATATACCTTTTTATTTCACAGGAAAGCCATCGCAGGCACACGACTGAGGAATCTTGAGCCATTTCTTGTTTCAGATAATGTGTACATTGTCAGTGACAAAAACCTGATTCCTGAACTTGTTGCTTTACTGAAGAAGACACCAGAATTGCAGCTTTTAGGTACGCCATTTGCCATTATTTTTGTCTTGCACTCAGATTCATGTTTCTTTCCGACCTCATTCCCATATTCATGCTCTCTGAGTCAGTAACAGTCATTGCATGTGTGTACAGCTGATTCTCAAGCCAGCGGAAGGCAGCAGTGACTGCCTGCACCTCCATTCTTGGACTAGATGTTGTGATATCAAATGCAAGGCTTTGTTGCACTAAGCAACATCCATTTGCTTTTACTATAAACCCCTATGCGCTTTGTTTGCCTCTTAGCACAGAGCCATCTGTATAGATAATCATATCACTTGTTTGGGAATTGCCATGAATTATTTGTTGAACTTCTAATTCAGTCAGAAGCTGGCCAATCTCTGCAGTCACGACCTAAAGTGATTAGAACCCTTCACAAGTCTGAAACTTGCTTGGACACCTTGAACCACTCCTCTCTAACTTACCCTATATACACCAGGGAGATGAATGGTTGTAGACCACGAGGCAGACCAACAAGACTATGGAGAGATAATATCCAGACAGACCTGCAAACACTTGGTGTCACCAACTGGAAAGATAGGGCCAACCAGAGAGATGAATGTATTCGGGTGATATTTGCAGCAATGAACCTCAAGTGGTCGGAATGCTGAAGAAGAAGAAAAAGACTGCTGGTTATTGCGATGACTTTCTATTGTCTTCTGGCTCTAGTGAGTCATTGCACGCTTCCATTCACCGACTGACAACACACGAGAAAACGTGGACGCTGTCGAACGATCCAAATTACACGTACAGTTTATTAGTTCACTCGCTGGTATTGCAGCCAGTAAATGTTAATGGACAACATAGTCACTTAATTATCTAACATGTCAACTTTACCTTATAATCTTAACATCCATCTCACAATTGAATGAACAACAACGATTCCTTCCGATCAAAAACACAAAACATTCTCAGCTGGCTATGACTTCGGTTCGCCGCAACTGATGGCCAGGTAGGCTTTGGAAAACCACTGTGCAGACACGTCGGACTTAAACACTCTTTCTGGATCCCGCAGACATTCCATCATTCGTCATGTATTCATTTCCTAGGCCTAAACAAGACTGACTCCCAGCCCTTTCTACGGCATTAAATAGCCGTCACACATGATGATCCCCCATAGAACCCGCCCCATATTATTTTTCAAAAAAAAAAATATATACATAGGGACCCCACCTTATATATTTTTTGAAAAATAATATGAGTGTATTTTAGATAGGACATATTTGTGACTGTGGCGCAAGCCACGCTACCTTTAAAAAAAAATTCAGATATCTAACATGTATTATATCTTAAAATGACAACTTGAAAATAACATTGTATATTAGAAAAAAGGTATATTAGAAAGTATATATTTGCGGCATCCATCACCTTTTAAAAAAATTAAAAATTTAGATATCTTGTAATATAATAATTCGGAATTACAACAAACATAATCGGCAATCCCCGAAATGATATTCTGCAAAGGTTTGTTTTGATCAATTAAAATCTTCAAAACCAGTCACGTGACTGTTGCTGGGTGTTGCTAACAAAACAAACCTTATTTGCTGTTAAGAGAGGACCACATTTCAATTTAATCTCTTGTACTGGCAAGACTGTTAATTATGGCATCGTCTCAAGAGGATATGTTAATTGATTCAGAAAATTCTTCAACAGGAGTATCAGAGGATATACATGAACCACCATGTGATAATAATAATTTAGAACATTCACAGGAAGATTATACTCAAACTGAAGAAGACGATTGGGACTACAGTGATCTTAACAGTGAAGAACTTAAACAGGTTAAAGAACATATTGTATTTCACGAAGAACATCTGAAATATTTCTTAGACTTGGAGGAAAAACTGAAAACCAAATATATCGGTGATGTTAGTTCTTATCATAATGAGGCTATGAAAAAATTACCCAAACGCCCAAAACAAATGTGTTTGTCAACTCAACAGAAAGTGAAGAAACCTCAGTTAGTGAAAGAGCTTACTAAACTGACTGGAATAGAACTTCTAAACGAATTGGAAAAACATTTGATGGTTATAGAAGTGCATGAGTATAAAACCATTCCGGATTTCAAACCAGACGAAAGTGATGTGAAATCAATTGAAAATATCCTATGTGAAGGAGAAAAATGTTTAAAACAAAATAACTCATGTTCCCTGTTGGATGTGGTAAAATATGGAATGTGGTTAAACAGGCTTAGTGAAATCAACTTTGGAGGGTTTCAGAAATTTGTCAAAGAAAAACTGAAGTATTCACCAAGGTGGATTCGAAAAGTTCGTCAAATGGCAAAATTATTTACAAAGTTTAATAAACTGCAAAATCTTGATATTTTTGTGACAGAAGCGATAAGTATTACCCCAGCACTTAAAAAAGCTTTTGCACAAAATCCTGCGCTGAAAAACTCTTGGAAGTGATTTTGTTTACCTGTTGCTATGTGTAACTAATGAGCGGTCTTCAAGGACCGCTGTCAATGATAATTTCGAATTTCAAAGTTTTGACAAAGACGATTTTATTTACCTGTTGCTATGTGTAACTAATGAGCGGTCTTCAAGGACCGCTGTCAATGATATATTGAAGAATAAAACTGCTGTGCGTATGTATTTACACTATGGTAATATTATATTGACTCTGACTAGCTATGTTGTCCTATTATATGTTAAAATGGTTGATTCTGGAATGAAATTCTATATCAAGATATGTTTATGATTTTGAACTGATGATGTTAATAAAATAAAATTAGTGTTAACACAATCAGTAATTCTCAATCATCAAAATTTCGTGTGTGATTTTGTTTAGTGTGTGTGTTCTCAAACATTTTTTTTCAATGATTCTCAAAATATTAAAAAATCAGTGATTCTCAAAATATTAAAAATCAGTGATTCTCAAAATATTAAAAATCAGTGATTCTTAATTTATAAAAAAAAAAATCAGTGATTTTCAAAATATTAAAAAATCAGTGATTC
>CAJHNH020003087.1:83736-105693 GCA_905116865.2 Candidula unifasciata
TTTCGGGGATTGCCGATTATGTTTGTTGTAATTCCTAATTATTATATTACAAGATATCTAAATTTTTAATTTTTTTTAAAAGGTGATGGATGCCGCAAATATATACTTTCTAATATACCTTTTTTCTAATATACAATGTTATTTTCAAGTTGTCATTTTAAGATATAATACATGTTAGATATCTGAATTTTTTTTAAAGGTAGCGTGGCTTGCGCCACAGTCACAAATATGTCCTATCTAAAATACACTCATATTATTTTTCAAAAAATATATAAGGTGGGGTCCCTATGTATATATTTTTTTTTTTGAAAAAATAATATGGGTCGGGTTCTATGGGGGATCATCATGTGTGCCGTCTAATTCCCCTCTTTGTATTCCCGAATTCTCCGTGTTCCCTGATTTACCCAAATTCTATTTGGCCAGCACTTTATTTGTGATCACCATGAATAATTATACTTCACATGTGAAGTTTGACTATCAGCATTTCTCTACACGTGAATAATTATACTTCACGCGAAGTTTGACTATCAGCATTTCTCTACACGTGAATAATTATACTTCACGCGAAATTTGACTATCAGCATTTCTCTACAATTCCCGTGAAGTTAGACTATCAGCAATTCCCGTGTTGTCCCAGTTAGACTCAAAATATTCCACTCATATTTATTACTGACGTCATTCTGTCTAGGCATAATTTATCTAGGAGAAAATGAGATTCACTACAGTTACTCTTCTTTCAGCCAGATGCACTCTGACTTTAAAAGAAATGACCTTCATTAGTCACCTTGTACGCCATGCTTGTCAGAGAGGCAGTGGGCCTTCCCCCTCCCCCTCCAGAATGGGGCCGCCAAACCCACACAGGTAGATAAGGATTCAAACCTATAACCACTGAGACAACAGGAAAGTCATGCTTATAGAACTCTTCTTAAAAATCTTGATCTTTCTTTACACAGGTGGACTTGTTGAAGACCACATCTTGTCCCGCGATGATATATTGAATCTGGCGAAACTACCGCCCCTGGACATCATGCGAGGAGAACTGTTGAGCATACTTTCTGCATCGGCCAGCACCACGTCACGTCACCTCAGTGCACATCAGGAGGAACTCTCTAATAACCTAGATCAGTTAGTTAAGCAAAGCGGGGATTCAGGGGAAAAATAGGAGTCAGTGAATTCATGTTTTGTGGTGAAAGAGTTGAGTTAATGTTCTAAGGTAGAAGAGTTAAAATAATGTTTTATGGGGATAAAATGTGGAAAGCAAATATATATGTTTTGTTTTATTGACTTCATACTCAGTTAAAACAAAAAGATTATCATCACCATCAGTTTCCACTTGTGGGGACAAACAGTTTGCGATCCATTGCTTGATGGGCAACAATGGCTGCTGTCATTCCACGTCAGTGTAGTTGCTCTAATGTCATCAATCCATGTTCTCCTAGGGCGGCCTCTTGCTTTCACTTGAGATCTCTTTGTGTGCAACACCTATGTTGGTAGTTGTTTTGGCTGCATTCTTACTAGATGACCAAATCATTTTATCTTCTGTTTCTCAATGAATTTGCTGCATGGTGTTGTGCCGACAGTCTGTCTAAAAATATCAATATATTACTGTAAATACTAAGGCTCATGCAAAAGTTGTGTAATGATTAGTTAGTTAGTTGATGCCTGTGCCAGCACAATCATGACAACTTGAGTCTCTTTCAGCATAGTCGCCCTTTAAGGCAATGAACCCTCCCACTGCTTCTTCACTTTCCTTAGTTGTAGAACTCAGAATTTTGTCTCGTTTAGTAATCAAGGTGCCTCCAAAGTAGGAGCACACCTGCCCAAGAGGCGAGAAACCAACACTCCACATACAAATAAGCCAGATCTGTAAAATAGATATGCAAGCAAAATGCAAGTTCTGGAACAAGACCAAAGTCCAGAAGTGGATGAACAACCAGAATGTTCTGCCAAAGTTTACGTTCGGTGAGCGCTAAGAAGAAGTAATCAAGTCTCATCATCATCATCATGTAGAAGGTCCTTTGCAGAACGTCGCTCTCATCACAGTCTGCCTGAAAGAAACTCCTCTCGCCAGTTCTCCCGCCTCATGCACTTTCACACTCAAGCAGTCATAATAGTCGGTGCCCATCTTCGTGTCGGTCGGCCCCTGCCCCTCCTTCCTGGTACCACGCCTTCTGCTATAATTTTTTTCCAATCCATCATGGCGCTTGATATGACCAAAATATTTCAGCTTTCGAGAAAGGATGCTGTTTATTAGCCAATCTTCCTTGATGTTCAGATCTTTCAAGATGTCAATATTTCTCATCTTCTTTGTCCAAGATATTCTGAGAATCTTTCTATAGCATTTCAGCTCAAAAGCCCCTATTCTCTTTCTTAAGGACTGAGAGACAGTCCACGACTCACATCCACAGGGAAGATGCATGCTCTCAAAATTCTAATTTTTATCTCCTTGCTGGGGCTTAACCATAGACTTTTAAGGCTGACAATCTTTGCATTGCTATGGCCATCCTCTTTTTTAATTTCTCCATTGTTGCTTATTATAGAGCCTAGATATTCAAAGTTTGTGACATTTTCAATTTCTTCATCATATAATCAAGTCTTGTAGTCAAAAATAACATCTGCAGAGTGCCTTATGTTTGGAAACTGAAAAAAGTCACTTTGTGCCAGTCTAGTTCATTAAAAAAAAGCGGATTCTTCTTTTTAGAAAAATAGAAGTCACTTGGTACCAAGTCTGATATCCAGGAAGTATGAGGCGTGATGTCATACCAACAAAATACCTTGACTTAATTCCTGAAGTTCAGCTGGTATACAGTGAGTTAATCACAGAACATGTATAATGGTCGCATGATGTTTAGGTATGTATTGTCTGCCATGTTTTTGTAAATGAATAAAATTATATAAACTTGCCAGAAGTATCAGAGTAAATTTTATCATTGACAGATAAACATATAATGAGAAATAATGTCAGGTTAGTGTTCTGGGATTATGTGACATGGAATGTTTAAAGTACTTTATGTAACTAAAGAAATTGTGTTGTGACTGTTATCTACCAGTGAGGTAAAGGACCCTTTTCCATGCCTTTCAGGCGTATTGGGTTTATAGGGCTAGACCTATATTTTATAGACCAACAGCACAAGATGGGCGATGTGGTCAGCATCATGCCGGTTGCCTTTACTTTCCAGGACCGCACCTGATACCCACTCGAGGCTGGGTCGACATGGAAGCCAAGGTCATTTTTGAAAAAAGTCTGTTCCGCCAGGGAGCGAACCCACGACCATCTAATCCACTGGCATGCGTCAAGCCACTGCACCACGGTGACTCCCCACCAGTAGAGTGTATAGGTCTTTTTGCCAAGTGGTTCATTTTTTAAGGGTTGTTGTTGTTATTGATCCAGCGGCGCATGAGGTTTCGCCCTTTGGCCCAATGCCATGTAGTGGAATTTACATGTTTTCACAAGCTGTTCTTTTCCTCCTTACAAGGGGGGGAGGGGGGGGGGATATTGTGTAGCTCATGTTTTCCCCATTTTGTTTTACCTCATTTGTTAATTCTCTTCTGCCATGCAAAGGTAACAGAATGAAAACATAAAAAAGCCTTATGGAAGATCAGGTTGTCATAATTTCCTTGATTTTAACCAAAACCTCCCTATCAGTTTGAAAACCTATTACAGGGAGTCGAAGGCTATGAACCATAAACACAGGAGAGATGTTTCTAAGCAGACCTGCAAATACTTTAAGTCACCAAATGGAAAGAGACGGCCAATCACAGGGACGAATGGAGGTGGATGATATAGGCAGCAATGAGCCTCAAGGGATCAGAATTCTGAAGAAGAAGATACTGGTTTTAATACAAATCTTTGGATCCTTTAAATGTGCAAACAGTGGAGAATGAGAAGCAATATGAAACTCATATCAATTACTGGTATCTTGAGGACTGAATAGACTGCAATGGTTGGGGCATATAGAAAAATATGGCAGATAACAAGAGATATAAAAACTGCATATTCAAAAGACCTGAATGTAGACCACGAGACAAACCAAAAAAGATGGTGTAGCAGAATGTTAAGCTACAAAAGTATTTTTGCTTCTAAAAGCCCTTTGCTAATGCAGTTTCCACACAAGGGCGGTAGTCTACGTTTTCGCTGCCTGAGCTACTGAGTTTGGTGCAGTCCTGTGAGCTTTTTTTTTATGCCTCTAATTTGTGCAGCAGCTGAGTCATGGTGTTCAGTATGGCCGGCAGTTGGTTTACATGTGGGCTGGTGAAATACCTTACGACGGTGTTTCCCAAACTTGTCTTGTTTGCAGCGCCTTTTTTTCAATTAATAATTTTCCACAGCCTAACCTAAGTAAAAGTATGACTACTCACGTCTTGGTTAAATTAATTATGAAGCTTTTACAATATTTCGCAGTGCCTCTGTGTAAAGTCGCAGCTATCCAGGGCGCCAGGGCACCGCGGCGCATAGTTTCGTAATCACTGCCTTATGAAATAATTCTATGTGTGTATAGCCTACTTATCGTGCCCGACTACTTCCATCAACAACAAACCGCATTTCTGGTGGCTTCTTTTGGCTTTGGCGCCTCTAGAAACTGCCATATGCATTTACTGCGGGCGCATATTTCTGGACTGTGCCAGGACTAACTGTTTCCCAGTTTTTCAAACTGGACAGTGATGTACATTTCATTTTCACTGGCACAGGAACAGAGCAAGTGTGAGGTGGCCCAATTGCAGTGAAGTTGAAACCTTGACTAAGACTAAGAGATAATATACAGGCAGACCTACAATACTTGGAGTCAGCAACTAGAAAGATAAAGCCAATCAGAGATAAATGGTGAGTGAAATCTGCACCTCAAGGGCTCAGAATGGTGAAGAAGAACAATTGATGTAATGTCCCATCAAGTGTTTTTATCTTGCCTCTGATTTGTGTGTGTAGAAAAGAAGAGCAATGTCATTAGCAAATTCCAGATCACGGAGCTGCTCTATCAGCAGTATTTATTATTGTCTTCATATTCCTGCCTTTCCAGATGGACTACTATATTGTAGTATGAGGGGGGCACGGGACTTTCACCCCATGGTGCTGGCGAGTGAGACTAGCAAGGCCTGCCTGCGATGAGACGTCTTCCACAATTAGAGCAAGGCATTGAAGGACTGTTGCTGCCATCATATATATTTAGTGTGTTTCTTCTCTTAGCTCTCATTCTTTCTAAAAGTAAAGGACCCTTTTCCACGCCTTTAGGCATATAGGGCTAGACCTATATTTTTATAAATCAAACGACACAAGATGGGTAATGTGGTCAGCATCACGCTGGCCGCCTTTACTTCCCGGGACCACCCGGTACCCACTCAAGGCTGGGTCGACCTGGTAGTCAAGGTAATTTTTTTAAAAAGTCCAGCTCCACCATGGAGCAAATCCACAACCTTCCAATCTGCACGTGAGTATCTAGCTGCTACGCCACGGCGACTCCTCTTATCCTTTCTGCAATCATGTTTTCCTTCATTCTCTTACTGAATAAGAACACTTTGATGTAATTGTGCTGTGCCTGTTGGTATTTAAATCGCTCAGACAGCACTTCTTGAAGCTTGTTAACTGGGTTAGCCTGTCATTTAAAATCCCACAGCCCCAATGTTCAGCTGTCACAACCTTTCCCCCTCATCTGTGTGTAGTGCCACCAGCAGTCTCCTCTAGAACAGATGTGTGCTTGATAGCCCGCAAGGGAATACAGGAGCAGAACAAGGAAATTCCTCACTATCCCAGGAGACAGCATCATGTTTAGAATCTATAATTCACCACCCCATGAAACTTCAAAAGTCACATCCTGAATAGAAAACGAACAGGGTAAATCCCTGACACTCGATTCAACCTCAAAGAAAATTAAACTGGGACACCCATGATGGCTACATCAAGTTGTGGACCTATAGACCTATAGTAAAAGAACCCTTTTTCCCCACGCCTTCTGGCTAGACCTAAATTTTATAGACCAATCTGCATTTGGTGAGTGATGTCAGCACCATGCCAGCCATCTTTACTTCCCAGGACTCTGCCTGCTACCCATTTGAGGCTTGGTTGACCTGGGTCGTTTCTAAAGAAAGAAAAGTCTGGCTCCATCAAGACCTGAACCTCATGAGCTGCAGGTGGTGAACGTCTAGCCGCCACACCACAGTGCCTCCCTGTGCGTTTAAGGGCCGTGCAAATTATTTTGAACAAAGCATTACAAGAAAACCAATTCCAAAAGTAAATATTTTACTGGATACAAATTTCACATACAACAGTAAGAAGGAAGATTCTGCATTGAAGACATGAAGTCGGAAATTGTAAAAATCAAGAGGCAAAGAAAAGTATATTTACAGCATGTTGTTTGTCCATGGCAAATGATGAGGACCACTCTTTCTTTCACCCGTGACATGCATGAAAAAATGACTTGCTCAATGAATGAGTTGCACCATTTCGTACTGTAGCGGCTCACCTCAGCAGTTCTGGGTTGTTTATTATTCTTCTTTGGCTTCCTGCATAGTTTTCTTGTCTGCCACACCCCTTTTAACATGCTGTTCTTGTAGTCTGGTTATTATTGCAGATTCAACGTCATCACTTTGTTCTGGCAAATGTCTTACTTCTCTTAGAGCATTCAGAATAACAGCATGGTCCATGGCTCATCCGCCTCTACAGTAGCTTTACCTGCAAACTGGCTGTTTTGAAACCTAGAATGATTCAATTGTGAAACTGCATACACAACCTCTAAGTCGTATATAACAACCAATAGTTGGGATCATACACATATTTAGTTATAATGTAAAGAAATTGAGAGCATATATAGAAATAATGTTAAGAACACAACAAAAGCAAGTGAAGCCTTTTATAGTACAGCAAATCAGCATTGGTGTTTGAACAAATATACAACACACACTTATTACTTAGTGCTTGAGCAGAATTATTCTTCTGCATCTTATAGCTTAACCATGGACAGTTTAAAAAAAAAAAAAAGGTAAGGTAAAGGCCCCTTTTCCACACCTTCAGGCATGATGGGCACATAAGGCTAGCCCTATATTTTATAGACAAATCAGTACTCTGTGGGTGAAGTCAGCATCACCCCAGCCACCTTTACTTCTCAGGACTGTACCTGCTACCCATTTAAGGCTGGGCCGACTTGAATGAGGCACAGGCCCCCAACAAACCAAATAAAAATAACATAACCCTCCCCCCAAAAAAGAAAATTGACTGGACTGATGGTAAAAGTCACTTCAGCGAAAAATCCAAACATAAATAAATTAAATAACATAAAAATACTATGTAGATTAATGTCTGGATTCAGCACCCCCCCCCCCCCCCCCCCCAAAAAGACATTAAAAAAATACTTAGCTGAATGGTAAAAGTTTGTTTGCATTAAACAAAATCCTTGCAATAAATGTTAAAGTTTCAATTCAGCAAACAAAACTATTTTATAAATGAAATTGCTTCCCAGGTAAATGTTCACATGGAAATTGGCTCCCAAGTAAAAGCTTATTTGGAATTAGATTCAGTGAAGACAATAAGATCCTGGAGGCAAAAATGGTATGTTTGGGTTCAAGCAAATCAAATTTAAAAAAAAAACAATGATTGGTAAAAGTTTGTGTTGATTTTCATTTGTTTTGTTTTCTTAATTTATAAATGCCCTGATTTCTAAAAGTTCATGCTTGGATTTAGCACACACGCGCACACACATAAAGGAGAATACCTATGACAATTCTTATAACAAAATCAAGTTTGACCAGTGCCACATGGTGTAATAATGGCACCACTATACAATGAACTGCATGACCAACACCAAAAATACTTTCTGACATCACTGTGGATCATTTACATATGATAAATTTGCTGATAAATATTAACTGAAAATTAGCTTACAACATACAGACAGACTTCTTCTTTTGTCCCACTGTGGTCTGGGCTGACACATATCCGTTTCAAATTAGTGGCTGGGGACGCAGGCATGTGAATAAAAGAACAAGCTGACAGGCTTGCAGGTAAAGCCACAGTGGAAGAACCAGATATTCTGAATGCTCTATGAGAAGTAAGTAGTTCCTGCACTATGCAGGAAGCCAAAGAAGAATAAGAAACCAATACAAAACAGAGGCTCTGTAATTAGAGAAACCTTTGCTTCTAACGCCTTCAGTGTCAATCAATGCATCATATGTGATTGGCTGCTTCTAGTGTGTCCTAAATATTGCGTCATATGTCCTGTTTTCTTTAACATCTGGTCAGAACATTAACACACACAAACAAAACTTGGCTACCACTCCAACTATTTCTTCAACAAACTTGGTATACAATAGTTTGTATTTGTCAGATTACTCATTAAAATAATTTTGTGGGAAACCTGAACTGAGAGAATTAAAACATGCCCCAAGATGACAATATTTACAGTTTTTTTTTACTAATTTGAGTACCAAAATAGCTCTCTATGGCTTTATTAAGGCTCCATGATCAACATCAGGGAACCAAACCAAGCTTATAACTATCACCGGTAAATCAGAGGCAGACTTAACCACCCAGTGTGCTGAGTGAATTACTAAAATTTCTTGATACTTGGCATCTAACTGCTTGCAGATACATCATCTTCACTTTTACCGCTTCAGTCTCGAAGGAGATATAAGGTTCGGCTTCTTGCACTTCTGGCGGCCTTGACCCTAGACACATCGTGCTGTTGTAGTTTCTCTGATGTTACTTGTCCATCTTGTTCTTGGTCTACCTTGTGCTCTTTGTTTTTCTTCTCTTTTGCCGTAAGCTTTGCATGGTATGGCATTCTCTCTAAGTGGGCAAACCATTTGATTTGCTGTCTGTGTTAGTTCTGAAATGGTTCTGTGTCAGCTTTTTCTCTTATGTCCTTCACTTCTGATTTTATCTCTTCTGGTCACTTCTGCAGCCCTTCCCAGATTCTCATTCCCAAGTTTACTAATTTTCCATTACAATTAATTTCAATGCTAACCTCAAGAATTAGTGCCACCTCAAGACTGGCAAGCCTAGAGATATTCCATGTTTTTTTCCACAGCAGTCCAACAATGGTCTGGTCAATTCTGGAGGCCTACTTATAAAGATGTAGCAGCTAGATACTCGCCTGTGAATCAGAAGGTCGTAGGTTAAAGTCCAAACAGAACTAATTTTTATTCCTTCAAAAATGACATTGGTTCTCAGCCTTGACAGGTAAAGTCCTGGAAAGTAAAGGCGGCTTTGGTGATGTTGACCACATCCGCTTTTCTAGCACTATATGCCCTTTACGCCTGAGGGCATAGAAGTAGGTCCTTTATTTATTTTTTTTAAATTAACTTATCTATCTATCTATTGTCTTCTTCACTTTTACCGGGTTGCAGCCCAGTGTCGTGGTTTAAAATATTTATTTTGTGCCTCTCGCGTGATTTGAGTGACAGTTTTCTGGATCTTCTGGCCGTATTCAGCTACTCTATCTAACCATTTTTTCTTGGGTCTTCCTCTGGCCTTTCTTCCCGATGTTCTACTGTAAAAGGCCTTATAGGCAATCTGATCCGGTTGCATTCTTACTAAGTGGCCAAACCACTTCATTCTCTGTCTTTCAATATGTTTCATGCATGCTCTTAATTAACTTATAAAGATGTTAATTTGCTGAATAAACTAGAAAATAATGATTAGAAGGTAAACAATGTGACAAGTGTGTAAAGATAAATATATAAATGGATAGAAAGGGACAGCTGTGTAAAGATAACATGTCAGTATACATAACAAAATTGCAAGTATAAAGATAAAGCACACAAAACTTTATCAAATGCAAAAATAATTCACTATGAAGGATTTCTAAATGTCCGTGTCTTCTTCTTCCTTTTCTGCCATTTATTCCCAAAATGCATAGGACACTCAGCTCGCAATGAGACTTCCTTGAATGGTTCACAGCCAGCTTGCGTTTCTGAAATTTTATATGATAGGGGTAGACAAGTCAAAACTAGCCAAATGGATATCAAGTTAATTCTTAAACTGGTTTCTCCAGGTTATGCCAGTGTGTTGGGAAATGAGCAGTCAGATAGACTGGCTGGCTCTGCACCACTTGGTGGTGAATTGATGTATGACAGGCTAGATATTGTGAGGACCCTTTCGGAGCAAGTGAACAATGCGGAGTCGCAGACAGATCATTACGGTCTAAGGAGAATGGCACTGCGAGGAGTTACCAGGGCATCTGGCTGATGCTCAACACTCAGGGGAAGGATGAGACAGATGGCTTGTTGCTGAAGATGGAGACTGAGCACTTATAGGAGTATCCAGAGTACTGTGATGTTGATTCTTAATTCAACATACACTGCTTTATTTGGCTTTTCAGAACAGAAAATAATGTCCAAAGAAGTCCAGTGACTTCTCCAACTGATTTTCTTTATACTCATCCTCGTCAATCAGCAGGTTCTTTACAGAACGAACTCTCTTCACAGCACACCTGAAAGTCTCTCTTTCTCTAGCCACTTCTTCAGCCTTATTTGCTTTATTTAACAATGCATCTTCAATATCTTGCAACCACATTCATGGAGGTCTGCCTCTGCCTTGTTTTAGGGAAACTAAATCACCATTCACCATTCTCTCCAGGCAACCATGTTTAACAGGGAACAAAATACCCCCAGCTTTCTGGGCAGGATGCTGTTTACGAGCCAATTCTCCCTGATGCCGAGATCATGTAGGATGTCGATTTTCTTTATAATAGCAAAGTAAATTAGTTACATTCCTGGTTTCCATGCTTAAAAAGTAAGCAAAGATATGTGAGCAGGTGACTGACTATTTCACAATTGCTGAAGAACTTGCTCTTGAACACAGTTGTTACCTGAAAATTCTTGTGTGCTGGACCAATTATCAGAAAAATACAGTCAATCTTCATGTTCTGAATATCAAGGGCTAGTTAAACAGTATCACTTTCTTAAATGCCATAGTGGTCTGCACAGAACTGTGATGAAGGTATGGTTCCTGGGATGGGAGGAGGGGACTGTTGACTGGAACAAACGATATTAAAAGCAACAATGGATGTACACAGTCCATAAAGCTGGAAATTAAGCAGGGGGACTTAGTGGCCTTTGAGTGTGCCATATGGAGAGCAACATTCTGTAAAGGAATTGCCGCATGATAATGATAAGGTACCAGACCATTTTCATGTCAGTGGCTAATTCGGTGTATGATGGTAGACTCATATTTTCCTGATTGAGCTGACCGTGCCGTATGAGTCGCGAATGGACAAAAGCCATATGTATAAGCTCGAGAAGTACAGTGACTTAGCAGCTGGTCTGAGGAGAGACGAAGCGTACACTGTAAGAATCTTCGCCGTCGAGGTAGGCGCAAGAGGTCTCGTTTCCACTTCAATTTACAATGTGATAAAACAACTAGGCTTACTAAAAAAATGAACGCAAACGAACACTAAAACAGCTGGGCGAGGTTGCTGAGAGGGCCTCGAGCTGGCTCTGGACACAACGGAACATCGTGGGGGACAGGCTTCGGTGAGCTGGTCCGGGTGTCTAGTGGAAAAGAATGTCTTATCCCTTAAAGTCCATCGTGTCCAAATTGTCTGCCAGTGTCCTTCTGCCACCTGCCAACAAAGTCCAACATGTGTCCAGTAAACCAAAGGTAAGCTTGCCACTTGGTCGTCCAGGTAAGCTGACTGCTCTAATTATGCTACCGCAATGACTTCATATCTCACATTATCTTTTACAAAGTCACGTTCCTGTCCGAAAACATCTGGTAATACGTACAGCAGGAGAAACCAACCCTGAGTCTCATGAACTCACGTGGCCCACTCTCTGAAAAAATGTCTAGTAGCTCGTGGGCAGAAACATTTGTCGACGAGAGGTTACTTCTTCTGATGATTGGTAGACTCCTGCTGTACATGCTCCCCTGTGGAGTTTCTTCTTATTATTTCTTATTGTATAGATCAAACGGTACTTGATATGTTATGCGGACAACCCTGCCTGGTCTTCTCCTTTGCCGCTGTAAACTCCAGTGGAAAGTCCTGGTTGTTCGTCCACTTTTGCACTTGCCTTGTTCAAGAAGCTGAGTTTTGTGTGCATGTCCACTTTACAGGTCTGGCCTATTTTGTGTATACTTTGGTTCCTCACTTCGGAAGCAGACACATTCCAACTTTAAAGGAAACACTGCTAATTAGTGGGCTTTTACAACATGCTTTGGGGCAGGGTGTGGGGGGATAGTCAACCAGAACCCACACAGGGTTCGGTCAACCTAAGGATCTATTTTTAAATTCCATATGTTGATTTGAAACTCTTATTACAAGGTCAGAAAAGCATACTGGCCCATTGCGGCTTGGTCTGTATATTTTGGGGATGAAATACAGAAGCAGCAGAAAATGCTGACATCTAGCTGAAATAAACTACAGCGTCTTGACTTAATAAGACACAGTTCCATTCCAACTATCAGATCACAAGTCGAACTGGTCTCAAGTGGAATTTACACTTTTCAACACTATTTTGATTCAAACGGGCTATAAAACTGAAATAAAACATACAAACTCAATCTATGTACTTATAATTATTGTACATAGTGTGACAAATATTCAACAGGTAATATATTGCATCAGTTGCGGGAACTTTTTGCAATTCTTCTTCTCCTTCTTTTCTTTGTTCACCAGCTGTAAACTCCGGCAGAAAGTCCTGGTTGTTTGTTTATCCTATTGGACTTTGGCTATGGGCCAGGGTTTGAGTTTTGTGTGTACATCCGTTTTACTGACTTGTGTGTAATTGGTCGTTCCTTGCTGCTCGGGTAAATGCTCTGACTTCGAAGGAAGCACCAAATTAGTTGACTCTTACAACATGCTTTTTTGAGTAGGGAGCGGGTTTATTCTTGTTTCTCCACGATAAGGTCCCAGAACCTACAAGTGGATTTATTTTGCAAATGCAGTTATCTTTCTTTATTTAATAGTTTTATCTACTTATTTTTGTGTGGTTATACGTGCAGTCGTAAGTCGCACAGATCATAAGTCAAGAAGATGGTGTATTTGAAATGTGTGTTTCCAGAAAAACTGTAAGCATCAACAACACATGAATTTTCAAAAGTGACAATCACAGAGATCAAAAACAGATACAGACTGAGTTAGAAATATAGCCTTATGTTTAGCCGCACATTTAATCACATGACATGTGCACACAAAACTTAAGTTCTGGAACAAGACTAAAGTCGAGACCAGATGAACAACTAGAACTTTCTTCTGGAGTTTACAGCCAGTAAACGCGAAGATGAAGTGTAGTAGCTATGGAAATGAGCCACATAGATAGGGTATTCTTCAAACTAACAATCGCAGCATTGTAACTTAAATGCCCTAGACTGCCGCAATTCACACTGCAGCATAGTTAACAAACACTTTGGAGTCACTCACTGCTTTCTGATACTTTTTCTTCATGCGCCCTTAAAAGGGCAGTTGGCACATTGTGCTGCAATTTACACCAAGGCTGTAAAATCTGCGCTTTTCGGCCCAACACATTCAATTTCAGCACATTCTTAAATATCAAAACAATGTCTCCCTCCTGTGAATTTGAACAAAGAAGACATGAAACAACAGATTGCAAAATTTATTGCCTGTCGTATTTCGCTGTATCTCAACAGGTGAATACTACAGTAGTAATTGATCGAAATGACTCAAATAAATTAATCCTTCAAATTGAAACATAAAATCGACTACATCCAAAAGCTGTTTCAACCGGGTAAATGCAAGGTGAAGAACATGTCCTTTTGTCTGTATAATTCTGGACTAAACCGTTTTATTGCAGTCGCTCCCAAAATCTCAATAATCTACGGTTGGCCAAGATAATTTGAAAAGCAACCTTTTTGTTTACAATGTGGTGTGCAATGGCTGATGGAACATTTGTATGACCTGTCACCTGAAGTATGCAACTAACGAGATAGAGCAAAATATGCCAGGCAATAAACTGCAAAAATCTTAAACAGTTGCCTCCTATGACATGCTTGTCAAGGAGCAGTGGGCCTATTTTGTTTCTTCCAAAAAGAACAGGGCACCAGAAACCCACATCGGGAGTTTTCTAATAAAAGAACACTGGAACATACAGCCATACTTCTAACTCACCCAGTACAAACAAGAAACTCAAATTGTATGAATTAAAACTCAGTTATGAAATTAGAAGCAAACATTTTACCAGCAATTAAAAAAAACCATAAACTGAAAAACAAAAACAATTGGCACAACAAGAATTCAATCATGAAACTATCACATTATTTATATCTTACCACTGTTATTACTTCAGAATAAAACAAAGGGACAGTTTATATACACATACTTGTTATATAACAACAAAGTTATCACAACAGATATTTAGTCATCCGTCCAAGTTATACTGTTGTAATCTGGGTATTTTTCTTTCAGTAGCTGCACGGTGATAGAGTGATCAGCCTTGCCGTAACCCTGCAACAAATAAATGTTCACCGACGTTAATAATAAAGTTTATTTGTTATCACAAACAAGTAATCTGTGCCATCTATTGATAAGAAGGCAGTAAATGCAATCATGCACAGAACTGGTACAAATGAAATTAAAGGTCTACCTATGTGTCCGTCCTGACCTATGGATGCAAGTCATGGGCAATGACAGCAGCTCATAGAAGCCAGCTTCAGGCCTCAGAAATGAGCTATCCGAGACAGGTGGTTCAAGGGACAAGAAGAGACACAGTTCGCAACTAGATAATATGTCATGATCTTGAAACTCGAGTGGGTCACTCACAGTTAAAATGGTCTGGACATGCATGCAGAATGGGAGATAACCAGACACCGGGGCAAGTATGGGAGGCCAAGAACCAGGGAACCAGCCCACTGGGGCAACTCCGGGTTCAGTGAGAAGACAACATCAGAGAGTCCCTGACTGAGACAGAACTGGAATGGAACAAAGTCAAAAATAAAACTGCTGACAGAGAAGTCTGGCAGAGATGCAATCTGGCCTGTTTCAACTACAATGAAGACAAACCTCGTACGACACACGAGGGAATATGGACTGCATGATAGCTTTTATAAAGGCTACAGGCCTCCTAATATAAGTTCTCTGACATAAGGATTGAAGAAGAAGAAGAAAATAAAAAGTGATAAGGAGTAGTAGACAGTCATGTTAGTCAGGGTCTGCACCAAACAAAGCAACTGAAGGTGGAGGTAGTCAAGAGAGGCAGCAAGAAGAGGAGGTGGAGTAGTAGCAAGAGGAGGTGGAGTAGTAGCAAGAGGAGGTGGAGTAGTAGCAAGAGGAGGTTTAGTAGTAGCAAGAGGAGGTGGAGTAGTAGCAAGAGGAGGTGGAGCAGTAGCAAGAGGAGGTGGAGCAGTAGCAAGAGGAGGAGCATGAAGTGGAGAAGAAGCAAGAGGAGGAGGAGTAGTAGCAAGAGGAGGTGGAGCAGTAGCAAGAGGAGGTGGAGCAGTAGCAAGAGGAGGAGCATGAAGTGGAGAAGAAACAAGAGGAGGTGGAGTAGAAGCAAGAGGAGGTGGAGTAGAAGCAAGAGGAGGTGGAGCAGTAGCAAGAGGAGGTTTAGTAGTAGCAAGAGGAGGTGGAGTAGTAGCAAGAGGAGGAGCATGAAGTGGAGAAGAAGCAAGAGGAAGTGGAGTAGAAGCAAGAGGAGGTGGAGTAGTAGCAAGAGGAGGAGCATGAAGTGGAGAAGAAGCAGGAGGAGGTGGAGTAGTAGCAAGAGGAGGTGGAGTAGTAGCAAGAGGAGTAGCATGAAGTGGAGAAGAAGCAAGAGGAGGTGGAGCAGTAGCAAGAGGAGGTGGAGTAGAAGCAAGAGGAGGTGGAGCAGTAGCAAGAGGAGGAGCATGAAGTGGAGAAGAAGCAAGAGGAGGTGGAGTAGTAGCAAGAGGAGGTGGAGCAGTAGCAAGAGGAGGTGAAGCAGTAGCAAGAGGAGGAGCATGAAGTGGAGAAGAAGCAAAAAGAGGAGGAGCATGAAGTGGAGCAGTAGCAAGAGGAGGAGCATGAAGTGGAGAAGAAGCAAAAAGAGGAGGAGCATGATGTGGAGAAGTAGCAAGAGGAGGAGCATGAAGTGGAGAAGAAGCAAGAGGAGGAGCATGAAGTGGAGTAGTAGCAAGAGGAGGTGGAGCAGTAGCAAGAGGAAGTGGAGAAGTAGCAAGAGGAGGAGCATGAAGTGGAGAAGTAGCAAGAGGAGGGGCATGAAGTGGAGAAGTAGCAAGAGGAGGTGCATGAAGTGGAGAAGAAGCAAGAGGAGGTGCATGAAGTGGAGAAGAAACAAGAGGAGGAGCATGAAGTGGAGAAGTAGCAAGAGGAGGTGCATGAAGTGGAGAAGAAGCAAGAGGAGGTGCATGAAGTTGAGAAGTAGCAAGAGGAGGAGCATGAAGTGGAGAAGAAGCATGGTTCTTGTGAAAATATCCAAGCCTTTTAAGAGATTTGAATGAACACTGTAGTTTCTGAGTGAGTCTGACACTAAGCTGATTACATGACCTGGAGCGAAGCCTGACCAAACAAGTCTATGCCATCTTCAGATAGGAGACATTATAAGCAGCGTCCTGTGCCAACAGTCAGTACAGATAACTTTGGATGGCTGCTGTATCAAAAGACTGAGCACACATTACATGTGACTCAAGTTTTCTGCTGCTATGGATATTCTGGGAGAAATCTCAACTTATAGGTAGGTGATTTTGTGTATTCTTGTTTGTAACTGTATGACTGGCACCTTTCCAAATGATAGTGTTATACTGCGCTGTGAGGAGGCATGGGACTCACAGCCCATGGCGATGGCCAGTGTGACAAACAAGACCCGACCACGTTAATAAAAGTCGACTACACTCACAGCATGAGATTTCAGGACTGCTTTAATGTCAAGTCTTGGGCATCGCATTTAAAAGCTATTTGGCTGTTTCTCCTGCTGCAAATAAGCTGACCAAGTTTCACTGCTGTCAAGCAGAGTGCTGAGAACATAAGCCAGATTTTGGCGCGGTGATTTCGGTCACAGGCATGAGGGGAAGTTAAGTCTGATGTGATGTGTATAAGGAGATATTCCGTACCCCACTCAGGCGCCAGTCCTTCACTGTTCTGGTTTTACGGAACCTCATGCAAGACTTCTGTTGCACGTCCCCGTCGTGCGCCACGGATAATGTCTCAAACGAGCATTAACAGAGTTGGCAGGGGATCTCGGAGCTGGCGGCCCCTAGAGGTGTAGAGTCCTTTCTGGCTCTCACCAGCCCGCCACCAAACGCATGGGTGAAAAGTAACAAAACTCAAGGACTGCTTGCTAAATGTACCATCAAATGACAACTCTTGGTTAAAATTCGGGAGCGAATGGAAAACTGTGCTGCTGAGACTCAACCCTGACCGAGAGATTTACCCGCAGCCAAGACGAGTAACATCTCCTGTGGGCGACTTCTCGCAGCAAGATCCCACCTACGTACATCCTCTGTCAATCCTCAGTGTCGTCGTCACCGCGCTGAGGTACACCATGGCAGCAACTTTTCATATGCTGGCCTGAAAACAATGTCCGACAAAGTTACACCCCATGGCACACATGCAAGCTCAAAGTCCGACGATCATAACTCGTACCGATTAGGAAAAGTCTGAATGTCTGTATCCACTGGTCCAACTCGCCCAAGTGTTGGGACCAAACAGGTGAAGCCACGCCTGACGCATTTTGCTTCCCCATTCTGTCGTGCTAAGGGCACAGCTGAAACAACGTTAAAGGTGTCTAACGTAAGATGAAAAAAAAAATGTACCTTTTTGTGTGGCCACAAACGTCCTAGACCTGCGGGCTGCTCCCCGCTGATCTCCGGAGAGCGCAGCCTTGTAGCGCGGGAAGCTCAATACACGGTTGTGAGGTTAAGCAGTCATGGGCAGGACGTGACGATTCCTTGGGTGAGCCCAGACCCAGAGCATCATGTGTCGGCTCTGCATTTATGGAAGCCTCCTTGGATGGCGGGGAATGCCCATGATCTGCCCCTGCCTTCCCTTGAGGGCTGAAAACTCTACATAGAGCTGCCTTAAGGACGACATGCCGGGGGCCACACTTGTTAAAAGTCAAAGAGGACACCACACAAATAAGGCAACATCTCGACCCACACAAAACAATGGCCACAGTCAACCTAGAAATAGGCTTGACGTCTTCCTCCGAAGTCGGAGTACATCTGCCGGAGAGGCGCGGAACGAGTACTGCAAACAAATAAGCCAGTAAAACGGATGTACACGCAAAACTCAGGTCAAGGTAAAAGCCAAAAGTCCATTTTGGATGAACAACCGTGACTTACCGCCGGAATTCACAGCCGGTGAACAAGAAGAAGAAGAAGATAAGCCAGATTGACAATTTAATCTTGACATTTTGTCATATGCTGATGAGGGCTTTCTAGCCACAATGTTCATTTGCCATCTGTGACTGTGATAATATGAAGCTGACTAGTGAGACCTGGTCACTTACTAAACAGCCCTAATATAACCTAACAACTGAAGATGGTTTCTGGGACTTGCGCTGAGGTGATTCTCATCCGAATAATGGCACTTTGTGTCATGGGGTGTTTACCACTCGCTGTGCAGTCCTGGTGGGGTTGGACCTCATTCAAAGGCATTAGCATAGCTGGGTACTCACGAGTTCAAACACATGTGCATAATTAGTGACTCAATGAATATGCTTAAGACAGTCCAGGTTGGGTTCATCTCACAAGAACTGATTGTAACAATAAGCACTTTGGGAATGTCTATCCTAACTTTCATCGTTGTGCCGGGGTCATGCAGGTGATCCAAGCAAGGAGTTTACAGATTATCTTGCAGAACCTATGGTTGTTATGGCTGGTCCGTTACTGAAGAGAAGCAATCTGTTATCAGTGCCACAGTGCCACAGTGATTATAAAGGATCATCATCACAGCACTCCGGACAGTTCCATAGCTGCTCCGATCTCCTCTTCAAAAGCTCCACAAGTGTAAAACGACTGATGACGCCTGTTCTGTGTTGGCTAATGAAACATCTTGTCCCTTTAGTGAAATGTTCATTTCTTGCAGCTCCAGGCTGCACCCCCAAGTCCAGCAGTCCAGACAGAGATACGGATTCATGTCCTTTGGCGCGCTCCTCGGTACGGTAAGTGCAGCGCATGGCATTGATAACATCACTTCTGTCTAGTACTGGACCAGCCATAGCAACCGCAGTGTCAGCAAGAACTGGCACAAAGATGAAGGTTAGAGCAGATATTTGTGAAGTGCTTAGTGTTGCAATCCATTCTTGCCTGATAATATCAGTGCCATGTGCAGCCTTTACCACAAAGATGAATAGGGCAATAGGCATCTTCTTTCTTCTTCTTCTTCGCGTTCACCAGCTGTACATTCTGGCGGAAAGTTTTGGTTGCTCGTCCACTACTGAACTGCAGTCCTGCTCCAGAACCTGAGTGTTGCGTGTGCATCAGTTTTACAGATCTCATTCTCTGGAATCCAGACTGTTGGTTCCTTGCCTCTCCGGCAGATGCACTCCGACTTCAAAGGAAGCTCCCCAATTTGTCGACTCTTACGACATGCTTTTGGGGAGGCAGTGGGTCTATTCTTGTTTTCCCCTACAATGGGGCCCCGGATCCCACACGGGCTGCAATAGGCATGACTCCGTTTACCTGCCCAGGCTGACGGACACTGAGGGTGTAATCTGGATGTTGTGAGGGCTCTTTGGGAGCAACTGAACAGTGAGGAGGCACAGACAGATCATTCTGGTCTGGGGAGACTGGCGCTGCGAGGAGTTACAAGGGGATCTGGCCGGCGCTCAACACTCAGGGGAAAGGTGACACAGTTACTGGTGCCATCGAAACTGGAACTCTTTGCTTTCTGCTGAATATGGGGACGGAGCGCTTATGGGGGTGTCCGGAGTGCTGAGATGTCAATTATTAATTCAACATTCGAGGATGCAATCTGTATCTGCAAGAAATGAACTATTTCACCAAGGGGACAAAACGTTTAATGAATCAAATGAGAACAGACGCTATCAGTCGTTTTACATTCGTAGAGTTTTTGAAGAGATCGAGCAGCTATGGGTGTGACTGAAGCGCTGTGATGATAGCCCTCACTAATTTCTGCTAATCTTCTTCTTCTTTCTTCTTTGCGTTCAGCGGCTGTAAACTCCAGCAGAAAGTTCTGGACTTTATTCTTTTGTTCCATAACCTGAGTGTTGCGTGCACATTGGTTTTACAGATCTGAATATTTGTATGCCGATTGCTTGTTCCTTGCCTCTCAGGCAAATGCACTCCGACTTCAAAGGAAGCTCCCAAGTCAGTCGACTTTTATGACATGCTAGCTGGGGAGGCAGTGGGTCTATTCTTGTTTTCCCCACAATGGGGCCCCAGGGCCCACACAGGGAACTACTAATCTGATTTGATAACTTGTCATGATAATCACACATGTAGGATTGCCTACCGAGTAGTAAAGTCAACTAACTACTGCCTGACAATACAACATTGTGAGCGAGAGGTCTGAACCTTACCTGTGAATGACCAAACACATTGATGGTTTTTGCCACAGAGTCATGGTCAATCTTCCCACCACCCACACACTCACAGGTAACACCAATCTCCTCCAGGAAAGCATCCAGGTGGTCATAGATGTCAGCTGGCAGAGACAGACAACAATATGCTGCATCAGCCAAATAGTTTTATACATGAGTTTAATCATTCGTCAAACCAATATACACTACATAAAATGTTGCAGCATAAAAGTTAGAACACAACTAACAATAAAAGACGATTCTATTCTTATCTTAAATGTATTACTTTCTTCTTCTTCTGCATTCTATCCTCTAATGGAGCATAGGCCCCCAACTATATCAGGCTGCCAAGTTGTTCTATCCTTCGTTATTCACCTCATGTCCTCCCAGTTTGTTAAATTGGGGGGGGGGGGGGTGCATTTATTTCTATGCCCCTGTGGGTTCCATTGCAGAGACATTCTAGTTAGATTATTTTCAGGTTTTCTTAACATGTGTCCTATCGAAGGCCAGAATCTTTTCTTCAACTTTTGGTCTGCTGGAACTTGTTTTTCTCCAAAAGCTCAGCATTAGTGATTCTATCATACCATTTAATTCCCTCTTTTCTGTGCAAGCACTAGTTAATGAATGTTTGTAGTTTATTAGTAAATGTTTTAGTTATTCTCCCTGTTTCCGCTCTCTACAGAAGTAATGATTTGACATTAGAATTAACAATTTTAAGTTTAATATTAATTTTAATTTCTGTTAACCTCCACACATTTCCTAGTACTATAAAAGCTCCTCTTATCATTTTTCGTACTTTAATATCTCTACCAGATACCCCATCTTTATCTACATTACTGCCTAAATAAGTTTATGACTTTCCATCTTGGAGTGGGATACGATTAAGAGAAACCAGATTACTATCTGTCTGGTTTATTCTCATTATTTTTGTCTTTTCCTTATGCATTTTTAGACCTAGTTAATGTGATCTTGCATCAAGTATATTTAATTTATATGTATATGTATTATTTTATCTGATTGTAATTTATTTATTCTGCATTCCCCAGACGTGAAATCCAGCAGACAGTTCTGGTTGGTCGTCTGGACTGAGATATTTAATGCTCTTAATGAATACTTTCAAGTTTAGGCCTTAGACTGGAGCAAATGTGTTGCAGCATATATGGAAGTGATATATGCATGACTCGAGATGTCGCTCAAAATCAGTTTTGTCCACTCATTGTATGATCTTAATGGGAGCATTTCGCTGTGAAAAAAAAAATTTATAAACTAAATAGTGTGATGAATGACACGGTTAAGATCATACATAAAATTTTTAGTCTAGCTGTGATCTTCAGGATGTTTACAACACCAAGTGTGGCGCGGTGATTTCTGTCACAGGCGTGAGGTAAAGTTAAGTCCAACATGACGTATATAAGGAGTTACTCCGTATGTCACTCGGGCACCAGTCCTGCACTGTTCTGGTTTTACGGAACCTCACGTAAGACTCCTGCAGCACGTCCTCGTCGTGCGCCATGGATAATGTCTCAAATGAGCATTCACAGAGCTGTCAGGGGATCT
>CAJHNH020003088.1:0-7500 GCA_905116865.2 Candidula unifasciata
ACATTTCTTAGCCAACATATTTGGCTCTAAACAAAACCAGACCTCACTTATAGCCCATACTGCTCATAGAAGGTGGAACGAAGTCTTTATAAACGGACGGACGGATTGAATCCGGTAAAACACCTTTGGGTCTCCCAACACAATTTGTCTCTATCCCTCCTTACACACACACACACACACACACACACACGCACACTATCACACACACACACACACACACACACACACGCACGCACACACACCGTCCCCATTTCACCTGCTTCTCGATTCTGTTTTTTTTTTTATTTTTTTATTATTATTTAAACACATCAAATGTATTGTTATGCTCGCTCACAAAATTATAAAAATAAATGTAAAAATGGCAATGACGTATTTATAGTTAGTTGCCTATCTTTTACAAAACGTTGCAGAGCCAACCCTAGCATTTTTTGGCTGTTGTTGTTTTTCTGAGTGCATTTTACGGGGTTTTTTTTTTATATCAAGAACATACAACAGTCTGCTATGTGAAAGGAATCCCCCGTCTGGGTTCCGAGGTTCCATTGCGGAGGTAAAAGAATAGACCCACTGCCCCTCTTTCAAGCATGTCGTAAAAGTCGACCAAATCGATGTGTTTCCTTCAAAGTCAGACTGCATATACCTGGGAGGTGAGGAATTAACTGCAATCAAAAAAGCCAGATCTGTAAAACGGTTTTGCGCGCAACACTCAAGTTCTGAAATAAGACCAAAGTCTAGAAGAAGACGAACAACTAGAACTTTTCACCGGAGTTCACAGCTGGTGAGCGCGAGGAAGAAGAAGATAAATAACCACTAAGTTTACTTGCAAAGAGTTGAAATGTACAACTTTTTTAACACCTCGAGCGTAAACAGCTAGAAACTCCCGCGGACTCCTTCAGTCCATCTTCTTCTTGGTGTTCCCCTGCCTCTTGATGTTTCGGTTTTCAGGTTGTACGCTGCTGCTACTGGCATCGTTGGATTCAATCTCATTAGATGGCCAAATCAATGCATTCTTTGTTCCTCAATGACTTTGATAAGGGGTGTCGTTCCAACAGTTTTTGCGATCATGTCGTTGCTCACTCGATTTTTCCCTATTCTCCTGGTTAACCCCTAATTCGTCGCCTTTTACAAAGTGATCTTTAGGAGAGCAGTGGGTATATTTTCTCTCCCTAAAAATGAGGCCTCAGAACCTACACTTAGAATATATACAATTGAGAGATAATACTAAGAAGGATATTAAATAGAGGATGACAGACTCCACAGAGAGATAGAAGTTAGAGTACAGAAGAAAAATGCTGTCACCTACCAGTTAGCCATACTGTTTAGACACCTAAATGTCTACCTTCCAGCAAAACAGCAAATGATTATTATCATCTTTATCCGTATTTTACGTCATCAGTGCCAAACATGGACAATAAATACAGCACTAGAACAGAAAAAAAAATAACTGCATCTGAAAGGAGCTGTCTACTCAAGTTCACAAACAACACTAGACGAGACAGGGTTACGAATACCAGCATTGGAGAGACAGTCGGGATAAGACCATGTCTGGATTATATTGACAGACCAAGAATGAAATAGTTCAGCCATCTGGTGAGACTGCAGTCAGAGCAAACCGATTTGAGTCTTTTTATAGCAGAACATTTGGGAAGAAGGTGAGAGGAAGACCAAGAAAGGGATGGATAAATGATGTAGCAGAAACCCACAAAATGATAAACAAATCCACAGCATACGAACCGCAAAGGAAATGCAGAACACCACGACAATGGGCGTACAACCTGGTAACAGTGAGATGACAAAATAATAAGAAGAAGAACATATTAGAATAAAAATATCAATAGAAATAGCAAAATATTCCAAGGGAAAAAAAACACTGGAATAAAACAAAATAAAAATTGACAACAGAGGGTCAATGATTTGGTAAAAATCACTACATTTATTTAGGAACCAAACAATTACACGTTTGCTTTAAATGTTAAACGAAGACTTATAGTCTACTTTAAATAGATTGAAAGGTTTAATATAAACATTCTTTAGTGGGAGGGACAAAGACTCCGCGAAAAAAAAAAAAATACCCGATGGATCTATACTTGTCAGAGGCCAGTTCGGTTACGGTATAAGTAGGTGTGGTGATAGTGAATCCTCACGGATGAATGATGTGACTCTTGGACAAACTCAGGACGAGATTGGACAGTTTGATCACGGAATAAACTGTGTCCGGTGAGTTGGACTGAGCCCTACACCCGGCGAGTATCACGAGGTATAGCGTGTCGTAAGTGAACGCTGGAGAGGAACAAAAGTCTCGGACAGAGGTTGTTCTAGGAGATTAGGGTATGACGTTTTGGCGGGACGTTTGCTGGACAGTGATGGTTAACGTATCTTATATTAGTGACGATTAGCAAGGATAGTTTTTTGTAATTAGGCTTTAGTAATAATGAGGTTCCATACAGTGTTTTGACAAGATTATTCATGCGTACTATAGCTTGTGTAGTAGTGGCTTTCACACAGTCTGTTAAGCAGGTAGTTAATGTTGGTATGCATTGTTGGTGGTGTTAACACTACCCACTCATGCTTGGGTCACTTGCCCTGTGTGGGCCACTGAATCTCGCGTGTCGAGGTTGGCAGCTTAAGTAGTGCTGTACGACAGTGAGGTGGAATTGAGTTTCCGTGTATATCCACGGGAACGGCACGGTGAGTGTTAGTGAATGTAAAAGCTACCACAGCCGGCGTTTCGGATTAGGGACTGTCCATAGCTGTCGGGGCTTGCCTTAGGTTGAATTGCTCTTTGTTCATTAAAGATTATGTGTGTTTCCGTAGGTGTTTGTCTTAAGTGTGTTTTAGGGTACAGTGACTACAATGTTTAACAGTCACATTGGCTGCCCAGGATTTGAGCATTTCCTTGTTTATTGTGACAGTCAGTAAAAGTACACCTTAGTTATATCACTTTTAATTTTTTTTTCCCAATTACTTCACACAACAAATATTTTTTTTTTTAAGTTTATTTGGTTATCTTCCTTGAAACCACATACTTATATGTGTCTGAGTCAATATATTTTTTTTTCTCCAAAATCCTTACATGCGGCGTCCGTGACTAAGGCGTTGCGAGTCTGACTAGTAATCCAACATACCGTGATCGAAACCTACGTTGGCTGCGTGGATTTTTATCGAGGTAGGGACGTCGCAGGTCGACCCAGCCTCAAATGCGTACCAGGATGGGTTGTCCTGGGGAAAGTAAAGACGGCCGGCGTAATGCTGACCACATTACCCACCGAGTGCCGATTGGTCTGTAAAAATATGGGTGCTCTTCCCATATGCCCGATGCGCCTAAAGGCGTGTAAAGGGATCTTTACTTTTTTTTTTTCCCCTTACATACTGGTGTTAATATTACAGGGGATACCTCAGACGCACTTTAGGACAATGGCTAAGGATACGGCAGCTATAAAATAGAAGACGAGGTTGTTAATACCGTATTTTATAAGACCCCTATTTCCACTTGGCATACATATAGGGCAGAGGTAGAGACCAAAATAAGGTAGGAGAGTAAGAATACGATTTCTTTCACTATTCCGGGGAAAGGCAGGCAATTTAATGTAGTACAGTATGAGAAAACTCCACAGGAGAGCATTTTGGTTCTATGGGTGTTATATTGTTGCTTCTTATCCTTCGTCTTCTCTACCACCTTGTACCTTATCTAAGTGTCGGGCGAGATGTAATGTTCGTTGATGAGCTCTGTGATCACTATTAAGACTGATGTTCATTTCTGAAAGGCTGTTCTTGACGTCCTCAACTCATTATTTCCGCGGTCTTTCACTCGCTCTATACCCGTTGTAACGTTTTAGTGTGGCTCGCTGTGGCAGATAGTACCACGGCATTCTTGTCAGCTGTAGCAAATTGACCGCCTTCCTCCACAAGCGAGATTTCTCGCACACCGCCGCCCCACCTAGAATGCGTCTACGGGGTGGTTTGCGCAGTGTAGAAGATCAAAGAAGAATGCGGGTCGAAGTCCATATGAGTATAAATATTCAACAGACTCTTAGATATATGTCAATGAACTGGTAATCATTATCGTAGTAATAAGAGAAAATCCTCGTCTACGGGCACATATAATAGCACAAATCATTGACGTTCGTCTTTTATTTCCACACTGAACAAAGACATGAAGTGAAAGCTGTTGAGTGTTTAGCATCTGTGGCTAAACAAACTGCGCTCAGTACAAAGGATGTCTTTCTTAGTAACGTATTGATTTCGAAAAGGATATTATGTAATTAAATAGCCTTAGTTATATAAATGGAAACTTAGTGTACCCTTACTGACGTACCCTATCAAACACGGACTTGGTGTACTAGCATTCTAGTACTTGCAGAATATCTCAGCCCAAACTGGCGTTTGTGGCTTAGGTGTTGCGAACGCGCTTCGTAATGCCGGGGTGCTAGGTTCGATCCCTGCTGAGGACGGTTTGTCTTACACTGGTTTGGACAGTGGATAAAGAGAGCTGACCGTGCAGTAGGCAATGGCAAACTAGTGAAAGTAAAACTTGCTTAGAAAAAACACAGCAGCCAACAAATGTTGGTGTGTTTCTGCAACTGTAAAGGATATGAAACTAACTTTTACATAATGTTTTAAATAAATAATTTAAGCTCTATCATGATTTACGTGTGGCTTCTAGGACCTCACTCCGGGGTGGGGGAGGTGAACAGAAATAGACCTACTACCTCCCTAACAAGCATGACGTACAAGGTGATCAATTATGTGTTTTCTTCGAAGTCGGAGAGCATCTGCCTAACAGGCGAGGAACTAGCAGGGTGCATACAAATAAGCCAGATCCGTTAAATGGATTTGCACGCTAAACTCAAATCCTGAAATAAAAGCAAAGTCAAGAAGTGGACGAACAACCATAACTTTTCCCCAGAGTTTATAGCTAGTAAATGGTAATAAAAAGAATGTCTAGCGCTGGGTGATGCAGTCGAGAGGACACAATTGATGAATTCCACAGCGCCAACATAGATAGTAAATTGCATCGGCATACATGAATCTTTCTTCTTTGCTCTCTATCTCCCAGTGGGACATGGGCCTTCAACCAGCTGACGCGAAGTTGTTCTATTATTTGCTATTGCATGCAGCTCATCCCATACTTTCCCTATCTTTTAAACTTCACTTTCACGTTTCCTTTTCCATTTTGGTGTCGTGGCCAGCACTTATTTATATGTCCCTGTGGGTTCCAGTGCAAAGATATTCTAGTTATATTGTTCTAAGATTTTCTCAGCGTGTGTCCTATCCAGCGCCAGCATCTTTTCTTCACCTCTGGGTCTGCTGGAATTTTTTTAGTTCTCTCCCAATGCTCAACATGATTTTATCCCACCCCTTAGTTTCTTCTATTCTGTGCGGACACCTGTTAATGCACGTTTGTATTATTTCTTTTAATCTGTTTAAATGATTGTGTATGCCTGTGCTCTATAGGGCAGTATTAATTTTACATTAGAATAAAAACAATTACATTTTATATTATTTTTTTAGTACCACCAGTACTATGAAAGCACATTTTGCCTTTTATATTTGTATTTTACAGTCTCTATCACTTTCCCCATCTTTATCTGCATTCAATCAATCCTCATCGCACTCAGAGGCACCTACGTCAAACTGCAGCAACTCAATTCGATCCTGAGGAATACTCTCTCTCTCTCTCTCTCTCTCTCTCTCTCTCTCTCTCTCTCTCTCTCTCTCTCTCTCTCTCTCTCTCTCTCTCTCTCTCTCTCCAGTTTTGTCCTTCTCGTAGCCTTGAGTTTAGCCTCAAATGTTCGCCTCCAAGTGCCATAGGCCTGCCTCTTCCTTGCTGTTCTTGTGGTGTCATTGCATTGCCTGTCTCGGCTGTCTCTTTTTCTTCATTCTGAGGACGTGTCCAAACCACCTCTATCTTCGTTTTTTTACTTCTAAATTTACATCTTCTTGGCCTGTCATTTGTTGTAATCTAGAGTTTAAATAATGCGACTACAAACAATACATTGCACAATTTATTGCCAGGCATATTTCGCCGTATCTCGTCAGGTGCGTTACTACAGAGTTACATCAACATAAAATAAAGCACAAAACTGAATAAATTCAACTGAAATGAGAATAGTTTCTTCGATACATTGTCTCTGTTTCATGGCCGCCGGAAGCTCACCTTAGTTACGTGACTATCACGGTAACTTCAAATGTAAATTTAGAATTACTGATTTTGTTTTCCCATGAGAAAACAAGTCTTTACTTTTGAGGTTTATCTCCAGCTTTTGTGTTTTATTGACACTGCTTCTTAACCCTGTCTGTTTTGCTATTTCTGTGATCTTATCTGTTTTTTGTTGCATTCCACATGCAATTGTGTGTGTGTGTGTGTGTGTGTGTGTGTGTGTGTGTGTGTGTGGGTGGGTGGGTGGGTGTGTGTGTGTGGGTGGCTGGGTGGCTGGGTGGCTGGCTGGCTGGCTGGCTGGGTGGCTGGCTGTGTGCCTGGCTGGCTGGCTGGCTGGCTGGCTATTTTGAAGCCCTACCTTGGCCGTATTTAGCCGGAGGCCCTGAATATAGCTGGGCCATAAATATACAACTAATTTATTTACTCTTTTGTTGCAGATTTTTTTTTTTTCTGATGAAACAGATATCATCTGCAAAGTCTAAAAGTTCGAGAAGGTTCCACTGAAGGTCCGTCTGTGGGCCTGGGGTAGCTTTCTACGTAACATTATCTATCACAGTGAGAATTAGGAAAGGTGTCAGAATATACCCTGTCCGGCTCCTGATGTTACCCTAAGTGGTACTTTCACTTTGCATTGGTATCCTTCATAGAGTACTTCAAAGATGTGTATAACTTTATCTGGCAACACATACACAGTAAGGATCCTCCACATCATTGATCTTTCTAGATTGTCAAAGGCCTTTTCAAAATCTAAAAAGTTTACATATAATGTGACATTCCAATTTGAAACTTGTTCCAGAATATTTCTGAGAGTGAAAATATGATCACACCAGTTTCTGTCTTTTCTAAATCCTGCTTGATCGTCTGACAAAATTCACTCTATTGAGGTCTGTCTCTATTCTGTTGTGTAAGACAGACAATAGAGAGTGCATTTTCCTGTACAGACAGTATTGTTATGCCTCTCTAGTTGGGAGATCACCTTTTGTTGGTGCTGGAATGATTACACCATTTGTCCAGTCTGTTGGGACCTCTTCCTGTATCCATATTTTGTTGAATACTCTATGTAACACTTTGGCTGTAAATTGTGGACCTATCTTTAACATGTCAGCATTAATTATCTGTCTGTCTGTCTGTCTGTCTGTCTGTCTGTCTGTCTGTCTGTCTGTCTGTCTGTCTGTCTGTCTGTCTGTCTGTCTGTCTGTCTGTCTGTCTGTCTGTCTGTCTGTCTGTCTGTCTGTCTGTCTGTCTGTCTGTCTGTCTGTCTGTCTGCCTGCCTGCCTGCCTGCCTGCCTGCCTGCCTGCCTGCCTGCCTGCCTGCCTGCCTGCCTGTCTGTCTGTCTGTCTGT
>CAJHNH020003088.1:12500-42500 GCA_905116865.2 Candidula unifasciata
TCTTCTTTTTTACTGTTTTTTCTTTTCTTCTTAGGCTGCTGTTGCTGCTGTCGATGTTCCTGCTGCTGTTTTTGTTGCCTTCTCCTCTTTTTTGCCTAGTTCACTGTTTTAGAGGTGGACGGTGCGCCCTTGATAAAATTTGTGGGAGAGGCCACTGGGATATCCGCTGGGAGGAAACAGCAGCATTAGGTGCATGTGGGAGGCATTCAATGAAAATAAAACATCGGTAGTGGGAATGGGAGAGGGAGAGGGAGAGAGAGAGAGAGAGCATTCGGATAAACGGCTGCTATCCTTCTCAATGCAATGTTGAAGAAGCCATTTAAACTAAGTGAGTAAATCTGTATTATGCACCCTAGTCGCAAAACCACAAAGACATACTCAGTATTGCCCTCGGAAAATTACACCAACTTCAGGCAAAGGAAGCGGTCATCTTTGAACTGAGCTGACTTCCAATAGTCTAGTCCAGTGATTCCCAAACTGTGCGCCGCAGCACCCCAGGAAGCCGCGACCTTTACACAGGTATGCCGTGAAATATTGGAAGATACACGAGTTTTCTTTGTTTTGATCTTTTATATACGAATAGTCATACTTTTACTTAGGTTAGGGCGCTAGGGAAAAATTGTAATTGAAAAAACTGCTGCGACTAAGAAGAGTTTGGGAAACACTGGTCTGGTCTAACTACATACAAATTTGTCATATTTTCATGCTCAAAAACACGTCCTCCAACCCGTCTAATGCTTCCAAACAGGACAGCATCATTTATGAAAGTTGAGTAACCCGAATTTAGAAAATATCAAATCAGAATTGTGCCCTCAAAAAGAGAACTAGTCCAGCAGTAAATTCCGGCCTAGTGCAAATGAGTTTACGAAGGATTCAGGAAAGCTCATGCAGTTCTTTTTATCTCAGAGTTTTACCTAGACGCCGGTCGCGGATCGGAAAGTCGTGGGTTCGCTCCCTGGCGGAGCCGGACTTTTTTTCAAAAATGACCTTGGCTCCCAGGTCCACCCAGCCTTGAGTGGGAACCAGGTGCAATCCTGGGAAAGTAAAGGCGGCCTGTGTGATGCTGACCACATCACCCATCTTGAGCCGATTGGTCTATAAAAAATATAGGTCTAGCCCTATATGTCCTATACGTCTGATGGCGTGGAAAAGGGTCCTTTACTTACTTTCACTTACATAATTTTACAACGTGAGTTATTTAAAACAGTCTGTGAAGTTGAACTGGAGGGAAGACCATTACAATTACAAACCAGAGCCTGTTATGAGGCGTAGCCAGAAACATGATGCAAATCAAAATCATTATATCATTCTGTTTGTTTAATTACGGAAGCCAATACAAAAGATCAGGGGTTCTCAAACTTTTGTCGCCACGGCACACTTGTCGGACAACATTGTTTTAACTGTTCACCTACCCTTAAAGCGGTTTGAATACTTAGGGGGGGGGGGGGGGGGGAAACAGTGCACATTTAGTGTTCAGTTGTCCTTAAAGAAATTAATGAAACTGTTTAGCCATTTTTATTTTTTATTTTTATGTTACGTACGTTGAGAATGCACTGCAGCCTTTCCAATAGCATTGTTTTTCTGAAAATGCGTGCATTCAGAACTCATCCTGGCTTTCTTCACGGTGTTTCTGTTTACAACTGCTGTCTTTGCTGATCTCAAGCAGATTCTCAAATACTCTTGATTATTGCCACAGCACCCTTGGCATCCGATCACGGCAACCCTGGGTGCCGCGGCACCCAGTTTTAGAACTGCTGCACTAGACAACTCGGTGACAACTGGCAATCAGTTCTCTTTATGCCTAGTGGCACATGAGGCTTCAGAGAGGACTTTCCATGCTTTCGTGTCCTGTGCAATCTTCAGTGCAGTTTTCCATGTCAAAGATGCCGCACTCAGGTCAATTTCTATCGTTAGTCTCCATGTTGTTTTTGGGCGCCCCTGTTTTCTCTTTCCCTCTGGTGTCCATGTGAGAGCTGTTTTGGCAGGTATATGAGAAGTCATTCTCATAACGTGGCCAAGCCATTTTCATCTTCTTTTGGTAATCATACTGTCTAAAGTTTCTTGGTTTGTAGCGTGAAGTAGTTTAGTGTTTGAGATTGTATCTGGTCAGAAAGTTTTTATAATTCTATGTAGACATATATGGTGAAAGGTGGACAGCTTGTGTGCATCCTTTTTGGTCATTCTCCAGCATTCCGCTTCATAAAGAAGAACTGGCAAAATGATGCTCTTGTAGAGTCGGAGTTTTGTTCCTCTGCAGTAATTGTTGGATTTCCAGATTTGCCTCATCCTTCCAAAAGCAGCTCTAGCTTTGTTCAGGCGTGACTGTATGTCTTCCTGTGTCCCTCCCAGTAGGGACACCACACTGCCAAGATATGTGAAATGTTCTACATTTTCAAGTGTTGGTTACTTATGGTCACTGGTTGTTGGTTTGGACTGTTTGTCATGATCTTAGTTTTCTGTGTATTTATTCTCAGTCCCACCATTTCTGCTGTGCAGTGTAGTCTGTTACTTTTCTCTTGTATATGTTTATGTTTATGTGATAGGAGTGCTATATCATCTGCAAAATCAAGGTCCTCAAGCATGGTGAATGGAGTCCGTCGTATGCCTCTTATTGTCCGGTCTACTGTGTTCTTTAGTATCCAATCAATCACAAGGTTGAAGAAGAGAGATGACATAACACATCCCTGTCTTACACCCGTCTTTACTGGGAAAGATGTATTGTAATTTTTTTATACTGCAGGAAAAGTCTTTATAGAAGAGAGCAATTATGTTGACTATTTTTTCTGGAATTCCATAATGTCGTAACATTTTCCACAGACTGTCTCTATGAACGCTGTCAAAAGCTTTCTTGAAGTCCACAAAATTAATATATATACTTCTCTGCCATTCATTGCATTGTTCTAAAAATGTTACGTATGACGAAGATGTGCTCAGTTGTTCCTCTGCCCTTTCTGAATCCTGCTTGTTCCACTCGTAGGCATTTATCTACTCCTTTTTAAGCCGCATTGTGATGATTTTACAAAATATTTTGCTTGGTACTGAGAGTAGAGTAATTCCCCTCCGATTATTGCAGTCTGTTAAGTCTCCTTTTTGGGGATTTTGACTATTGTTCCTTCAGTCCAGTCATCAGGCAACACTTCTTTTTCCCAAATATCCTTGAACAATGGTTCTAGAATGCTAGCAGTTGTGTTGGGATCTACTTTGAGAAGTTCTGCTGGCAGTTCGTCTTTGCCTGGTGCTTTGTTGTTCTTTAAAGTGCGGATAGCTTTAAGGATTTCTTGTTTGCTTGGTGGTTCAGTAATAATGTCAATGTCCTGAGAGGCTCGTTGAATATCTGGGGGATTTTCAGGATCAGGTCTGTTCAAGAGGTCGGAGAAGTGTTTAGTCCACTGCATGTCTTGTTTTTGGTTCTGTGGTGAGCAGTCTGCCTTGGTTATCTGGCAAGACTGATAGCAATAGAGTTGGAAAGCAAAGAGACAAATACCATTAGGCGACATGCATGGGTGCGGTACAAAAGCACCACCCGATCCGTGATTCTGAAAATTGTGTAGACGGCGAATGATGACCGCAAATGATTTTCGGTCGACATGGAACATGATGATGTTCATAGATTTTCCAAATAGGTGGATAAGCTAAATTTTTTTTATTTTTTTTTTTTTTTTTTTTTTTTTTTTTTTTATTTGAAAGGGGTGTGTGTGGTTCACAAAGGTTTGGAAAACACTGGTCTAGTAATGCAACTTCTCATATTAATAAAATCATATTCGAATTTTGCTCTGGTTACCACTGATATTGTCTTAAGTCATACGGACTTTGAACTGCTCCCAGACAGCCCTGCGACTGAGGAGGCCTCATTCAAATATATGCAGAAACCAAAATTTAAGATAAATTTTTTGATCACCTGCTTTCATATTGAAATCTCCAAAACATATTGACTGAATATAGTAATAAACAATTCGTGGTAATTTTATAGTGTGTGTTTCAGTTTGTGAGTATGATTTTTTGCCTGTCATGTTCAATTTTCCTGCGGAAACGTTTGTTTACCAATAAGTTAAAGGTTGGTGTGATAGTGCTGATGTATTTGTATAGATTTATCTTTGATCAGCATCACTCATGTGGGTAGATTGTTAGTTTGCTACTTTGAACTAGCGGGTAGGCGAAGAAGATTTGGCCTATTTCGCAGGCATTCTCTTTCTCGGAAGAAAAACGTAAATGCAAGACAACCCAGAAAGCGAACAACATAGCGGCAGACCCGTAACCACCAGGAAAGTAGACCAGCCCAACAAAGTTGTCAATGAAACATGAATTACTTTCTTTGGGGAGACTAACGTAAACCTAACCATTGATTCGGTTAAATTTGGAAAGAGGCATGTTTTTTTTTTCTACTGATAATCTACACTTTTATTAGTTTGTTCTTAGCTAGCCAGAGCCCTATGTACTGGGTGAACAGATTTTTTTTTTTTTGTGTGTGTGTGTGTGTGTGGAAAAAAAATTAAATATGTACTTATAATAATCTATGTTACTAAAAAAGTAAAAAAAAAATTAAGTACAAATACAAGCACAAACAAACACAAAACACTATTTATAAAACAAAAGCCAAGGTGTACTTTGTTGCTTTCTTAGCAGCTTGTGAAATTATTGTTACAAATGGAATTGTTAGGATGATAAAGTTCTTGCTAATAATGCTTGTAATTTTATTTTTGTCCTAATCTTTGTATTCACAGATGAGGCTTGGAAGGGGGTTGGGGAGGGAGGGGGTGAGGGAGAGGTCCTTTGCTATACATTAAAAAAAAGGA
Organism: Candidula unifasciata; assembly: GCA_905116865.2. Lineage (NCBI taxonomy): Eukaryota > Metazoa > Mollusca > Gastropoda > Stylommatophora > Geomitridae > Candidula > Candidula unifasciata. Next base: position 17,294 of record CAJHNH020003088.1, read on the forward strand.
AGGTGAGGGGGGAGGGGCCAAATAAAGTAAAATGTAATTATTGCCTAATAACATTTCTAAAGGAGGTTAGCTTAAGAGAGCGATGATGATGATGATGATGATGATGATGATGATGATGATGATGATGATGATGATGATGATAATGATGATGATGATGATGATGATTATAATGTGCCTAATTAAATAATATGCACAGTACCGAGTACATGATTAAATTGATCTCATAAACATCGAGTGCCGATTAACCCCTTTACACTTATTTGGAGCCCACCACCTTCCACCCCCATGACACATGTTAAGGGTTGGGGTGCCCCACCAAGTTCCAGGGCCCATAAAATAGCATGGATACGAGTTCCTCTAACATATAATTATTACTGATCTCATCACTCCCTGCCAAGCATCCCTGTATTATTGCTCTTGTTTTCTTTGTTCCTCCAACTCTGTCCTTCCCATTTGGGCTTCAGAAACCACGACTTAATTCGCGTTATTTCAGGCCCTCTGACTCGTTTTTACCTAAGTTAATCTTCGTTTAGTTCTATTTCTTTTTGTGCCAACACTGAAATGGCTATTAATCAATGTTTCCCCTGCCCGAATGATAATACATGTAGTGTGATCATTTTTTTTTTGGTTTTCGTTTGTAGCTGCAGATACTTCTGCATCTACTTCTTAAGTTCACCAGCTGTAAACTCCGATGGAAAGTTCTAGCTGTTTGTCCACTTTTGGGCTGTGGTCCTGTTCTAGAAATAGTTTTGGGTGTACATTTGTTTTGCGAATCTGGCTTATTTTATGCAGGCTGTTGGTTCTTAATTCTCAGAAAGATGCACTCCAGCTTTACAGGAAACATCTATCATTAGTCGCCATTTGCATCATGCTTATTGATTAGAAAGGGGGCAGTTGGTCTTCGCAATCCCCCTCCCCAATATGGGCCCCAGATGCACACGGGAAGCGGCAAATACAAGAGCACATTTTTCTTGTTTCTTGAAAAGATGAAAGGTTATCAGAACAAACGAGACGTAGAAACACATGTCAGCTTTGAACTATCACAGACACAACCCCCCAAAAAATCTATCTCTTAAGCTGATGGTCGACTCAAAATTAGCTGGCGAGTTTTTATTAGCTTGAAAATGAAATATCGTACTCGGGTATGTGACAAGCAGATTTAAATGTTGTTCACCGTGTCCGGTTGACGTGTGGGCGTGAATTACGTGGGTTCTTGTAATCGTTACAACGCAGAAGTCCATATTTTGTGAGCCTGATGCGATCGCGAGAAAGCAACATAATTTGGGGTGTTTTACTATTTACTGCCTACGCAACTGAAACCTTATACAGGGATAACGCTACACGAAAACATTCAGTTCATTTTCAAGCAGACACAATGTCGCCTCTATCGACACATTTAGGGAATATTGCTATTAGCCGATTGTTGGTCGGAGAAAGTCAAAGTCGGGTTGCCAGGTATCTAAACGTATATCAGAGTACCATCCGTCGACTTTGGCAACGGTTTCAAGCCACTGATACAGTTGAAGACCGACCTTGCAGTGGACCATCCAGAGCGACAACAGAACTGGAGAATCGCTTTATTCGGCTTTGTAATCTCAAAGACAGGTTTACAACAGCTTCCTCAACTGCACAGGCATTGCCTCCAGGACGTCACGTGTCTCATCAAACTGTTCGGAACAGACTGCATGACGTTGAGCACCTAGACTACACCGACTACCTTCCTTATGCATCGCCCACCGCGTAAATTGGCTTCTTTGGGCCAACCAACATCGTCCCTGGGCAAGTGACAATCAATGGAGACGTGTCTGGCTTAGTGACGAATCTTTCTCTTCGCTGCAGTGCATGATAAAGGGCGTAAGGTCTACCGTAAGTGAAGCGAAAACTGTGTTGATGAAGCTCTGTTGCACGATGGTGGAAGTGTAGTGCGGTGGGGAAATGATCAGTTATAACCGAATGAGTCACTAGGTGCCTATTGAAGGAAGCTTGAATGTGTAATGATAAATCGATGAAATTATTCGACCACATGTTCTTCCATTTTTGGATGCCAATAGATATCTTGTTCAACAGTACAACGCCAGACCCCATTCTGCACAGGTGTCTATGCAGTTCCTGGCTGCCAATAATATTCAAACCTTTCCCTGGCCATCGCTGTCTGCAGACATGTGTCCTATTGAGCAGCTGTAGGATGAGCTACAGCGACGTGTTTGTCGCCGAAACGTGGCTTTGGCCAATGGCCGTGATCTGTTCCAGACACTCCAGAAGGAGTGGGGAGCCATCTCACAGGCCCCCATTAGACATCTGATCGTACCCGTGGCCAGGAAATGCCAGTCGTTGATACATACAAGAGGAGGCCATACATCATACAAACAGGTAAGGCTGTGTACGCCTAACAATTGTCGTTACCCAGATGGTGAAAAAACAAGTCAATTGATTGATAGAACTCTAAGGTAGCGATTCCCTGGGAAGCAGCGACCTCTTCACCTGGGTGCCGCGAAATATTGAAAAAGCTTCATAGTTAATTTAACCAAAAAACGAAAAGTCATACTTTTACTAGGCTAGGGCACCGTGAAAAAATTTCAGTTGAGAAAAAAAGGCGCCGGGGTCAAGAAACGTTTGTGAAACTGCTCTAAGGTATTCTTAAATGACATTTTAGTAACATGGCTGATTTCATTACGGCGGCCGTGGCTAAGGCGTTACGAGTCCGACTCGTAATCCAACGTACCGCGATCGAAACCCAATGCTGGCTGCGTGGATTTTTATCGAAGTACAAGTACAAGGCGTCGCAGGTCGACCCAGCCTAAAATGGGCACCAAGATGGCTGTCCTGGGGAAGTAAAGACGGCCGGCCTAATGCTGACAACATTACCCATCCAGTGCCGATTGGTCTGTAAAAATATGGCACGCTCTGCCCATATACCCGAAGCCCTTTAGACATAATAAGGGATCTTTACTTTATGTCATTACAAAACTGTTACAAAACTGTGAGTTTGTATTTCCCTTTCAGTAACTATGCGTTTAGGGCAAATTAACCATGCGCTACTGGCTCGAAAATGTCGAATTTACTTTGCAGGTTAAAGGGGGTTGTGAGAATATTACAGTCATACCTGCGCCCAGAGGGTGACTCTTTACGTCGCCGATGCATATAAACTTCTTGAGGCTGTAAGGAGGGGTTGAAACAGCTAGTCTTCAGTCATCAGTCTAATTTTCAAATATGAATACAATGTCCCAATAATAATTATTAGTTACCAATTTCAAAATGTGTGCAAAAGAGGAAAAGAGGCCGAAGACAGGGGGATGGTGAAGATGATAGAAAGGAGAATAAGAAAGATAATAATAATAATCATGATAACAAAATTACTAATGATAGTAATAAATAGTAGCCGAATTGGAAGAAGAAGAAGAAGAAGAAGAAGAAGAAGAAGAAGAAGAAGAAGAAGAAGAAGAAGAAGAAGAAGAAGAAGAAGAAGAAGAAGAAGAAGAAGAAGAAGGAGAAGACGAAGAAAGAAGGAGGATGATGAGGAGGATTAGGAGCATTAGGACGGGCCGGAGCTGGAACAAGAGAAAATAAACAATTATAAGCGAAACATAAAGAACAAGACAAAGAAGAAGAGGAATGCGAAGGAGATCAAGGATTAGAATAAGGAGAGGAACACTGTCAAAAACAGAAGATATGGAACAAGTAGACATGTCTGAAATTAATTTTTTTTAATTTTTCTCCACTCTCCTGCCATCTGACTAGACAATGGCAATTCGAAAACGAACTTTTTTTTCACTCATATTTCTAACATATTGTTAATTTGTAAACCCCAAAAATCAACAATACAAAATATCACTGGATTACTCTTTCTTTTAACTGGCATTTTTCACCACACACAGATAAAAAGTTTCTTGCTAGTGTAGGATAGTGATTCAAAAACTATGCGCCGCGGCGCCCCATGGAGCCGCGACTTCTTCACAGGGGCGCCGCGAAATATTCAAAGATACACGAGTTTCACCTTTTTTTTTTTTTTTTTAAAGTCTTTTACATACGATTAGTCATACTTTTACTTAGGTTAGGGCGCCTTGGGAAAATGTTAATAGGAAAAAAAAGGAGCCTCGTCTAACAAAGGTTTAGGAAACACTGGTGTAGATTGATACTAGGGCCATTTCTATTCTGCAGGAAACGCACTTTTGTTTTGTTTTAAAAAAATACTTTGTCGTAATTGCATGAATTGAAACAAATTTTACACTAATTCTAAACCCTTTGTGCTCTAATGAATTATCTGTATAAAATGCGCATATTCTCTGATCCGGTTTTAAACGCAAATTCTTGATTACACATCACAGCAGCACCGTCTTACGTGTCTTTTGAATCATTTTCATTCAAGATGCTTGGATGTTGAAAGGTTTCTGTTTTGAATAAGAGGTCTTGATTTCAGAATAGGATAAAAACTGATTGTTCAGATTTCTTGCAGTATGATTTGTATTTGGGTCTTTGTCATAACCATGATTGAAGTAATGAAGCGGTCTTTTGTGTTTAGAATTTATTTTGGTGTCACTGGAGCTGTGAAATACGTGGGTGATTCGAACGTGGCCCGCAATCTGTTTGTGTTATTGTATTTTTCTGAAAAATACAAATACATACTTTTTTACATAATAATTTTTCTGTGAAGCCTTCTTCTTCTGAGTTCAACTCTGAAAGGGCAGCTTAATGTTTTGTTGTTGTTTGCAGCTAGGCTGCGTTATCTGCGCCTTTTGAACCATCACATTCGATTTAAGCTAACCGCTTGTAATCAACCTGTATTATACACTTGCGAGGGACAGCTCGCATTGGTCTTCCTCTATTTATATGCCCCTGTGGGCTCCAGTGCAAAGACATTCTTGTTATATTGTACCCAGGTTTTCTCAACGTGTGTCCTATCCAACGCCAGCGTCTTTTCTTTTTCTCTTGGTCCACTTGAATATGTTTAGCTCTCTTCCAAAGCTCTTCATTAGTGATTCTTGTCGCGCGCCCACGTGGGTAAATACACTGATATAGTGAGGGTGTGGGTTGGATCCTTAACAATGCCCACCCACGTGAGAAACTGGACTATTATCTAAGCTTTGTTGATCCTAGACAGTCCTGGATAGCCAAGAAAACAGCGAGTGGCTCGTTCCATGAAATGAAAGTTGCTGTACTTGTATCCACAGGAGAAGGAGAAGGGATAGATAGATATCTGGATACACCCACTGTGATATAATCCAGGTGCTCAGTTAACCCCTCCGACTGTTCTCCTCTCTTGGCATTGCTTAAAATCCCCCATCAAGTGATTTAAATATTTGTTAGCTGAAGTAAACTAATATGCACCAAGACACTTGAACCTAAGTACACAATTTACTCAACTATTTTGTAACAACCTCAAACATGATTTATTTGAATAAATCGAAATTAAAATGAACTTGTTTAGGCTAGTAGAGTTAAGGTGATGTGATTGATGAAATCATAAATTGGAAAGTAACAACGTTTGGACAGTTCTCGGCTTGAGACCCTGTCTATTCTTTCCCAGTTTGTCGTTCTCACTGCTTCAAGCAGGTCGTTACACTCAGACGGTCAGCAATGAATGGATGCCTACTAGTCCCTGCCCAATGTGGGAACTGGAAAAATGAAACCACAATGTCAAAAGTTATGTCTCAAGCTTAGGTTAAGCCCAACAGATGGCATGTTCTGGACAGAGTCTCATTTACCAGACCTAGAGTTCACCCCTTTATAACATCTATCTAGCTCCTCCTACATTACACCTAAAATCATTCTCATTCAATGATATAACAGCTCCTCCCTGTGGGTAAGTTTATTCGCTGTCAGTCAGGGCTGTACAACACTTGTTTGAATTCCCACGCTAGGATCTCCTGGTCAATTCATCTGACCAGAGCAAATAGGACAAGTCACACCTCCAGCCTACTTCACCTGTCATCACAATAAAATCAGACTTTGTCAATTCTTCTGCCCACACTTTCGGTTCCCTGTGTCAATATTGACGATCTGACCGGCACTCCAGTTTAGGTAATCTCAGGGGGAATTAAACGCAATTAGCCGGAGTTATCTGCTCCTAATGGTCTGCCTAGGATAAAAAATATCTGACACCAACAAATGGTGTGCAAATCTCCAGTCAGTAAGTCTGCTTGGTCAGTCTTATCTCTGTACGTTAACACTTAACGTCTGGGAAAAAGTTTTAGTGTTTTAGTCCAGGAAAATTAAATGCTTGTTCAGGTCGCCTACTTAGATTAAGGATGTACCCAAATCCATATTTTTCTGTATACTTTAAAATACATACAAATAAAATTAGGTTGAGGAAAGACATTCTGAAGTCACCGAGCGTATCGTCACAATTCTGGGGAATAAAAATGACTGTTCAATAAACTTTGTCCATTTGTCAACAAGCTTTCATACGAGGGGAAGTCAATAAGTAAGTCAAAATCAGTTTTTATATATATAAAAGGACCAACTTGAAAAACCATTTATTTTTCAAAATACATTATTCCTACATTTGTCAACATAAATTCGCACAAACATTGATGCACATGTCCCATAGTTATATCAGTCCTCTCAAAACTACTGCACAGAACTGGGTGCTCTGTTTTCTAAACTACATTTTCACTTCACATTCAGCTTTTGCTGACAGTGTTCTGGGATTGTTGAGGAGTGCTTTTGGTAACAATGTGAATGCTGATTCATACTGTAAAGTTCTATCGATGCTTCATGGTGCAATTTGAAGAAAACGTCTAGGCCTGCTGACTAGAGGAGTACTTTTTCATGACAAGTCAGACCACACACGGCTCAATTAACTCAGGAGAAAATTATCCGTTTAGGGTGGGACCTGCTGGAACATCCACCTGAAAGCCCTGACTTAGACCCTAGCTATTTCCACCGAAAACCCACTTTACTAGAGACATTTCGCGAATGGCGCAGAAGTTGAATGGGAAGTTAAAATGTGATAACCTCTCTTATTTCTTGATCCGAAATGCTTTAGGCTGAGCTAGGAGTCATCAAGACCATCTGGACTTTAGGTTTTGCCATCCTAAAGCACCCTTCTGCCAAATTTAATTTGTAAGGGTACAAAGCTCTCCCACCCCCTTCCTTTTTCAAACACCCCCCCCCCCTCCCCTTTCTTTCTTTTAACATGTAGAACTTTACTTTTGAAGTGATTGTTTATACACGTCATGTTATTTAACTATAGTATAATGTATATTTTTTTTAATCTCAGGACAATATTATTATGCACTTAAATAAGACTTCAGCTTTCTGCGTGGGCGGGTGTGTGTGTTTATCCATGTGTGTGTGGCAAAAGTCCATATCTTCTTCTGTTATAACCCACGTGGATTCAACAGAATATTATCATTTCTGCTACTACTATTTGTTTCCTATTTGGCTTCTTTCATTGTGACAAAAGACCAGATTTCTTCCTTTTCATACAATACCTGGCACGATCTAATAAGCGAACTAATAATCTATTTTTCTCATAATAGCGCAGTTCTGTGATTCGAAACGAAAATATCGTAATCTGCGATGTGAGAGAGACTGACGACCAATCTCAGGAAGCCATTGTCCAAGTTTTTATTTTATCCCTTTCCCCCATCTCCAGTTGACGTCAACGGGTTTCTGAACAGCCAAAATTGAATCTGTCCACTTTGAGAGGGCGTGGGTTGTTTTATTTATTCTCAACAATAATTATGTCAATCTCTTAGAAAAATAACTGTTGTTAATGTCTCAGCTAAAATATATATTTGTGTTGTCTAGTGTATTCCCGGCGTGTTGTTATCGTCAGCCGCATCAGGCGCGCGGTGATGAGGACATCTTTGGGACCGCGAGGCTCAGTCCCCTTATAATTCTTGTGGGGCTTGGATGATAGGGATTGAGCTTTGTTTGAGTGTGCAGTAATAATAATAATCACAATCATTATTATTAACGGTTAAAGTTCTAGTCGGGAGGATCGATTTAGCTTAACCAGATTATGCTATATGACGCGGTCTCTATCAGTAGAACGTCTAGAAGTCTGCCGAAAGCATAGCACAAAACACGAACTACGTAGCTCTGGTGTCGAAGAAAAACTGAAATCGTGAACCAAAAGACCCAGAAGTTAAAAAAAAAGAACCTACGACTTTCAGAGAGGGAGGTAAACGGCTTGACCACTTTGTCTCAGAGACCATCAATTATTATTATTAATATGTAGTCATTTGTAATATGTATATCATCACTGGATTTGCTCCAGAAGACAAGTGAGATGCATGAGCACCTAAGCCAGTTAACAGCACCCGTAACGCCGATGATGATGAATATGTAACAAAACATAACCTTTGACCCATTAGGGTCGTAGAGGTGTATCGATAGAAGCACCAGCACACAACACCCGCCATCTTTCCCTGTCTTCTGCCTGATGAATAAGTGTATGATAACTTAGTCCTGACCATTTTTTGATGTTGTCATTCCAGTTACTTCTTTGCCCTCTTCTTCTTTAACTACACGCCAATGTTCCTTGAAATACAGTCTTTACAATCGAATAACGTCTCACCACGTGCCCAAGTTTAGCTAGCTTGCGACGTTTCACCAGCGCCAATGGAGGCTCCTGATGTCCTACAAATTTGTATAATTTGTCCCTGGCATATTTATTAGTTTTGCATTTTAAGTAACTAATTCGTAAAATGCGTGTATAGATTTAATTTCGAAAGCCTGAATCCTGTTTTTCCATTTTCAAAATGAGAGTTCACTCTCACATTCGTATAAGAAAATAGGATGAATATGTATTAAAGGACAAATAAATATAATTATACATTTGCGATAGTGTGAAATGTCACGCAAACACATAAACCTGAGAGCGTCGATACGTTGTTAGGGGTCCTAAGTAGCCTCGCTGCAAATTTTCGAAGAGATGGAAGCTCAGCCTGCCTAAGAATTATGAAAAACAGGGGGAGTGGGTGATTAGCCCCAAAAACATTTAGAAAGGGGGTGCTCACGGTTTCCATCCCCTGAGTTTCGGCGTCAATGATCTTCATGACTATCCTGTGCCATGACCATAGGCGTAGGTATCTCGATAGGCTGACAGGTAGAGCACTGCTATACTGATACGGCTGCTCTACAACCTGATTTACTCAGGATGTACCGATGTCACTAAACAGCATTACAAGCCTTCTGGTTAAGCACCAGCAAGCGAATCAACGTTACAATTTAAACAACATGCATCTTCCCTGCAGCAACATATGGATGTGGTTCGTGGACTGTCTCCCAGTCTTTGAAAAAGAAAACAGGGTCTTTTGAGCTGAAATGCTATAGAAAGATGCGCAAAATACCCTCGGCAAAGAAGAGAAGAAATACTTACATTTAAAAAGATCTGAACATCAAGGTAGATTGACTAATAAACAGCATCTTGTCTCGGAAGCTGAAAGTTTTGGCCATATCAAGAGCCATGGCTGACTGGGAAAACAGTAATAGCAGAAGGCATGTTAGTAAGAAAAGGGGCAGGGGCCCACCAACACGAAGATGGGCACAGGATGTAAGTGACTCCGTGAATATGAAAGTACACGAGGCGGGAGAGCTGGTGAGAGACCGAGTTTCTTTCAGGCAGACCGTGCGACATGGTTGACTTGTGTCATTTCCCTTGGAATAAACAAAGCAGGTGAAGACAGTGATCATGATGCAAGGGCGTACAGAGTCTCTGCAATACTGACCAGCAGTATAAGTAGAAAAAAAATTAGTCGTCCTGCTGGCCCTTTTTTTATTGTTTTTTTTTTTTGTTACGGGAGCTGCCGTGGTGTAAGGGCTAGTTGACGCCCGCCTGCTGATACAAATGTCGTGGGTTCGGGTCCTAACGGGGTCTGGACATTGTTTTAAAATGACCTTGGCTCCCAATCGACTTAGCCTTGTGTGGGTACCCGGTGTAGTGCTGCGAAGTAAAGGTGGCCGGCGTGATGCTGACCACATCACCCATCAAGTGCCGTTTGGTCAATAAAATATAGGTCTAGCCCTAAATACCCAAAACGACGTTTGTGGCTAAGGCGTTGCGTATCTGACTCGTAATCCAACGTACCGCGATCGAAACTCACTGCGGGCTGCGCGGATTTTTATCGTGGTATGGGACGTCGCAGGTCGACCCAGCCTCAAATGGGTACCAGGATGGGCTGTCGTAGAAAAGTAAAGACAGCCGGCGTTATGCTGACCACATTACCCACCGAGTGCCGATTGGTCTGTAAAAATATGGGTGCTCTTCCCATATGCCCGATGTGCCTAAGGGTGTGTAAAAGGATCTTTACTTTTTTTTTTCTTTTTACTTTATATACCCAAAGAACCTCATGTCATCAAACAGAGTTCTTTACTTTACTTACAAACATGACTTTGGTTTTCAGGTCAAAATTGTCTTAAGTGAGTATCAGGCCTTGTCCTGGGAAGTAAATGCTGCCGATTGGTCTATTAAAAATATGTACAGGACATTAACTTGGTTGCTTTATTAATAGTAATTGCCGTGGGTATTGATTCCCATGTATCACTAAAATACCACAGAACAATTTCGTGTGAACAGATGGAAGTTGCTAACAATAAATGCAAGCCATACATTTTTCATCCGCGGCGTCCGTGGCTAAGGTGTTGCGAGTACGATTCGTAATTCCAAAGTACCGCTATCAAAACCCACTGCTGGCTACTTGGATTTTGATCATGGTATGGGGCGTCGAAGATCGACTCAGCCTAAAATGGGTACCAGGATGGCTGTCCTGGGGAAGTAAAGAAGGCTGGCGTAATGCTGACCACATTACCCGCATAGTGCCGATTGGTCTGTAAAAAATATGGGATGCTCTTTCCACACGCCAGATGCACCTAAGTCGTGAAAAGGGATCTTCCCTTTCTTTTTTTTTTTTCTAATACTTTTACTTCGAGATTAAAATTAAGGTGTTATTCGACTCAGTAAAGCAGATATATTTGCTTACCAAAGTAACTGGGTTACGATAGGTTAATCTCTCTCTCTCTCTCTCTCTCTCTCTCTCTCTCTCTCTCTCTCTCTCTTTCTCTCTCTCGGGAGAGAACGAACAGTGCGCAGGCACATTAAGTTCTGGGAGAATGGCGCTTCGAGGAGTTACAAGGGGATCTCGCCAACGCTTAACACTCAGGGCAAAGACGAGACGGATATACAATCAGATAGTTACTGGTGTCGTCGGAACTGAAATTCTCCACTTGCTGCTGAAGATGGGGACGGGGAGCCTATGGAAAGGGGGGGGGGAGTGGTGTCCTGATTGCTGTGATTTCGTTTCTTGATTTAACAAACAACATTCATTCTCTGTCGCTCTCTCTCTTTCTCTCTCTCTCTCTCTCTCTCTCTCTCTCTCTCTCTCTCTCTCTCTCTCTCTCTCTCTCTCTCTCTTGAGTGGCGAAAAGCGAAATTTGTAGCCAGCTGATGAGCCACTGACCAAACGAGCCAACCATACCTTTTTAACCTGCAACTAGCCCAACAAGTCGCCATGGGATTAGTTTCACAGCTCTAGGAAACAGAAGGAAGTATAAGTAGATTGATACCTCAACACCCTAGGGTTGTAAGAGGATCAAGCATAGATGAGATTAAAGAAACGTTAATTAGTTAGTTATGATATTATCATTACACTCCGGATATGTCCATAGGTGCTCAGATCCTTCCCTCAGTATGAACCCCAGTGTCTTGTGACTAATAGTGCCAGTTCATTGTTGATTAATAGGTCTTTTTGTATGCCCGGTGTGTCTCTCCCTCTTGGCTATGTTGATCTTAACTCCCGAGTCTTTCATTCTGGTAAACGATGTGGATTTGCTGTCTTGAAAGTCCTCCATTCTTTCCACTTCCATTAGGGTCACTACAGGAAAACAAAATTTTTTTTCATTAAACAATGTTAGACCAATTATTCGCCCGTGTGTCACCGGGGCCCTCACGGGAAGCAAAGAATAGTGACACTGCACCCTATCAGGCATGTCGTAAGAGGCGACTAAGGGTAGGGTTGGGCTTGAGGTTGGCTACCTCATCCTGTCAAAACCATAGCCACAAAAACCAACCAACCATGGATAAGTCAAAAAGAGAAGCAAATAAAATCCAGCCAACCAAGATGAGGGAAGGCTCTTCAAACAGAAGAAGTATGACACGGTGTGGAGAAAGCCGTAAAGAGTCCGGATCGTTGACGTACCTCCTCTCAGCTAGGAAAACCTCCAGAATTGGCACCTGGAATGTTAGAACTCTCTATGATATAGGGAGAACAATGGAAGTAGCAAAGGAAATGAAGCATTATAGAATTAGTATTTTAGGGTTATGTGAAACTAGATGGACTGGGGCAGGGAAAAGTATTCTTAATTCAGGAGAAACTATTTTGTTCTCAGGACACACAGAGGAGAATTCGCCCCACAGTGAGGGAGTGGCCCTGATGCTATCAAAAGAAGCAGACAGGGCACTAATAGATTGGGAAGCTGTGAGTCCCAGAATAATAAGAGCATCTTTTAGAACAGTTAAACAGAAGGTGAACATGTCGGTAATACAGTGTTATGCACCAACAAATGATAAAGATGCATCTGTTAAGGAAGAATTTTACATGCAGCTTCAAAATATTATAAAAAATGAAAGAAAGGGCAACTTAAAAATTTTGATCGGTGACTTGAATGCTAAGTTAGGATCAGACAACACAGGTTATGAAGAAATTATGGGGAGAAATGGTCTAGGAGTAATGAATGAAAATGGAGAATTGTTCACAAATTTTTGTGCAGGTAACCAGTATTTTATTGGTGGAAGTATTTTTTTCCCATAAAAGTATACACAAGGCAAAATGGGAATCACCAGACCATACGACAACTAATCAAATTGACCACATATGTATTAACAAAAAGTTTAGATAATCCCTTTACGATGTTAGGGCTTTCAGAGGTGCCGATGTATTTACTGACTATTTCCTGGTGGTAAGTAAAATCAAGTTGAAACTAAAAAGATATATAACATCTTATAATCATAGAAACCAATATAATGTAGGCTTTCTCAGGGATAAAGAAACTAAGGAACAGTTCTCAGTTACGGTCTCTAATAAGTACCAGGTGTTGCAGCAGTTAGCTGAAGATGTCAACACAGAAGTCTGCTGGGATCAGATCAAAGGAATCTGGAATTAATCTTGCGTAGAAGTTCTTGGCAAGAAAGAAAGGAAACATAAAGCATGGATAACACCAGAAACCATTAAACTGATTGAAGATAGGAAAAGTAAAAAGTCAGAATTAAACAATAGCAAAACTAGAGCTGCTAAAGCTAGAGCTCAGGAGAAATACACAGAAGCCAACAAGGAAGTTAGGAGGCATATAAGGGCAGATAAAGTGAAATATCTAAATGATCTAGCACAAGAAGAAGAGACAGCAGCAGCAAAAGGAAACCTCAGAGAACTTTACAGTAACACAAAAAAATTAGTAGGTAAATATAGTCAGCCAACTGGATCAATCAAAAATAGTCAAGGAAAGGTACTTACTAACACTAAAGATCAAATGGACAGATGGGTTGAATATTTTGAAATGCTTCTAAATAGACCAGGCCCAGAGGTTCCCCCAAATATCCAGCCTTTAGAAATGGAACTGGATATCAACTGTGAGATACCATCCAAAGAGGAAATTAGGAAAGTTATAAATCTTCTCAAGGAAGGAAAGGCGACAGGCCCAGACGGTATCCCAGCTGAAGCCATCAGGGCCAACATAAACACATCAACAGAATTGCTACATAGATTATTCAGTAAAGTCTGGGAGACCGAAGAAATACCAGCAGACTGGAGAGAAGGATAATTTGTGAAACTGCCCAAAAAAGGTGATCTACAGGAGTGTGAAAACTATAGAGGAATTATGTTGCTGTCAGTTCCTGGAAAAATATTAAGTAGAATTATTTTGGAAAGATTAAAAGATGCTATTGATAAAATGCTAAGAGATGAGCAGGCAGGTTTTCGGTCAAACAGATCCTGTACTGTTCAGATAGCCACATTACGTATTATAATAGAGCAAAGCATTGAACTGAACTCACCACTTTACATTGGATTTATAGACTATGAAAAAGCATTTGACAGCATAGATAGGGAATCTCTCTGGAAAACAAATTGATGGGGCACTATGGAATCCCACAGAAAATTATCAACTTAGTAAAGGCAACATATAAAGACATGAAATGTCGAGTTCTTCATGAGGGAAAGCTAACAGATGCATTTGAAATAAAAACAGGTGTGCGACAGGGATGTCTTTTGTCGCCTCTCTTATTTTTACTGGCTATAGACTGGACTATGAAAACAGTAACTGCTAACACCAAGTATGGAATTCAGTGGACCCCTACAAAACAGCTTGATGATCTGGACTTCGCTGATGATATTGCTCTTCTGTCCCATTCACGGAATCAGATGCAAGATAAATTAAATATACTTAATGCGAGATCAAAGCAGCTTGGTCTGAAAATCCATAAAGGAAAGACAAAGATAATGAGAATAAATCAGGCAAATAGTAATGTGGTTTCTCTTAATGGCACCCCACTCCAAGACGTGGAGTCGTACACCTATTTAGGCAGTAATGTAGATAAAGATGGAGGAACTGATAGAGATATTAAAAAAAAGAATACAAAAGGCAAGAGGGGCTTTCATAACACTAGGGAATTTGTGGAGGTCAAAAGAAATTAAAAGAAATACTAAACTAACAATTTTTAATTCTAATGTCAAATCAGTACTATTGTATGGGGCGGAAACATGGAGAACAACCAAGGCAATTACTAATAAGTTACAGACATTCATTAACTGGTGCCTGCGCAGAATAGAGGGAATAAAATGGTATGATAGAATAACTAATGTAGAAATTTTGGAGAGAACTAAACAGGCTCCAGTGGATCAGGAAGTGAGGAAAAGACGCTGGCGTTGGATAGGGCACACACTGAGAAAACAGAACAGCATTACTAGAATGTCTTTGCATTGGAACCCACAGGGGCATAGGAATAAAGGAAGGCCAAAAAACACATGGAGAAGAGAGCTGGAGAACGAGGTTAGAAAGATTGGGAGGACATGGGGAGAGCTCCATGCAATGGCGAAGGATAGAACGACTTGGCGTGAGTTGGTTGAGGGCCTATGCTCCATTGGGGGATAGAAAGGCAGAAGAAGAAGACCAATTATTTTATAATGGTCATTTGTAGGAATCTATGTTGATACATTTGTAGACTTCAAGTTTTAAAAAAAAAACATGGTTGTCATGGCAACGGCCGCTATCTTAATATAAAAACAGCATTTACTTAGACAGCTAAAATGTCTAAAACACACAGAGGTATTGAGAAACAGATGATTGATTCATGAACTTTAAACCTATGTTTAGTGTCAGGTCTAGTTTATTTACTTCAAAGATGTTTCTGAATATTTTTTTTTTTTAGAATATTAAAATTTAGGTATGTTACAAAAATACAAAAATGTAGCTTTTTAAGATAATAATCAAATTTTTAAAAACATTACGAAATAAACTGTAATTTTAAATAGACCTGACCCTATAATATTGTGTTAGGAGTATCCACACCAAATTTCACGTCTCTAGTCTTTATATTAGCTGGAATTTTAGGAGATCCCACACACAACAAACAAACAAATAGAATTGTTAGAAAAGTGACTTTTAAACTTTTTTTTTTTATCTTAAAAAAGTGCATGAGTTGGTGTCTTTAGTATTAACTTTTCAATGCTAAATTGTTTACAAATGACAAAAATGTTGTGTGTAATCTATTCTACAAATGCCGAACATTACAAAAATAAACACATTGAAAAAGTGATATTTTTGTCATAAATTGGAAAAAATGCTGTGTAGTGACCCCTTAATAATATCAGCATTTTCCAAGGATGCCCGCGTGCCCCGGAGCGAAAATAAAGACGACGTTACGCACAGTATACTACTGTAATGGCTCAATCCACTGCCTTCGCACATAATCTGCCTGGATTTTCCGGATCATGCTCATGGAATCGCTAAGTTCACACGCACGGGTATAGTCTTGTGTTATCATCCATACGAATGCTTGGGTTACCACCATCAGCTCCGTCGTCATGCTGCTTGTTGTTATGGAGAAGGCACCTCTGGCTTATTTGATTGTTTTGCCCGCTAAGCGTGCTGTGAACGCCCAAGCACTTCTTTGTTGTCGTATTACTGATAACAGACCAGATAATGACACTAGTTCTGCCCCTCTTTTTATATCAGCTGTTTTGTTTGTTTTAGTACCCAGAAGCCATGAGTTGTTAACCCTTAGGCTCGGTATTATAGATATCGCAACCTTTCGGCCTTGATTCCATTGTAAATACCGTAAATCTGGGAGAAATGTGGCTTTTCTGCCTACCCCCCGGGATTGAACCCGGACCACAGGGAGTTCGTCATCCGGTCTCCGCGCAATCCGGTTTAGCCAACTACGCTAGAGAGCCGGGCTTTTTATAATAGCTAAAAGGCATAATCCATCTCAGAGTTCTGCAATTACTTCTATTTACGTTTAGAATGTTTCATTCCTCTCAAAACTGAACAGAAGTGATTACGATTAAGTCTCCGCCTAATATACGGCTGAGAGACCATCCGAATGTCTCTGGGGCAATGAAGGTTGACTACAATGTACAAACTCACTGTTGTATTTTGTAATATTAACGTCGTGAGGCCCTAGTCTTTTTTTTTCTTTTTTTTTTTTCGGTGTTATCCTCGTACTGTTGTCCAAAAACCACGAAGTTTTTTTTTCCCCCTCTAAATTATATACATATTGTTAGGGAGAGTGAATCATCTTTATCTTTTCTCCCACCGCGGAACGAACTCACGTGATATGCGAATTCGATTTGCAGGGGAAAAAAAGTCGAAATAATTATGATACATAGCTAATTATTTTTTACTAGAAAGATTGGACGTTTGTTTTTGCTGACGCTTCAAAATTTGGCGAAAATGCAACACAGCATTATCATTTAATAAATTTGCAGTGCGCGTAGCCACTTCCTTATTAGGGCGATGCTTCTCACTGCAAAACATTACCCATTGTACTAGAGGTCCATGAAATTGTTCAACGCAGTCACTAATCACCAAGGTACTAAACCACAACTTTAGTTGCATGCATATCTGAAGTTGGCATAACCCTTGTTGATAAATTGTTGTTTTCAAAAGACTGGAAACAAAGCTTTCCCTGTTAAAATTAAATACCAGGAAAAAAATATTACACAACTTTTTGCCACAATTCAAGACGGATATACAATTAGACTGTTACTGACGCTATCGGAATTGGATCTCTGCGCTTACTGCTGAAAAAGGGGACAGAGTGTATATGGGAATGTTTCGACTGATATAATGTCGATTCATAATTCAACATTTAAAATCAACATTTAATACAATAATGCAACAAATTATGGAAATGAGGTGTCTGAGAAAGGCTGTAAGAGTGACCAGAGGGGATAAAATCAGGAATGAGGTCATACGAGATAAAGTCGGCACAGAACCAATTTTAAATTTCATAGAAAGACAACAAATCAAATGGTTTGCTAACTTAGAGAGAATGCCTTTTGATGCGAAAGCATTCAAGGCATAAACCAAAAGAGGAAAGGGACGTAGAGCAAGAGGCAGACCAAAAACCAGATGGAAGGATAATATCAGAGAAATTCTACAGTTAAACGATGTGTATTCGGTCGAAGCAGCCAGAAGAGCACGAAACAGGACCTTATTTCTCTCTCGACACCAGAAACGGTGAAAGAGGACGTAAAGTAGAAGAGACACACAATTTTACTGGACAGTCCAGGCTCGCCAACAGAATAAAATAATACGCACTATGAAGGACAGTTATCACACAGAAGGTGTTTTCATGTCCGAAACTATCTCACTGATCCAGAAACACTGACGTAGATACTGGTTTATCTCCAGCTCTCTAGCGAAGTTGGTTAAACCTGACTTTCGCGGCGGCCGGGTGACGAACTCCTTGTGGTCCGGGTTCACTCCCGGGGGTAGGCAGAAAAGCCACATTTCTCTCAGATTAACGGTACCTATAATGGAATCAATGCCGAAGGGTTGCGATATCCATAGTACCGAGCCAAAGGGTTTACAACTCATGGTTTCTGGATACGTTAAAAAAAAAAAAAAAATCTCCAGCGGCCGGCCACACTTGGGTCTTACAATACCCTTTATGGCAGGTGCTTTGCTGGGGTGGAAGAGGGGGCGGGGGCGGGTTCGTCATGTTAAGTCAGCGTTCCTGAAGTGGAAGCCTATGTTTTAATAGTCTCAAGGTTATGTGCGCTTCATATAATAGTTTAGCGATCTTATTACCCTGAAACAACCAAGAGAAATTACTAGAAGTCCATGTCCCAAAAAAAGAATTCCAGCTTTTAGCGGGGCCTGAACCGAGAATCTCCAACACTCGAGGCAGACGCCATTCCTAGAGACCACGCAACCCCTTAAATAATGTCTAAAAGGGTACTGATACTGCGGGTCATCGAGTACCACCAAATAAAAGAAATGCCTTGGCCAAATGTAAAAATGTAATACAAAACAATCTACGACAAAGCTTCTGCGACTTTTGACGACACACCATACTTCCGCAGAAACTTAATAATAACAATCGTGGGCATTCCAACGACGTCAATTGACATCCAAATTAACGAGCTCCGCATTTTGTAATAGGAAGTTAGCCTCGTAGAAATAACAAAGAAGAATAATATCCAGTTGTCTTCCTTGCCTCACGCAATCTTGATTTGATTGGCAGACTTCTGCAGCTGGTGTTTCATAGGCGCAGAAACCTGGGCGCAGAAAGACACCCTCTACCCCCCCCCCCCCCTCCGCCCCCATTTTTTCCTAAGAGTGAGCGGGGTCACAGACCGCAACATTTATAAGGGGCGCTAAGAAGCTTTATCCCATTGTCTATCCGCAACCTGACATTAAGTATTTTTTTTAAATATCATCATCATCGACGAGGGTAATGATCAGCCCACTACCCACCAAGTGCCGATTTTTCTGCAAAAATATGGGGTGCTCTTTCCAGAAGCCGATGCGCCAAAAGCGTGGAAAGGGGAAGGATATCATCACCATCAAGTGCCTTGCTGATTGGCATGGGCGATCATGTATGTCTGCAATCTGCGATCTTCAAATGCATGGATGGAATTTTATGCCGACACCCCTCCGTACAATCACTCAAAGCTTCCCAGAATCGTTTTGCTTTGTCTTCCTCTGTGACTGTGTTTCCTCGTAGATTATTTCAGTCGACACAACATGTTCCAGTTTCTGTTATCGCATAACATGACCCAAAAATGAGGACTCACTTTGTGATGTTTGCGATAAGCGGGCTTGGAGCCCTTACCATTTTGAAAACATATGGTAGCTTTCCAAGGAAATATACGAATTCTCTGTAAAACCACGTCATTGAGGCCTCAAGAAATTGTTGAACTTACTTACTTACTTAGTCGATCCTCTTCTTCCTTGGGGTGTAGAGGTTTGCCAGAGAGATCGCCAGACTTCTCTGTTATCAGTTTTCTTTCTGGTTTTGTTCCATTCCAGTCCTCTGTCAGTTAGGGACTGTCGGATGGTCTCTTCCCAGCGGACCCTTGGTCACCCTGGAGGTCTGATTCCCTGGTTCTTAGCCTCCCAATGCCTGCCATGGTGGCATACATGTCCAAACTATCGTAACTGTGACTAATCCACTCACGTTTTTGAGGCCTGGGTATCAAGATATTGACGTAATGTCTGAATGTGGACTTTGTCCTTTCTTGTCACTTGGACCACCTTTCTCACATATCCCATTTGCGAGGCCTGAAAGTGGCTTCCGTGAGCTGTTGTCATTGCCTGTGACTCACACCCGCAGGTCAGGGCCTGTAACTCACACCCGCAGGTCAGGGCCTGTGACTCACACCCGCAGGTCAGGGCCTGTGACTCACACCCGCAGGTCAGGGCCTGTGACTCACACCCGCAGGTCAGGGCCTGTGACTCACACCCGCAGGTCAGGGCCTGTAACTCACACCCGCAGGTCAGGGCCTGTAACTCACACCCGCAGGTCAGGGCCTGTGACTCACACCCGCAGGTCAGGGCCTGTGACTCACACCCGCAGGTCAGGGCCTGTGACTCACACCCGCAGGTCAGGGCCTGTGACTCACACCCGCAGGTCAGGGCCTGTGACTCACACCCGCAGGTCAGGGCCTGTGACTCACACCCGCAGGTCAGGGCCTGTGACTCACACCCGCAGGTCAGGGTTGGCACCTGTTAGAAATTGTTTTGCTTGTTTATTATTTGTCCAGGATTCACAGCCGCGTGTCAAAACTGGCTTTACATCATCATCATGCAGCAGGTCATTTGCAGAACGTCGCTCTCATCACAGTCTGCCTGAAAGAAACTCGGTCTCTCGCCAGTTCTCCCGCCTCATGTACTTTCATACTCAAGGAGTCACTTATATCCTGTGCCCATCTTCGTGTCGGTCGGCCCCTGCCCCTCCTTCCTGGTACCATGCCTTCTGCTATATTTTTTTTTCCCAATCCGTCGTGGCGCTTGATATGACCAACATATTTCAGCTTCCTAGAAAGGATGCTGTTTATTAGCCAATCTTCCTTGATGTTCAGATCTTTTAAGATGTCAATATTTCTCCTCTTTTCTTTGTCCAAAATGTTCGGAGAATCTTTCTACAGCATTTCAGCTCAAAAACCCCTATTCTCTTTCTTAAATACTAAGAGATAGTCCACGACTCACATCAGTAAGTAGCCACAGGGAAGATGCATGCTCTTCTTTACATAGTAAACGAGAATTTGGTTTCTAACTTCTGTTGGCATGCATTCATTGTATCAAATGATATTCATATTACAAAATGCCGTTCTGGCCTTTTCTATTGTGTTTCTTATCTCTGTGAAACATCTTCGTATCCATGTGCTTAGAAACTTAACTTTCCGTACTTGTCCTAAACAATGACTTCAACTGTTATTGAGTAGAGATGAGTTGAGTCAAGAACTGATATCACAGTACTCTTGGCATTAACACGCATGCTCCGTCCTAATCTTCAGCAGCCAGCACAGAGTTGCAAGACTGGTGGTACCTGTCACAATCTAGTTATATGTCCGTCTTGCCTTTCCTCCTTTCCTCTGAGTGTAGCGCCTTTAACTTTTATAATAAATTAGGTGATATTTTATGTCTTTCATATTACCATTACTTCTGCCTTCTAGTTATTCAAACCGAGACCTATTCTGTCATTTTCTACAAGTACCGTATCAATCAATCCTTGTATTGATGGTCTGACTTCTTGCTGTCATTAAAGTATCATCACATAACATAGACTGCTTATGTTATGACCACAGATGGCACTTTTAGGCATATCCATGATCAATCTCATTATATTTTCATTTTTAGTGAGTACATTATTATTATTATATTATTAAGGTTGTAGGTTCGCTCCCTGGCGGAGCCGGACTTTTTTTCAAAAATGACCTTGACTCCCAGGTCGACCCAGCCTTGAGTGGGTACCGGGTGCAGTCCCGGGAAGTAAAGGTAGCCGGCGTGATGCTGACCACATCACCCATCTTGTGCCGATTGATATATTACAATATAAGTCTAGCCCTATATGCACTATACGCCTAAAGGCGTGGAAGAAAAACCTTTACTTTTTTACATTATTATTATTAGGCAATTAAACAAGGATTAGCCTTATTAAGCCCTCACTGCTACCTTATAGGAAAATGTGAAAGGACACAGTGAGCCAAAGCCTTCAAGAAGACACTGACACATACATAACGTAAAGGTAAAGTCGGGAGATGTGAACCAGCGTCATTGCACACGGTTATAAACCATAAGTGATCTGTCACCAGTACGGACAGCTGATAAGAAACTGTCCGCCTGTGTCGCCGTCCACACTTAACTCCGTAGCTACAGCAACGTTTCTCAATTTACCCCAGAGTTGATTCAACTCTGGTACCCATTTACTAGAGGCTGTGTGGAACCCGGGAACCGACTGGTTTCGAACACCGACCGTGGGCTGCAGCGAGCCGCAGCTGGATTTGAAAGCGAGCCTCCCATCGATTGCGCTAACGCGGCCCCCATTACGTAAAAATACATAAACAGGCCGAATTTTATAGGTATGTTTTGTTAGAATATTATGAGATTTTTTTTTTTTTTATTCTGTTAAAGTCAGCGTTAAAGCAATTGCTGTCGCATACTGGTCAATGTAACATAATCATATAAGGAGACTTTTTTGTCTTTTCTTTCAAATGTTTCTTCAGTGCTTTTGATTTTGTAATAATTTCTTCTGATGTTAATTTATAAATCTTTACATGATTCTGTATGTTTTTCTTATTTTTCTTTCTTTCATTTTTCCCTTGATCTTTCTTTTGTGCCTTTTCTTGTCTCCCCCCTTTTTTTCCCTTCATTTGTATTTGCTTTTTTTCTGGCTGCATTTGTTTATTCAAACCTTGCAGCTCAAATTTCCCCAAATCGTTCTTTCTTTCTTTCTTTCTTTCTTTCTTTCTTTCTTTCTTTCTTTCTTTCTTTCTTTCTTTCTTTCTATTTCTTTCTTTTTCTTTCTTCTCTTTCTTTATTTTCTTTCTTTTCTTTCGTTCTTTCTTCTTTTCTTTCTTCTTTCTTTCTCTTATCTTTCTTTACCGTTCTTTCTCTTCCTTCTTTCTTTCTTTCTTTCTTTCTTTCTTTCTTTTCTTTCTTTCTTTTCTTTTTTTCTTTTCTTTCTTTCTTTCTTTCTTTCTTTCTTTCTTTCTTTCTTTCTTCTTTCTTTTCTTTCTTTCTTTCTTTCTTTCTTTCTTTCTTTATTTTTTTATATTGTTATTGATTTTTTTACATCCCCCCTGTTTGTTTATTACTTTATCTTTTATTTTTTTTTTTTTTTTTTTTTTTTTGTCTGAATTTCTTTCATGTTGTTCTTTTCTTTTTCTTTCCTTTCTTGTCATTTTCCTTTCTTTCTGCATTTTATTTTATTAGTTTCCTCAAATCTTAGAGTATCCTCAGAGCGATTATGGGGGTGTCCTGAGTTTCAAAATGTCGATTCTTAATTCAACCTACAACAATCAATACCCCATTTAAAACAAAACCAAAGATTCCATAGAACTGATCATGTGCAAAGTAAATTGATCATTATCATTTAGCAGGTTATCAAGCGAACTAACACCACAACCCAAAGAAAAATTCGTCGTCGCCTTCAAATTGTCCCTGCCTTGCAATGCAGACGTAATGCATCTCTATCATCCTGCATTGTTATTCAAGAATATCACTCTGTTTTTACTTCCTTTAATGATACCACTATGTATTCCGTCTCTTAAAAGATACCGCCCTCTTTTCACCTTCTTCAGGATCACCATGTTGCATTCGTCTTCCTAAATGATTCAATTTTTAATTCATTTTATTCAAGTATTTTACCCTCTATTCTATTTGAATATTACCGAGGGATGAATGGTCTCGAGTGTCACATATCGCTGCTGTCACGTGCCTGATTTAAGGATTTCTCCTTAAGAACCAACAGCACTCTGAAATTATTATGTTGAGTCGTTGGCTCGTATTGGTCTAAGGGATATCCCGTGGCCAAAATACTCTCAACTTATTTCAGGAGTAGGACAACACAAGCTTTGGCACTACAAAATATATAATATTCCTAGGCACACTTGGCTGGACACCCCCACTACTATAAAAAGGTAGCCCCAGGTTATGATAGTATACTATCATAACCATGTTAACACAGATAAAAATTATTACTTGTACATACATGTATTTTATACAGCTAAGAACAATGAATGAGTGACACTCCAGTCAATAGTGAAACTTTATAAATACTGTAATAAGTGTAACACATAAATTATATAAGAATCAGCAAAGAACTTCAAAAACCCAGAGTGATATGAAGGACCAAAACTTCAAACTTGATCTGACTGAACGTGTATGAATGTTCCAGAGTCTGCCTAGATCATCCTTATGATGAGTGTGGACATTTCGTAGTGAAGCCTGGCAATAAACACATAATTGCCCACACTTATCTGAATCCCTGGTTCCTTGAACTGGCTGGATGTTCAGTCACTCTGTCGTTACGTTCAAGACAGTCCCACACTAGACACTCGAACACTGGAGATACACCCAAGCTCCTGGATAGGATCTCAGGTACCAAGTCAAACACTTGAGGCACAAAGAAACTGCCGGATAAATGATGATGGAGGTACAACACCCATAATGTTGTCCGTAGACCAACTAGAGGATTTCATTACTTGATGACCACAGTTAGGTTTACAGTCATGATGCCCACCCACTGGCTAATAAAGACATAGGTGACTTCCTTGTAGATGGGTTTTGTGGACTGGCTGAGTTCACTGCCTGTGACCGTCTAAGGAGATATCATCCCAAGCTTAAAAAATGTCCTAGACACCAAAGGCCGCCTCCTTCAAAGCATAGATGTACGAGGCACATTTGCGAACATCTTGTTCTTCTAGGCAGTTCAGGCAGAAAATCCCATCTTCAAACTACGTTTAGCGTCATTAGGAAAGAAGTCCGCCTGTATTCATGCCTAAGGAGTATAACCGGTCTTACATGAATTTCTGAAATTAAATACCAGAAATCTTCACCCTACAGTTGCAAGTTAAAAAATGAAGATTTATCAAAGCAACTAGAGGTGGTCTATGAAATGAATTGCGATGACTTTCCTTTATCTTCTATCTGGCTCGCGACATCGCACGATTGCTATCTCATACATCGACCATCACACGACGAGCAGAAAATGGACGATTGGAAAACAACACGATTCTGTTTCAGCACCTTTATTCCTCCACTCGCGGCTTACACAGCCGGCACATGGAAATCGACTACTGTCCAGGAACACATTATAACTCAAATATCAAAAGTATCATTATTAGCTATTATCCAAAATCACAATCGTCCTACACTAGCATAATGAGCGAAAACACAACAGCTGTCCTGACGGAAAACTAACACGGCCCGCAGACATATTGCATGCCAGCTTGTTTTGCCAAGTTGGACGTTGGAACAATAACACTAAAACACATGTTGGATGCCAAAGCATCTTCCAGCGTTGTTCATGCACTCCGTTCCTGGGCCCAAACGAGACTAACTCTCAGCCCTTTCTACGGCATTATAAACCCTTCTAATGCCCCGCTTCGTATTCCCGAATTCTCCGTGTCCCTTCAGTCCCACGAATTCCGTTTGGCCGGCAGTTTTGTGTAACCTGTGGCTCATCGTACTTCACATGAAGTTCGACTGTCAGCATTTCTCTACACGTGAATAATTATACTTCACGCAAAGTTTTACT
>CAJHNH020003088.1:47500-83716 GCA_905116865.2 Candidula unifasciata
GAAATTCAACCTGTCACTGTTAGAGATAGGTGACCACAATTTTATGCCAAAATATACGCAACTAATATTTATAACTTTAGTGATTTCTAATTATAGCCACGTTAGTAATTGCGCATGCGCCGTATTTACCATTCGCCGGCGAGTTACGTTCAGCCAACGCCTTCTATAATACTAATACATAGAGTAGGTCGTGGTACAGCAAACAAGACTATCTCTATATTTGCCACAATAACCATATTAAACACGATTTCTATTTTCTGTTTTTTTTTTTTTTTTTTCAAACAACCTTCGATGGGGGGGGGGGGGGGGGGGGGGGAAGCAATCGAGGACTATCTCGACGTCGGCGCAGACAGTGACTGCGACATTAACTTCATTAACCGTGTTAGACACGTGCGATTTCTATTTCATTAATATATCTGGAGTATCTGTCTACGAGAAAACAATTGCCTGCGGTTTTGAATTGTGTTTTCATCGCGACACAGTAGAAGGCACTCACATGTCTAATAGTTGAGTTCTCTTTTCGTTGTTCCGATTAAGTGGCTGCTTGGTCGATTGGTTAGAACACTGGGTTCATGTGCGGTAGACCTGGGTTCGAATTCGCAGTCGTTAAATTTTTTTTTTACCCTGGACTAAAATAATATCCTCATCTGCTCTGTCGTGGTGACAGCACTAGCCTTGTTGCCTTAATGTTTAAAAAAAAACAAAAAACAAGAAAATGGGTAAACCATTTGATAATTAAATTTGACCATTTCGCATACTTATGATTGCATTGTTAAACTTTCCGATTGCATGGTTACGCTGAAATTTTATAGATTTTCATTTATTTTCATTTAGATTTAGTTATTTCATCTGTGTTGGAATTTTAAGCTGTGCTGTTTACAATGGCTTTCATTTCCTAATTATGGTGTTTTTTTCCTGTGTTCGTTTGCCTTTCAAGTGTTTTTTTTTTCCTCCCAACTACTTCAATGAGGGAAAGAGTTGTCGGTGAATTTGGAGGAGGGGGGGGGGGCAAACTATTAACTGAGAGAGCTTTAAGTCACAGTAACTGCTTTACCCACTTAAAGTAACAGCAGCAGTAATAGTTGTTACACCAGGGCTGTTACACCATAGTGCTCTCATGTGAAGACCGCCGGTAAGGTTATGGCGTTCTTCTGTCGGCAAGTGAAATTATACATCCTAACCTGACCAGTCTGTGGCGACAGCACTAGCCATGCGGAACCAAATCTTCTGGCTCACGACTCTCTGTCTACTCCGATGGTAACACAGATAGCAGTGACATTATTTTAGTACTTGTACTGGTACTTGAAGGATGATGTGGTAAATATTACACTAGCCCTATTCACTACCTTTTACAATTCCTGCTCCCTATTTTAGTCCAGATGGACAGGGATGTCAATGTCAGTTACAGCAGCAACAAAATATCGCCAGTTAGTGATTTTCAAATCCTTTGAAGAGGGAGAGAGCAGTAGTCGGTGGAAGAGGGGAGGGGGTAATGACTTAAATTTAAGAGAAATTAAAGAGCTTTACACTTGATTTTCAAGTTCTCATTACCTAATTTGTTTATGTTTTACTAACGCTACCTCCGCTTTTCTATTTTTTTTTTCGACTTACTTTGTTATTCACAAGTACAGTTGTAGCTTTACTTTCGTCCCCTATAAAAATACAAACAGCTTTAGCATGTGATAACCAAATAACCATTTTTGTTACTGTGCTAATAACACCATTTAAACGACCACTAATATAAAGACACAATTATAAGGTGCGTGTTCTAAAGTTGGAAAACCAGACTATCGCTATATCCGTGCAGAGAATGATTGCGACATTAACTGTATTAGACACGTGCGATTTCCATTGTCTTCATTTTCCAAAAACCTTTGATAAGGGAGATAGTAGTAGGTGGATTTAGTTGTGGTGGTGGACGGGGATTAAAGACTATCTCTATATCTGAGCAGATAATGATTGTATTAGACACATGCGTTTTCTATTTCTTTCATTTCCATTTAGCCAAACTATGCCACAGCAACGCGTGGCCGGGTACAGCTAGTATATATATATATATATATATATATATATATATATATATATATATATATATATATATAAAGAGATATATATAGAAAGACATTTATATATATATATATATATATATATATATATATATATATATATATAGAGAGAGAGAGAGAGAGAGAGAGAGAGAGAGAGAGAGAGATATTAGGGCTGTACCGAATATTCGCTTCGTATTCGCTTCGGGGCCGAATAGTGGACCCAATAACTATTCGGTATTCGGCCGAATAGTTGCGGTCGGGCCGAGTACGAATACTGGTTACCTCACAACCGTTTCTGGACTGGTGGAAAAAAAACATCAAGATTTCCCACCTTGGTTTATACTCTCAAGCGTTATCTTTGTGCACCACCTACGAGCGTACCAAGTGAACGTCTTGTTGGGTTGTTGTTACCCCTTATTTCCATCTTGTATGTGTTCCGAATATAGTGTTTTTAGGTGTGTTGCTTGCTGTAGAAACAAAATGCAACACTTGAAAATGTAAGAGGGGCAGAAAAGCAAGTGTTTTAGTGTTGTCGGCTTGATTTCTTTGAGTGGAGTGTCCTCTTCGTTGATTGTTTGAAGTAAAGGGAGTTCATCACCATTTATGTTTGTGGGTGTCGTAACTGTTCTATCGTTGTCTCGTTTGTTGTTTGATCTTCTGGCGTTGGCCGCTCGGCGTCTGGTTTCTTCGTCTGCACGGATTTCTTCGTTAGGTGATCTTCAGGTGTTGGCTGCTCGGCTGTGTCCCTCTCTGTGGCCGCGGTGGTCTTTGATGTCGCGATCTTGTTTCCGTTGAGCTCGTGGGGGCGGGCGACTTGTGAGGACGGCATTGTTTTCTTCGTCGGCGTTATTTTTGTTTTTGATGTTTCGCCTTGCGGGTTTTCATCTTGACTCTCTGTATTTGTCGTATTTTCCTGTTTAGTACAGCTGGAAATACCTTCAGTGAGACAAACATGGAACGAAGTTTTTTCATGGAGGTGTGTCAGCACACGAACTAATACGTGCTGCAGGAGATCGCAGATTGTGGCGAGGCATAATCGCCCATGCCAGCCGGCAAAGTACATGATGATGATGATGATTCACTATTCGTATTCGTATTCGGCCGAATAGTGGGTCCAGCTATTCGTATTCGGTACACCCCTAATATATATATATATATATGCTATATATATATACCATATACCAAAATATAGGTTTTGGACTGTAATATGCCCAAATATGTTGCAGGGATGCCGATACGTTTGGGTGCACCCCCATGTGCTATCGTATATATATATATATATACAGGGGATTGATAATATATATATATATAGAATATATATATATTTATATATATATATATATATATATATATATATATATATCATATATATATATATATAGAGAGAGAGAGAGAGAGGAGAGAGAGAGAGAGAGAAGACATGTGTAAATCTACAAAACATAATTTAAGGCAAAAGCATGCATGCTCATTCTGTGGCAGAGGCTGCGAGATTATTTTAATACCGTATTCCAGACAATAAATGTATCCTTCTCAATACGAACGTGTTATCTTTGGCGTGCAGTTGTTTCATGTGCAGTCTGTTGTGGGGACAACATTAAGTTCAAAACGTGTTAATGCATCCATCACAAGTTTAAAGCAGGGGGTCGTTTATGGATATGGTGTCTGTTTCGTTTCAGGAGTTGATGTAAGCTCATATGTCATTGCTAAATCATTTCTTTCTCATCATCATCTTCTTATTCTTCCTTTTTCCTTTCTTCTTTCTTTTTTTCTCCCTTTTTTTTTCTTGGACTACCCCCGCCCCCTTTTTTTACATACCCACCCCTACGCCCCCCTCCATATTCCTTGAAGTACTGTCTCTGCAATCGAATCAAGACTCAACGCGTGACCAAAACAAGTTAGCTTGCGACGTTTCACAACTGCCAAGAGAGGCTCCTGATGTCCCGCAAATTTGCATATTTTGTCTGTGACAAATTTCTTTGTTTTGTTTTCTAAATAACTAATTCGTAAAATGCTTCAATAACATTTACATTCGAAAGGCTAAATCCTCCTCTGCAATTCCACAGTAAAAGTCAAACTCTCACATCAGTTAATAAAAATTAAAAAAAAAATAGACAATATCAGTAAAGTCACTAACAGAAAACAAAAAACAAAAAATCTCTCATTTTTCACCGTCTTGCAAAGAATCTGCAGCTAACGTCTTTGAACTCTCGAAGGCAAATGTATCCACACACATACACACAAAAAATACTCTCAGAGACAAATTGACACGGTCTGTAGATTTGAAATTCCACAGCCACCCGGTGTCACATCTTAATGAACAGTCTCTTTGTACTCACAGTTTTTAGCTGCCACTTTGTAAAGAGAAATCAGGGTATAATTAAACTATCGTCATCGTAGAAATGTATGCCCGTTGTTTATACAGACAGTAAAAAAGGTTAGAAAAACAGCGTATGTTAGTTAGTTTAGTAAGTCAAGTTAGTTTGGTTAGTAAAGTAGTTAATTAGTTAGTCAATCAGCTAGCTAGACAGTTAGCTAGTTAGTTAGTTAAGTGGTGAATTAGTTAGTTAGTTAGTTAGTTAGTTAGTTAGTTAGTTAGTTAGTTAGTTAGTTAGTTAGTTAGTTAGTTAGTTAGTTAGTTAGTTAGTTAGTTAGTTAGTTAGTTAGTTAGTTAGTTAGTTAATTTCATAGTTAATTAATTTGTTAATTAATTAGTTATTTAGTTAGTTAGTTAGGTAATTTCATAGTTAATTAATTTGTTAATTAATTAATTATTTAGTTAGTTAGTTAGTTAGTTAGTTAGTTAGTTAGTTAGTTAGTCAGTCAGTCAGTCAGTCAGTCAGTCAGTCAGTTAGTTAGTTAGTCAGTCAGTCAGTCAGTCAGTCAGTCAGTCAGTTAGTCAGTCAGTCAGTCAGTCAGTCAGTCAGTCAGTTAGTTAGTTAGTTAGTTAGTTAGTTAGTTAGTTAGTTAGTTAGTTAGTTAGTTAGTTAGTTAGTTAGTTAGTTAGTTAGATTGCTTCCTGCAGTGCCATTGTCTCGTAGATCACATGCCTATTGATATTTTAATAGAGTTAATTCCTCCCTAGAGGAGCCGCTGTGTTCTAGGGGCTAGACGCTCGCCTGCGGATCGAAAGGTAATGGGTTCGGGTTATAACAGAGACTTTGGTTCCTAGGTCGACTCAGCCTTGAGTGGGTACCGGGTACAGTCCTGGTGTAAAGGTGGCCGGTGTAGTGCTCACCTCATCACCCACCAACTGCTGTTTAGTCTATAAAATATAGGTCTAGCTCTATATACCCAATAATTCAGAAGTCGTGGGAAAAGTCTTTTACTTTACTAGTATTCGTAAGGAAACACTCGACGATGGAGACAGCTGATGTCACTTGAACACTTGCACGACAGCAACAGAATGCAGCTCAAGCATTGGCAGTGACTGATTCAATGAGCATGTTTGAGATTTTGATGGTTTTTGAGGTTTTGAACAAAGGATTGAAATCATGACACACGGGTAGTAACCCATAAGTGCTCGGTTCTTTTTCTTACCCAAGTCTGAGTCCAAAGAAGCTCAGCACAGTGCACAGGCTCTGTAGCACCAGCGAGGATCCTGAAATACTTTGGGTAGATTTGTAACTCAAAATTTTG
The DNA here is from genome assembly GCA_905116865.2 of Candidula unifasciata. NCBI lineage: Eukaryota > Metazoa > Mollusca > Gastropoda > Stylommatophora > Geomitridae > Candidula > Candidula unifasciata. Next base: position 53,185 of record CAJHNH020003088.1, read on the forward strand.
CCCGGGCAGCGCCATTTAAGTTACTCTTTCCAATTTCCAACTGCCAAGGAAATTGTTTACATGTGCAACAATGCACACGGGCGTCCGATCTCACTACCAAGAGAGCAGGGGGAATTACTAGAACCCGGATTGAATCCGGAACCTCTAGCTCTCGAAGCTGACACTATGCCTCGAGACCACACAGCTCCTCCTCCTCCCCCCCCCCCCCCCCCCAATGAGCATGTTTAAGAAGCTCTAACCAGGCCTTGAAAAAGTTTTATAGCATCGAAATCTTCTGCCTCAAGATACTGCTATCCTGTCTGTATACACAGTGAGAAAGAAACCTGGTTCAAAGGAAACGAAAGAGCTGACAAACTGGATGTGTCTGCAGTGGTTGGTGTAAAAAGAAGTATGCACAGGGAGGGTATACTAAATGGGCTGCGTTCTAGATACGTTGGGACCAAGGAGTCAGAAACGAGGACCGTCTGTTGGAAATGGGTGTCAGAAACGACGACAAACATGTAGAAAACGTTTGGAGGCAAAGAGCAAGAAAATATGCCAGTAAACTCCCACTGTGCACGCTGAGCGGGGAGACACTGGCATCGCCGCTGCATTGGAGGACGGAGCACGAATGGGTTGGAACGAAGTGCTAGGGCAGAACTATTTAACTAAGGAGCCAAAATGTTCAAAATACTTGTCGTCATGGGCCAGGGACTTAAGCCTTAGCATAGAGAGATCGTGAATATAATACAACTGACAATGATCTGCAGTCCACTTGCTATGCCTCCTCGGGTCAGATGTGACCCGCGGGCCGCTAGTTGAATGGCCCTGCTACGGTGATGACGCAGACAAACAAGTGATACGTAGGGGAACTCAAAAGGCCACTGAAATGTATAAGCTAGCGTTCTTTTGGATATTTTCTCCAGGGTATGATGGTGAGTTGGGAATCAGGCAGACAGAACAAAATTGTATGCACCACCTAGTGGTAATTCAACGCATGACAATCTAGAGGTGTTCAAGACCCTTTGGTAATAAGTAGGGCTGTACCGAATATTCGTTTCGTTTTCGCTTCGGGGCCGAATAGTGGACCTATTGACTATTTGGTATACGGCCGAATAGCTGCAGTCGGGCCGAATACGAATAGTAGTTACCCTATACCCGCTTCTGCATACACGGCCTTAATGCTGACAAGATGGAACGATTGGTTTTGTTGAAAGCTAATGCAGCTTTCCTGCATTTCCTAAGCTGTCAGTGACAATTTCCAAGTTTAATTACTTGTTATAATACTTAGTATTCTTTCATTCCTAGTTATTAGTTACCACAGACTGACTGAAGGATGCTAAACATAAAATGTTTTTAAATGTTTACTCTTCTGTACAAATACTAACTAGACATGGAAAAAATATAAACTTCGGCCACATCCAAGTCAATAATATGAAAATCAAACGAACTGAAACATATAAGTACTTGGGTGCAAACTCCAACTGCTCCAACATGCTGAGAGAAGAAATGCAATCTAGAATACAATTTAGAAATAAAGTATACTATGCCCTTCAACATCTGCTAAAGTCAAAGTGTCTGTCTCGCAACACCAAGATCAAAATATATGAAACGTTGATAAGACCAGTCGTTTAATATAGCACTGAAACTTGAAGCATAAATAAAAGAGATAAGGCCTTATTACAGGTTTTAGAAAACAGTCTTACGACAAATCTTTGGACCCATCAAGATGCTGACAGCGGAGAATGAAGAGTGAGAAGCAACCACGTAACACACAATCTGTTTAATTCACCATTGATCACTGGCATCATGAGAACTAACAGACTAAAATGGTTGGGTCATATTGAAAGAATGTCAGATGACAGAGAAGTAAAAACTGTATACACCTGAGAGAGGAATGGGCGTAGACCACGAGGCAGACACACAAAAAAGTTCGAGAGATAATGTCCAGCCAGACCAGCAAACAACTGGTGTCACAAATTGTGTAGATAAGGCCAGCCAGAGAGATTAAAGGAGACGAGTGATATCCGCAACAGTATACCTCAAGGGCTCAGAATGCTAAAGAAGAAGATGACTATTCTGTGCTACTTTATGTGAAGTAAAAGTTCAGCGTACATTTGACATTATGAATGTTTTTTAGATATATTTTATACACTATTCGTATTCTTTTTCGGTCAAATAGTTGTCCAGTTATTCGTGTTCGACCGAATAGCGAAAATCACTATTCGGTACAGCCCTAGGATCGAGTAAACAGTGTGAAAGTAGAATAGATCATCATAGTCTGGATAAAATGGTACAGTGGGGAATGACCGAAAGAACTGACCTACACTGAACACTCAAGGAAAGGCAAGAAAAGAAGCACATACAAATCAGAATATTACTGGTACTTTCGGAATCGAAAGCCTTATGCTAACTGCTGAAGATAGGGGACAAGCGCTTGTGAAATTGGTTCTGAATTTAGGTCTATTCAACACATATATTAAAAATTAATAGTGAATTAATAGTATGCTTTCGTTTATTACGATGACAATCCATAAAGCAAAGGCAGACGATCTATACAGACGATAAACTGATCAGCAATCTCTATTTATACAATCGTTTGATTGTGAAGAAGTCGATCATAAATTCGACAGCTAAGGTAATTACAACATCAATCTGTCTAGGCTGACAACTACTGCGCAATACAGCAGTGTGGTGTAGTTGTGTTGGACTTGAGAAAAGGTATGTGGCTTTGACCATATAATTTAGACAACATAGTACATTCTTGTTTATTTCATATGTTAGCGTATCCTTTACAGAACATTGCAGAACCAACCCCAGCATTCTTTTGGCTGTTTTGTCCTATTAAGCAAGTTTACGTTCGCTAGTTTGCCATTTTCGTAGAGCTTTTAAAGGTAAAGTTGGAAAAAAAAGAATGTAAATTGTTTGATAGCATCGTGTGCCATGTCGTTTAGTGTGGGTGGCAGTGGTTTGCTATCTCAAGTATCATTCACTATTACCACTACAGGATCTTCCTAACCTACGACCCAGTTCCTCTCCGATTAACAGGTTTTAAGTCGAATTTATATCTTTCAAGCGCTACTTCTATTCAAACCAGGTTATAAAATGTGTACATAAACCATAACAAATGCAATCTATGTGCCAAGGATTAGTGTAAAAAAATGTGAATAATATCTCTTTTACATCAGTTTCCGTAATTTCCTGACCCGTAAGATTAGAGGGTAACTTGCATAGGTCATAAGTGTAGCAGAAAGTTATTGAGTTCTGCGTTGTTTATATCGGTGACGCTTTACGTTCCCTTCATCATTATCATTATCATTTCATTCCGTCGCGCCGATGCATGTCGCATAGGGCTTGTAATAGTGTATTCAATTATGTTCCAGTTTTCACGTTAATTTCTTCTCACATGTTGGAAAGTATATCGACTTTTAAAACTAAAATTGTCTAGCACATATACATATTTCACCCTTTAATGGGTAAACTAAATCATAATCATTTTAAGGAGATTTCGCTGTGTCAATGTTAGTGTGTAGGATGGCTGTCCTGTGGAAGTAAAGACGGCCGGCGTAATGCTGACCACTTTACCCACCTAGTGCCGATTGGATCTGTAAAAATGTGGCGCTCTTCTTGTATGCCCGATGCGCCAAAAGGCTTGATAAGGGATCTTTACTTTACAAATGTTAGTGTGTCAACTTATTGTCCTCGTTACATATGTATGCAGCAATGCATGTTTTATGGCGCAGACTGGAGTGAGAACTGTTAAAGAAGGGCCTGATGCTAACGCTAACGCAGTAACCTGGCTAGACACATATGTTCACTTACCCTTGCAAATATCGCAGTCTAGCTGTAAACTACAGACCCAATTATCAATCGCCCTTTTAAGGGGGTACGCAAAAAAAAAAAGGAAACTGTAGAATCACATTGTGGAATCGAACTCATGACCTTGAGACAACCAAACAAGAGACTAATTGCCTACTTTACTGATGCCACTTTTTCATTCGGATTAACATAATCATTTTTTTGTGTTGCAGATTGTAATTCCATCATGAGAACAAGTCGATGTGTATATTATGGGCGTCTATATGCTCTGTTCGCCATCTACTTTCTCTGCGACCTTGGCGAAAGTCGTCTGGATATAACTACATTGAGCACACGTGAAATAAATACGCGATTTGTGGGTACTGCTCATGTCACTGAATTTGCCTCGGAAGAATTTGTAACTGTTAGATTTCTAGGTATATCATACGCCAAGATATCTCAAAGGTTCGCTAAACCAGTGTTAAATGTACCAAAGCCAGGTGTTGTTGACGCTAAAACGTTTGGTTATATTTGTCCGCAAGTTCTTACCCCAGGCGACCCGTGTCAAAAACAACCTATGAGCGAGGAATGTCTTTTCTTGAACATCTATGTCCCGCTTCAGAACATCAGCAATGAGACACGTAGTGAGATTATTAAATCCATAGCTACTAGCACACTTCCAACGGTTACAACACTCAAGCTAAACGGATCTCTAGAAGAGTCTTCTAGTTCTTTGGATAATGCTTCGGCGCCAATGTCATCCAATACATCTTCTAAATTAATGCTTTCGTCAGTGAAAAGCATACTGGACCAGATGGAAAGGTTGGAAAAGACTTTAATGACTGATCTGAACGCAGAAAACAGAAGCGAAGGACGCTGGAGTTCGGTTAAGGTGACTATGAAACGTTCAGCTTCACCTGCAGACACTCATGACAAGCCTCTTGTTCTGCCAGCTAATACAAAATATGCTGTATTAGTGTATCTTCATGGCGGTGCTTTTGTTATGGGCAGCGGCAACTGTTACGATGGGTCAGTGCTGGCCGGACACGGAAAGATAATTGTAGTGACCGTTAACTACAGACTCGGCAATCTGGGCTTTCTAACAACTAACGATGGTGTAATTCCAGGAAATCTTGGATTGTGGGATCAGCATGTGGCCGTTCAGTGGTTGAAGAAATATATACATATCTTTGGTGGTGATCCGGACCGTATCACCCTTGGTGGTCAATCTGCTGGGAGTTACAGCTCTATCTACCAAGCTTTGTATCAAGGGAATGATGGGCTGTTTCAGAGGGTTATCGCCCAGAGTGGTACACCAACGGCTGTTAAAAGTGCTAGTTTAACAGGATATAACACTACATTAAGAGTGGCCAAACAGCTAAACTGTGAAATAAACACTACAAATCAACAATTGAAGGCTTGTCTGATGAGCATCTCAGCTGAATCCCTGGTCAATGTAAGTCTTCCTATGCTGGTTCCTGGTAGTCTACCTATCGAGCCAACAGTTGAAGAACCTTTTGTCCCTGAGGATCCATACAAGATCTTGTCACAAATGGCTGCACCCGCTGTTCGTAAACCCTTCACCCGTGCCTGGGTACTTCCAAAACAAAGATCTTCTCATCGGATTAGATGCTCAAGATGGTGATGTAGCATGGATGTTGAATGCAGTTTTATCTTCTAGAGACAACAGTTCAAAAGTTTACGAACTCATGCAATCAACCATTAACCCAGAGTTCTTCAAGAAGATAGTCCGCATGTATTTCCAGCACTACTACAATGAAAGCGTTGATGAATATATAATCAGCTCTGTCCTCGATCGATATATCGACTGGAAGCACCCAAAGGATTTATATTCTCAGAGTAATCGAGCGATAGACTTTCTAACAGATGTCTTCTTTGCAATTCCAGTAATGGACACGGCTTCTGCGCACTGCCACCGGAGACCTCAAAGTTTAACAAACCGGCATGAAATTACTACTAAAACTGCACCACCGCTGAGCCAGAGTTCAACGGAAAGCCCATTAACACCAGGAGCAACATTTGTGTACCGGTTCAACCTACCAGAGCCAAAAGAAACCGCGATTCCTTGGTTTCATGGAACAGGGCACGCTTCAGAAGTAAATTACGTTTTCGGAGACGCCAGCCTTCAGGAGGACCCCGAGGTTGCCTTGTCCAAGAATGTGATGACGTATTGGTCCAACTTTGTTAAATCTGGGTATGTTGTGTTTGTTCCGATGCCACTCTGAAAGAATGAATTGACCTTTGCATAAACAATTGAACCGCTCTATGGCCAAACTCGGCCAGTGTTTTGAAGATGAATTAGATATTAGGGCACATTGGGCTGGAGAACTGGTTCGCGAAAGAAACTTTCAAGCGCAAGGTGACTAGAGCGACGTTTTGTGAAGAACCTGATAATATTATATATATATATGTCAGTGTCTGTGGCTTAGGCGTTGCTAACGAGCTTTGAAATGCCGAAGTCCAGGGTTCAATCCCAGCTGCAGGCCTTGATGTGGTTTCGACAGTAGTATCGAGAAGCCGACAGTCCTGGAAGTTATGGCAAACTACTGGACCTAAATGTGTCTAGAAAAAATCACAACAGCCTAAACAATTATGTAGTTGGTTCTGCAACGTCCTGTAAAGGATACGCAATTAACTAACTAGTATATGTGTGTGTGTAATATCTATATATATATTATATATATATAGATATATATAATATATTATATATTATATATATATACGGATACACACACCAGTCACACAAAGAGTTTAAAAAGGATACCAGATGAGAGTGGTGGGGGGGGGGGGGGGGAAGAGAGAAGGATAAAGAGAAAGATAGGGAGAAAGAGAAAGAGAGGAGAAAGAGAGATAAGAGAGAAAGAGAGGGAGCGATAGAAAAAGAGAGAGAGAAAGAAAGAGAGAGAAAAAGAGAAAGAGAAAATAGAGAGAAAAGAGAGAGAGAAGAGAGAGAAAGAAAGAGAAAGAAAGAGAAAGAATGACAGAAAAAGACAAAGAAAGAGAAAGAGAGTGAAAAAAGAGCAAGATGGAGAGAGAAAAAGATAGAGAGAGAAAGAGAGACAGAGACAGAGAGAGAAAGAGAGAGAAAAAGAAAGACAGAGAGAGAAAGAGAGAGAGAGAAAGAGAGAGAGAGATAGAGAGAGAGAAAGATAGAGAGAGAGAGAGATAGAGAAAGAGAAAGACAAGAGAGAGAGAGAGAAAGAGAGAGAAAGAGAGAGAGAAAGATCGAGAAAGAGAGAGAGAGAGAAAGAGAAAGAGAGAGAGAAAGAGAGAGAGAGAGAGAGAGAGAGAGAGAGAGAGAGAGAATCACCACTTTTCCCGTTTTGACTAATCCATTCAAAACAGCGAGACCCACTAGATCAGCTTGTTATAGACGGTGACCTGAATCTCTTTATCCTAATCATCCCCCATTTTTTTTCCCTTTCGTTACATTTCTCTCTTTTTTCTTTTTTTTAATGAACATATTTTTTTAAAAACAAAACGAATGAGAGACGTCTTGGCAGGCATTCGTGACGAAAACTAATAACCCATATCAGAAATAGGCTCTCAAATATTCTCTCAACATGTTTAAGAGAAAGGGCTAAATTAGGTAATGTCGTGACAATTGGGGGAATTCAAGTAATTGATTGAACTGGATTAATGATACAGAGCATTATTTAACTAGAACTGGCGTCATCTAATTCTGGGGCACATGCATCTCTTCCGGAGGAGATAATAGAATAATAATAGGAATGTTGACTGTTTCTGTTGTTGCGCACCGATTGTGAATGGGGTTGTGTCTACGACAGGCTCTAGCTGACGGGGTGTGCTGCTGACGTCACCGACATCTGGTAAACGATGCGTTAACGCAGCAGTTCTCAAACTGGATGCCGAGGCACCTTAGGGTGCCGTAAGCGTTTGCCCGCAATTATAAGTCGGTTATGAAATTTATTAAAAAGGCATTTAGATAATTTAAAAATAAAATTAATTATTCTTACCTCGCCACTGTCGAAAATAGTTTATTTCTTGTTTCAGAACCGCTGCCTTAACTAACTAGCCCGACCCGGTGACATCAGCAGCACGACCGGTCAGCTGAAGCCTGTCGTGGTGTGTCGCTCTCGCTTCTATGACGTAGTCAATGGATCTCTAATCTCATTTAGACCTTCCCATTCAGTGCTCAATGGAACTAGTTTAATGGATAACTAGGAAAACATTCAACGCCAGAAAGTTACATTTTAACTAATATAATGGGTATAGTCGGTGGCTGAACTCTGGAAATAGGAGCTATCGGCAGGTCTAACCAATTGGGAATACCTGTTGTAGATCGTTGAGGAGTCAGTGTACAGAAAAAAAAAAACTTTGGCCACTCTTTTATGTGTACTTTACATAGAGGGCAAGACCTATATTTTAAAGACAAATCGGTACTAGATAGGTAATAGTGTCAACGACACGCCGGTAGCCTTTACTTCTCATGACATTACCTGGTACCGATTAAGGGCTGGATCTAGGTGGGAGCAATTCTCATTTTCGAAAAAAAAAAAAACTGTCTAGCTAGGCCAGGACTGGGACCCACGACCTTCAAAACCCCAGGCGAGAGTCTAGTCTCTATACCACTAAGGCTTCTGAAGAGTCAATGGTTCTTAAAGTCCATACCTAGTGGCATTGGTAGTCATGTCCCTTCACAACCTTCTGTCTCAGGCACTTTCAATCAACTCTGATACGAATTATTATCTATGCCATGAGGTCAAACCGTCCAGCTTCTTCTCTCTCGGTCTCCCTGTGCCTCTCCTTCCCTCGAACTTTCCTACTGCCACGATTTACTCCAGGGTTTTCCTTCTCAACGCATGACAAACGAATGTAGAATGCCTAATTCTGATGTGGGCAACAGTTTTCTCTTCTTTCACAACATTTTCATTACTCTTTTTATCTGGCAAAGGTATTCTCATCATTCGGCTATTTAAACACGCCTCAGTAGCTTCCAAATATTTGCTCTCTAATCTTCCAACTGTCCATGATTCAATTCCGTTTCCGTTGCTACAGAATGTGAGATCTGGAAGGAAAAGTGAAATGTTCCTGCTAACTCTAAGAAATGCTACTGAATGTGAGATTTGAAAGGGAAAGTGAACCACCATCTACGGTAGTGTATGTTCCTGCTAACTCTGGGGAATGCTACTGAATGTGAGATCTGAAAGGGAAAGTGAACCACCACCTGCGGTACTGTATGTTCCTGCTAACTCTGGGGAATGCTACTGAATGTGAGATCTGAAAGGGAAAGTGAACCACCACCTGCGGTAGTGTATGTTCCTGCTAACTCTGGGGAATGCTACTGAATGTGAGATCTGAAAGGGAAAGTGAACCACCACCTGCGGTAGTGTATGTTCCCGCTAACTCTGGGGAATGCTACTGAATGTGAGATCTGAAAGGGAAAGTGAACCACCATCTGCGGTAGTGTATGTTCCTGCTAACTCTGGGGAATGCTACTGAATGTGAGATATAGAAGGGAAAGTGAACCACCACCTACGGTAGTGTATGTTCCTGCTAACTCTTGGGAATGCTACTGAATGTGAGATTTAGAAGGGAAAGTGAACCACCACCTACGGTAGTGTATGTTCCTGCTAACTCTGGGGAATACCACTGAAAGTGAGATCTGGAAGGGAAAGTGAACCACCACCTACGGTAGTGCATAAGGACCAGTGCTCAAACTGGTCCCGACACTTCCACACCTCGACGTTGTCATCCTAGAAACAGATTCCCAACCAGGAGAGCGACTAAAGTAATGATAATAGAAGTTTTATTCACTCGGGACGCAGGAAGCGAGAAACTAACAGTCTGGACATAATTAACCAGGTTTAAATAGTATATAAGGATGTACCACTCATTTCTTTTCCGTTAAAACAATGCTAATCTCCTTATCGGTTGTTAATGCCGACAAATGAAGTAAATTCATGACGTACTATAAGTCCAAAAAGACTAGAATATACGCAATGTGGACGCCCGCTCAGGGCAACCAGTAAAACGACCATGTATACCTGGCCGATCACAAAGATGCGCAATATACATGATAGAACACAACGTGACTTCCCTGTAACTTAGACTAGCGCGTGTGAAAGGTTAACAAACATGAATGAACGGCCAATCACTGTGTTTGTGGGCTGGAAAACGTTACGTGAACCTTTAAGAAAACGGCCTTAATACTTTTGTGTGAGATAAGTGAGTTGATTCCCTGGAATGAATTATATCCTTAATAAATGGACCAATGAAACGTGTTCTATTATGCTGCATTCCGTGCAACTGATTCTACGTGCCTCATAAAACGGAACAATTTGCAACTTAAATGAAGTCTCCCAGTCAACCAGAAGTCGGGATGAAATTTGTTTTTCTTCAGATTTTGTGCATAAGTAATGATCATGCAAACTTAGATTAATATGTTACACGTGCACCAAAAAATGCAGGAACAGAGCTTTACAATTTTATATGTGTTTTAAAGCCCGTTTGCACAGCTGCTTTCTACTAAAAATAATTGTTAACTGTCTTGTCTTGTCTTGTCTTGTCTTGTCTCTTGTCTTGTCTTGTTTTGTCCACAATTGCCTCACAGCGTAGTGGGGAGTCGCAGTTTTCTATCCTGGGCCAGGTGTGTTGCACGTGTTGTTGTTAGTCCGTGTTGCCTCAGGATCTCATATATATATTGTCTATCCATCGTACTCTCGGTCTGCCTCTTGCTCTAGAGCAGTAGTGCTGTTCGTTGTATGCTCGTAGAGGCAGTTGGTCGGTTTGCATTCGCATCAAGTGGCCAAACCACTCTATTTGTTGCTTCTTTATGTATTGCAGGCATGGTGTGGTTCCTACAATCCTACAATAATTGTTAACTATGTACGGAAACCCAAAATGGTCAAAATTTGCGATTTTTGTCTTGGTCCTTCCCCTTAACTTATACAAAAAAGACGTGTGTCTTTCAATTGAATGAGTGACAGTATAAGTAGAGGAGAATAGGATGCAATGCGTTGCTAGACATGTGGATATGTAGAGTAACCTTTAATAGAAATTACTGGGTAGTCGAGAGGCATTCGTGCCTCTGGAAACACAGACAGCATACAGTCGTAGCTTAAGACAATGAAGTTTGTTTCTCTCCCCATTTCTCTCCCCCTTTCTCTCCACTCTTTCTCTCTCTCTCTCTCTCTCTCTCTCTCTCTCTCTCTCTCTCTCTCTCTCTCTTTCTCTCTCTTTCTTTTCTGTTCTTCCACTTTCCTTTTCTCACATTCTCTCTTTCTCTCTCTCTCTCTCTCTCTCTCTCTCTCTCTCTCTCTCTCTCTCTCTCTCTCTCTCTCTCTCTCTCTCTCTGTCTTTCTAATGAACGGATGTAAACAATATATTTAGGTAGTCTTGCATTTACTTCTGCTGATGATGTTCATTCTCCTTCTTTTTCTTCTTCTTCTTTTTCTTCTTCTTTTTTTTTTTCTTCTTCTTCTTTTTCTTTTTCTTCTTCTTCTTCTTCTTTTTCTTAATTTTCTTCGTCTTCTTCTTCTTCTTCTTTTTCTTTTCTTCTTTCTTTTTCTTCTTCTTCTTCTTCTTCTTCTTCTTCTTCTTCTTTCTCTTTCTTATTCCTTCTTCTTCTTCTTCTTCTTCTTCTTCTCTTCTTCTTCTTCTTTTTTCTCTTCTTCTTTTTCTTCTTCTGTTTCTCCTTTTCTTCTTTTTCTTCTTCTTCTTCTTCTTCTTCTTCTTCTTATTCTTATTATTATTATTATTATTATTATTATTATTATTATTATTGTTATTAGTATCCACTGCCACTCCTGCTACTATTAACACAACACCAGCAATAAAGCTAACAACAAAAGCCACTACTGCTGCTGCTACTACTACTTATTTTTCTTCTTCATTCATACTATATTTAAAACGTAACATCATTATGTTAATATACTAGTACTACTACTTTGTCAATGATCCCTTTCAGAAACCCAAACAAAGAAAGTCCTGCTGTTACAACTACAAGTCCTCGCGGAACAAATGCTATTCCCCTATGGAGCGAGTATGACAACAACAATGAATATTTTATGGAGCTATCGGACAAGCCAGAAACTAAAAGTCGCATGAGAGCTGACTATCGACACTTCTGGACCCAATACCTTCCTCAGCTGAAGCAGCATATGCAAGAGGTGTTCAATGAGGGAAAACAGAGCGCTCTGGCCGTCAACCATTTGAAACCAGAGTCCAGTGGGCAAGCTATGTCAGGCAGCAACATCTTTGTGTGGGTGATTCTGGCTGCAACAGGCATGGCGCTGGTGGATATGTAGTCTTCTTGTCTCTAATTGTTTGTTTCAGTTTCATCTATGTGTATCTTTTTTTTTTTGGGGGGGGGGGGGGGGGAGGGTAGGGGGGGTGAGGGGGTTCTAATTTTTTTTTTCAACTAGCAAACGTGTACTCACGTGTGGGTGTTTCCTGTTTATACATCGTTCTTCTTCTTCTTCTTCTTCTTTCTTCTTCTTCTTCTTCTTCTTCTTCTTCTTCTTCTTCTTCTTCTTCTTCTTCTTCTTCTTCTTCTTCTTCTTCTTCTTCTTCTTCTTCTTCTTCTTCTTCTTCTTCTTTTCTTCTTCTTCTTCTTCTTCTTCTTCTTCTTCTTCTTCTTTTCTTTGTCTTCTTCTCTTCTTCTTCTTTCTTCTTCTTCTTCTTCTTCTTCTTTTCTTCTTCTTCTTCTTCTTCTTCTTCTTTGGCTTCTTTCTTCTTCTCTCTTCTTCTTCTTCTTCTTTGTCTTCTTCTTACTCTCCTCCCCCTCCTTGTTCTTCTTTCTGCTGCTGTTGTTGGTTATTATTATTGCTACTATTTATTATTATTATTCGCCATGTTCATTAAAAGTGCAACTGGCATGTTGTGTTGCTTTTGCAACCAGGCTGTGATGTCTGCGTTTCTCGGCCTAATGCACCTGATTAGACCTATTTAGTTAGCTTTTACGAACCTGTTAAGGGAAGCGGGTCTATTCTTTTTCCCCGTAAAAAGGGTCATCAAAAGCCTAAAATGTGAGTCTCAGTCTTATAAGCCTATTTATAAAAAGATGTATGTCTAATTTCATCTTTCGGAAGTCGTCGTGGTGTGACAGCTAGACGCCCGCCTACGATTCGTGAGGTCGTGGGTTCGGGTCCTTTCGGGGGCCAAACTTTTTTTTTTTTTTAAAGCCTTGAGTGATTACCCTGTATAGTCCTGAGAAGTAAACGGCGGCCGGCGTGATGCTGACCACATCACCCACTAAGTGCTGATTGGTCTATAAAATTTATATTTGCTCTATATGCTCAATACGCTTATAGACAGTTAAAAAGGTCGTTTACTTTTACCTAATTATACGTTTCGTGCTCTTTGTCCAATTATATAGTAGGCAGCTAATGCCAATAGTTATGTCTATCACTATACAGCATATCCCTTTTGCAGAATGTCGCTCTCATTAGGGTTGCCAGCTCTCCCGCCACGAGTACTTTCACTTATACCATTTTCGCGATGGTCGGTATCTGACCCTCTTTCCTATTATCATGCCTTGTTCTTGTTTTGTTTCCAAACCAGGGTGGCGCTTGCTGAAGCCAAAATACTTTAGTTTCCGAGACACGATGCTGTTTATTAGTCAATTTTCCTCGATGCTCAAATTGTTATGATGTGTGTATTTCTTTTCTTCATGGTATTCTGGAGGAGATCGTGGCTAAGGCTTTGCGAGATCGACTCGTCATCCAACGTACGGCGATCGAAACCCACTACGGGCTGCGTGGATTTTTATCGTGGTATTGGACGTCGCAGGTCGGCCCAGCCTCAAATGGGTACCAGGATGGCTGTCCTGGGAAAGTAAAGACAGCCGGCGTAATGCTGACCACAGTAGCCCACCGAATGCTTATTGGTCTATAAAAAATATGGGACGCTCTGCCCATTTGCCCGATGCGCCGATAGGCGTGAAAAGGGGTCTTTACTTTACTTTACTAGCATGATTAGCTGGTTGCCACATTAGCGTATAAAGTCTGCTTTACGTTAACTTATTGCCTCTGTATTTTTTTAATTCGCAGTAGGGATGGGCCACGACCGGCTTCGGCTGACGTCACCGAGTCGGGCTAACAATCCGTTCAGTCAGCGGTTCTCAAACTGGATACCGAGGCACCCTTGGCTGCCATGAGCGTATGCCAGGGGTGCTGCAGCAATTAATTAAGACAAGTTGGCTAAAAATTGTAATACTTGTAAAGAAGCCATAAAGATTCTTTAACGTTAAAATTTAAGTTGTCTTTCCTTGCCATTGTCGAAACTAGTGTTTTTCTTGTTTGACAACCGCGGCGTTAACGCATCGTTATCCCGACCCGATGACGTCAGCAGCACGACCCGTCAGCTGGAGCCGGTCTTGGATGGGCCGTGGCTTTTAGCAAAACAGACTTGTGTCGCTCCCAGTGTCTCTTTTTTGAGGCCTCATCGGCCGTACTGAGAAAAGTATGACCGTGGTTTCAAGGTTAACTAAGGCCAATGATGTCATGGAAAGTAAAGGCGGCAGGCAGGATCGTGATGTCCGTCGAGTACCGATTGGTCTATTAAATCATGAGTATGGGGTCACAGGTCGAACTGGCTTTTTTTTCTATAATGTTTTTGTTTTTTTTTTCCCGAATGATTTGTTTCTTTTTTTAAGGATTCTCTTCTGTGCGAATTTTCGTGTCTTCTTGTATGTATAAGATGATGAAGTTCAGCCTCACCAGTTCCGGAAAACGAGCGGTAAACACCCGATGACGCAAAGTGCGACCATTCGGATGAGAATAACCTGGGCTCCAGTACCAGAAATCCCGTTTAACTGTTAGGGCCCGCAATAAAATTGCGTCGCATATTGAGACGGCTATAAGGAAGGAACACACAATTTTGCATAAATCTGTTTTAAGTGACTGTTTGGCATATTTGTATCTTAGAATTCAGTTTCCTTTGTTTGCGTCTCTTTTGCACCCACTCTGGCAATAGCTGTGATGTAGTAGTCATCCCCTTGTAAGATGAAATTTTTTGTTGTTTGAAGCTACCCCCTTGCTATATTTAGGGCCCCTGGCAGCAGCCAGGGTGTAGCTTATATAGATGTGGCCTAGCCATAGATATGGCCTAATGGCTGAACAGGGTTTCTGGGACTTTACATGGGTGATCCTCATCTGCATAGCTGCACTTTGTGTCACCGGGTGTTTGTCCCTTGGGTGTTTGTCCTTTGGGTGATGTCATGGTGGGGTATAAAGTCAGTCAGTCAGTCAGCTGTGAGTTTAGTTTCAGATGTAGTCGTTTGTGGTTTAGGAGTTGTGTTTGCGTTTGGTGATTCTGAGGTGATAGGTTCGAATCCCACTGTGGGTGATTTGGCAGCAGACCGTCTTATGTTGGTTTTTACAGTGTTATCGTTCAGTGAGCAGTCGTAAACTATTGAACGTAAAACTGCTTATTGAAATCATTAAACTACCCAATAAATGCCGCAGTTGGTTCTCCAAAGTTGGTTCTAGATAAGCAACAAACTTTATTAAAGTCACCGACTTTTTCCCACGTCTTCAGGCGTACTGGGTATATAGAGCCAATATGATGAGCATCACGCCGGCCGCCTTTGGTTCCCAGGAATTTTACTGGTATCCATTGAAGGCTGGGTCTAACTGGAAGCCAAGCCGTTTTTTTTTTTCTTTCCTAAAATAAAACGTACTTCTCCGTCAGGATCCGAACCCACGACCTTACAATCCGCAGGCGAACTTCTAGACGCTACAATATAAGGGCCTATAACTTTATTATTATTATCCGGCAGACATATATCTAAATAACTCACAAATATTGCCAATAAGCGTCAAAATAGAATGCAAGCAGTAGATTCCTAGACATACATAGAGCAGACACAAAACGCATTATATTAAAATTATTAACATCTTATGAAATAAATCAATGTAATTGGATTATTTAACAAGAATGCTTGACAGTCCGCGACAGTTAATAAAGAAGCCATACATTTTCTTTAGGTCTCATATTTTTACAGAAATTTCCAAAAAGAATCCTTGGACAACAAAAATGTCGGGCCAAAGAAAACTAATCATAAATATCAGAAAAAGACAGTCGTCATTTTTTGAAGTCATCATAGTATGAGAAGAATAAAGTGGAACATGTTGTGACCTTCAGAAAAGCTGTGGGGGGAAAAGGTGGGGGGGGGGGGGGGGGGGGGGGGGGGGGTGGGGGGGGGTGGGGGGGGGGGAGGGGGGGGGGGGGGGGTGGGGGGGGGGGGGAAGAGAAAGAACCTGCTTAATATGATGAGGAGGAGGAGGATTTAACACCATAGAGAATGACTGAGCGTTTGTTATTTTTTTTTTTTCAACTTTTAATTTGTATATGAATTATTTGTTCAAATTCCGTAAACAATGTCATATTGCCCGTTCATATATTTTGGTTAAACCATATTATTTCAAACCGCTGTTGGCTTTAAATAGAAAATAAACTCAAACAAAGCAGTTTAAACATAATATATAGTTCCTAGTGTCCATAGTCATTGAATGTTTTTAAGCTTGATTCCTACGCCTAGTAATGGTGTGTATGTTTAATTTTTTTCCCTGTTGCAACATGCGGCATGTGAGTCATGGACTATCTCCCAGGGCTTAAAAAAGATAAATATATGCTTTCAAGCTGAAATGGTGTAGAAAGATTCTCAGAATATCAGGGACAAACAGGAAGAGAAATGCCAACATTTTAAAAGATCTGAACATCAAGGAAGATTAGTTAAAAAACTGTATCTTGTTGCATAAGCTGAAATATTTTGGACATACCAAATGCTGTAAAGGATTGGAAAAAATAATAGCAGAAGGCATAGTACCAAGAAGGAGGGGCATGGGCTTACCAATACGAAGATGGGCACTGGATGTAAGTGTCTCCTTGAATGTGAAAGTACGCGGTAGTCGGGGGATGACTGGCGACAGACCGAGTTTCTTTCATGCAGACTGTCATGAGAGCGACGTTCTGCAAAGGACCTGCTGCATGATGATGATGATGATGTGTTTATTGGAACAAACAGAATAGGAAGTTTTAAATTTGCTCTGACAAAACGTCCTAATTCGAAATTTACTCTCAACTGAATGTTATTAGGGACTAATTTCATTCAGAACTGAAGATGTGGGATTTGACAGAGAAACAGAGAAACAGAGAAACAGAGAAACAGAACACAGAAAGCCAATAACACAAATTACCAAATGACGCGACTTTAGAGACATCAAAATATCTAAACACACAACACGCATACACACAAAACATTCTTTGTGCTATGAATGCGACATGGACAGCCCTAGAGAAATAAAACACAAATGTAAAATTACAAGTGAGATGAGCTGATTAAGACATGCGGCGGCACATATGAAGAACTAAGTACAATGGTTGGAACAGTTCCAGTATATTGATTTCATAGAACATCAGAGAATTAAACGGCTTTGTTATCTGGTCAGATTGGAACAACATCAGCCAGGATCTAGAGCAGTGGGGTGGGTGGGGGAGGGGGAGGGGGTTCTAGGAGGCTTCACGTTACGCTCAAACACCATCCCGAAGGAGGAGCTTTAGGTTATAATTGTGACTAGGTTATGTGTGCCATATAACATGGCTTAGCACTGCATGAAACAAAGAGCCCTGAAAATGATTCCTGCAGTGTTAATGCGATCAGAGGAGACAGACTCAAATACTATCCCGACCGGCGACGTAGTCGTCTACTGACGAGCCAGTTGGGCGACCTGTTCGCCGATGTGAGTGTTAAAATCTAGCTCAGTCCCGTTTCTTATAAATACCTACTAGCTCCACGGTGCCTGCCTGAACTATTTGGCCTGTGTCTGTCTTCACATGCTGTCATTAGTAGATACGTTTTCAAGGACCATTCCGATTTTGGTGTTTGGTGAGTCATTTTCATTATCCATGAAGTTGAAGTCATTCACTTTCATTATAAATTAAATATATGCCAACACGTTAGTTTCCTTTTTTACCTCAAGCCACAAAAACCAGCCAACCGTGGAAAGTCAAAAAGAGAAGCAAGAAAAAACAACAGCCAACTATGGAAAGTCAAAAAGAGAAACAAGAAAAACACAGCCAACCATAGGAAAGTCAAAAAGAGAAACAAGAAAAACACAGCCAACCATGAAAAAGTCAAAAAGAGAAACAAGAAAAACACAGCCAACCATGGAAAAGTCAAAAAGAGAAACAAGAAAAACACAGCCAACCATGAAAAAGTCAAAAAGAGAAACAAGGAAAACACAGCCAACCATGGAAAAGTCAAAAAGAGAAACAAGAAAAACATAGCCAACCATGGAAAAGTCAAAAAGAGAAACAAGAAAAACACAGCCAACCATGAAAAAGTCAAAAAGAGAAACAAGAAAAACACAGCCAACCATGGAAAAGTCAAAAAGAGAAACAAGAAAAACACAGCCAACCATGGAAAAGTCAAAAAGAGAAACAAGAAAATACAGCCAACCATGAAAAAGTCAAAAAGAGAAACAAGAAAAACACAACCAACCATAGAAAAGTCAAAAAGAGAAACAAGAAAAACACAACCAACCATGGAAAAGTCAAAAAGAGAAACAAGAAAAACACAGCCAACCATGGAAAAGTCAAAAAGAAACAAGAAAAACACAGCCAACCATAGAAAAGTCAAAAAGAGAAACAAGAAAAACCCAGGCAAACAAAATATTCAGTGCAAGCAATGAAATGTCTACATTTGTAACTACAGTAATCAGCGTATTGCCTGATACAATATCAGAATAGTGATGCAGTGGATTCCAGGCCACTCTGGCACACCAGGTAATGACAGAGCTGACAAACTGGCAAGGAAAGGAGCAACACAGGAACAACCACCTACAGCGACAACTCTACAGACAACAAAAATACTTATGAGAGCTATAAACAAAGAGACTTGATTGAACAGATGTGTCATGGGAGACACTGGAAGAGAGATGTATAAAAATATGGCTGGCCCTGATCCTAATGACAGCATTAACCATCTAACAAGAAGGGATCAGGCCACCATCTTCAGACTTGGAACACAACATACTCCACTAGTGGACATCTAAACAGAATACAGCCACAACACTCCCAAGAGTGTCAGCTATGTAACTACCTATACGAAATTCGAAACTTTTGAACACCCTCTCTTTGAGTGCCCAAATCTCAGCGAGACTAGAAGAATGCTACTCCCTCCGAGACCAGACAAATGGAACACCTTGTACGGAGGAAAAGAACAGCTTGTGAAAACATGCACATTCCACTACATGGCATTGGGCCAAAGGGCGAAAGCTCATGCGCCGCTCGATCGATAATAACAACAACTATAGTAAACCGTAGTGGTTGTAATAAATCTAGGCAAAAGGTGGGCTATTTTATATATATATATATATCTATATATATATATATATATATATGATATATATATAATTATAATATATATATATAAACTAGCTGTACCCGGCCACGCGTTGCTGTGGCATAGTTTGGCTAAACTGAAAAGAAAGAAAATAGAAATATTGCTTTGTACAGTGTCTTCACTCATGTAGTCTTTGTATTTTTCCCAAAGCGGCATCACCTTTCCGGTGGTCAAACCCAGGTCTCCGGCATGACAGCCCTACGGTGCAACCGCCCAACCACAACTGCTACTACTGCTGCTACTTTGAGTGGGTAAGGCAGTTGCTGTGACTTAAATCTATCTCAGTTAACTGTTTATGTTACCCCCCCCCCCCGCCCCTTATCTCCGTTCCCCAATTCACCGACTACTCTTTCCCTCATCGAAGTAGTTAGAAAAATTACCCAAGTGAAAAGCAACGAAAACATGAAAAACAAACCATAATTACGAAAGGAACACTATGGTAAACTGTACACTGCACCGGTTGCTACGCCTCCAATAGAAATTCAATTGAAAGGAAAGTCGCTATAACAATATGTAGTAATTATATTGGATCATTGTGCTGTTTTCATATCCTAAGAAATAAACAGGTAATTTAAAATGTCATTATAATTATATTTAATTAAGTGCTTTCAGGTATACAATGTTCTTTGTTTTTTCGTCTGGTGCATACACGAATAAATCAGAAAGTTTTCCGACGCGTGAACAAGCCACATATAGCTGTCCATGTGAAAAACATGGATGTTCCCAATGTAGTCCACACACTTGTAGCGATCGTCTCTGTGATTTGTTGATGGTCATTGCAAATGCGAGTCGCACTGTAAACTGCAAGCGTCTGAATTCGAATGGCATGTATGTTGGAATCATTGGGATGCGTGGCAATAGTATATCCTGGCCCTAAAATTTTCCATTTAAAATTGTACCTTTGAAGATATTGGGCATCATCTTTTTCACTGAAAGCCTGGTACCATTGCAAAGATGTGGCGGATTGATGTTTCTGAGAAGAATGATAGGCACGCCAGTTTGCAGGGTTAAAACGTGGGGTGTCATGCCTGGCAAATCAAGTGAATTCAAGAACTAGGTTGGATAATTGACAACTTTGTCTTGATTCATTACAGTATTGATAGACTTATACGTTGTCACTCCGCCTGGTAATTTGTCTTAAATGTCAGATTCATGGGATACACATAATTGTTTTAAGCTGCTAATATAGCACGTTTACTGAGCCACTGACGATTTTTGTAATTCTGTGTGAAATTAGGGAAAACTTTGTGAATTAGTTCGTCTTTGGTAACTGTAATTTTACAGAAGTCTGTTGGCAATGTGATACATCGTGTGGATTCATCGGTTGGCATTGTCCCATTCCCTATATTCAACAAATGTTTTGGGAAAAGTTCAGCGGTTGCATCATGTTGTAGTTGTATACGCATATTGGTCTTCAAAGTCAAGTATGTGTCGCCATAAAACTGATGATTTTAGGCATGCATTAAGTTTATCAGCGGTTGTCGATCTTGGTATAACTGGTAGAGTCTGCCGAAAATCACCTGACAAAAAATTGTGTGCACCACCGAAGAGGTGGTCATATCCTCATAGATCTGCAAGTGTACGATGAAGCGCTTCAAATGATTTCTTGTGTGCCATAGTACACTCGTTCCATATAATGAGTTGACATACTTAAAGTACTTTACCCATTGCAGAATGTTTGTTGAAATTTCATGTTGGTGTCTCAGTGATGCGCATGTATATTCAACGGCAATTTCAGTGCTGAATGCGCTGTTCGGCCACCATCTAACAGAGCTGCTGCCATTCCAGAAGATGCTATTGTCAGTGCAATATTATTTTGTGACCGTATGGATGCCAAAATAGGTGAAATGAGAAAGACCTTGCCTGTGCCTCCGGGTGCATGTTTCGACTGGCTTTTGTCATCTCCTACCAATGATGATAATGGTTCGGTTGGTGAATATAATACTGGCAATTCATCTTCTCCTCCTGCGCAGCACATTCCCAGTGTTTCATTCTTAAATTTGAAGGCAACTGCAATGCACGCACAATTTATCCATTTTGCCATTAAGCACCTGTGGATGAAGACTGTAATCATTATTGCTATTGTAATGAAATGCACCAAGATTCCAATCAACATGCAGTGTTCGCCTGAATGGAATAGTGCGTATTCGAACGGTTTCCAATCTTGCTTGCCGTTGCTCGACTGTTTCCGTTAAACGAACCTGAGCAGTGCACACTCGAACGTTTTCTAGTCTTGCTTCCCGTTGCTGGTCTGACTGAGACGAACGGGCTTTAGCAGTGCGCACTCATACGGTTTCCAGTATTGCTTGATGTTGCTCGTCTGTTTCTGAAGCAATTAATGCCTTTTTCTTGTCTGCTCTAGGTGTAGATGGGCAAATCGCTTGTCGTTTTGGAGGCACAACTGCAAATGTTTGACAAAATAGTGAACAGCGTGTGAATTTAGGGAGCGTTGATCGTCAAAAGCTCGTTCGTCCTTACGCACTGAATGAAATGTGATTTGAAGTATCACTGAAATAAATGAGAATATGAGCATGAGTTATGAGATAGATTATCTTCCCAGCACTCCGGACGCATCCATAGGCGCTCAGATTCCCCTCTCAGCATATTCAAAAGCGTCGTGCGGTTAATAGTACCAGTCCTATGTTGATTAACAAGACTTCGTGTGCGTCCAGCGTGTTTCTCATGCTTGGCTGTGCGAATCTTTATTCCCAATTCGCGTATTCTTAGAAGTGATGTGGACACGTTGCTTCCAAAATCCTCAGAGCGTCCAATCTCACTAAGGGCAATGACAATGTCTGCGTGATCCATGGGCCGGCCATCTTAAAAAATGCAGTGCCTGCCAGCCTAACAGCTCTCTCATTACCAACAACGCCCGCATGCACTGGGACGAATATGAAAGTAACTGCACACACAGGAGAATTTTGCAATGACACAAGCCACTGTCTGCGTAACCAGCCTGCCTCGACCCGCCTTTTCATACTCAAAGAATCACTCAGCACACACACTCGACTCGGGAATAGTCCTGTGATCCCAGCCACATGAAAGCCTGTGTCACCGCCATCACCTCCATCGTCATGCTGCTGGTGGTCATGGATAAGGCACCGCTGGCTTCCTTAAGTGTTCTGCCTGAAGAGCGAGCTGTAAATGCCCATGCACTCTTATATCCTCGTATAACGGACCCGTCTGTGAAGATCACCACATCTGTCTCCTCTGACTTGTCACTGATAAGCGCGCATACCTCGGCATTGACAGCAGCTGTATTCTGCTCTCGACAACTCCTATCGATCGTCACGATACATGAGAATGTGTGATTGGGCGTTTTAGACTCTGGTATCAACTCCTCGCCTGGATGGATGTCTGTAAGGCTGCGAACCTGCATGATGTCATTCTCTGCCCTACCCATACACGATTTGCCCCTTTTGATCCTATTGCCCTTTTTCTCAAAGAGCATGTGGTGCAAAGGGTGCTTCAGATCTAAGCTGTTTTTTTTTTTTTTTTTTTTTTTTTTTTTTTTTTTTAGGTATGCACGAGCTCTCCAGATCTTGATCATGTATTGCATGGTAGGGAAGTCAAGAAGGTACCTTATTGCTACACAAGAGTGCAGTGCACCCTAGAATAATGAGCATTGCTTCATTTTGCACCTTCTCAGGTGTTTCAATCCGAGTATGGCTGACAGTGAGGATGGCAAGAGCATATTCGATGGGAGAAAGTACAAGTCCCTGGAACAGAAGCAGAAGCAGTCTCTGCTCAGTGTTAGCGGCAGCCAGGACCCTCATTGCTGACAGGTCTTTGCGTGCTTTTGTTATGACATGGTCTACATGTTCTTTGAAGGATAGGCTGCGTTCAAACCTCACTCCAAGGTATGTCATCAGATTTGTTCTCGTCAAAATTTCCTCGCTACTTTCCACTGCTGGTAAGTCTGCCCTCACTATATGCGTTTTCAAGTAGAACCAAGTTACTGAGGCTTTCGAAGGGTTGACATGAGCATTAGAATCTGCACACCAGAAGGAGATGCGATTTAGTTCACTCTGCATTAACTTGACAATCTCTAGATGATCTCTTCCATGTCTATATGCTAAGGAGGTCATCAGCAAATGACAAGGTCCTGCCACTCCCATGCAACTGCTGCTCAGTTATCAGCACTGTGTGCACGTTTAAAAGCACTGGAGACAGCGGAGAACCTTAAGGCAATCCTGGGCTGATGGTTATCGGTTCTGAGGACCAACAACCACACTTGAATATCACCCTTCACTGAAAAAGTGCTGCGGCTACCCAGCGGATGATGAATGGAGAAATTTTGCAGCTGGAGAAGTATGTGCACCAAGTATTCAAATGGTACTCTGTTGTACGCATCCTCTAAGTCTAGTGCAGCTGCACATGTCTCTTCTCTCACATGAAAACCTTCAATAAACTTCACAGGCGAAGACTGCTGCCCTGAGCCATGTCTCTTTGTTTCGTCTGTATCCCCCAAGTTTGGATGGTAATCTGTCATGCTTCTCCAAGTCATCAGCAAGTCTACGTGCTACAATTTTCTCCAGAAACTTTCCTGTAGTGTTTTGCATGGTAATGATTCTGTAGCCACTAATTTTGGAATGGTCTTTATTTGATTTTAGTAATGGTAGTAGATAGCTGTGTAGCCACTCCTCTCTGATTTGACCACTTCTGATGCTAGTGTTGAACATTCCTGCCAGTTCTAACATATCGTCCTCTGACATCTGCAACATATCAGCATACTGGATGCAACTTTAAGTTTCTCGTCTCCTAGACGTGTTTCCTGTAAGGCTACGATGTCATTGCCGTAGAGAAGCTTTTCAAGAATGAGCCGTCTCTGATTAAACGAAACACAGTTCCAGTATAATACACGAACATATTTTAGGCTCAGCCTGTCACATTTCAAACGTTTCCGGCCGGCAGATAACTTTCTATTTCGACTCAAGAGGAAATGCATAGAAACTGTGCAGCAAATATTTTGAAAAGCCGGGAAACGATATGAATAGGTTTCCGGTGTAGCAGTAAGATTTGTGGTATATATGTCTTGCGACTGAAATAATCGACCTAACTACACACTACCTGCAGTTGACCTGAGACGGAATTTCATGTAAATTTATATAATTCTTTTCAATAATAGGAGAAAGCCAACCGAGATTGTGTAGACATTTGAACTGTAGCAGTTCTGTATAATAAGAGTAATTATTGTAACAATAACAATCATAATAATATGAGAAACCCAATAGATAATGTGTATACATTTATCATTGCGGGATTTAAGGAGTGGTCTACACATGTTTGAAGTTAACCCAAAAACAAATGCACATAGTGACAGATGTCACTGAAATAAATGCGCTCACGTTTTGAGAAATGTATTATATTTTTAGATTCTAACACAACAAAAAACCGCAGGCAATTGTTTTCCCAGAAAGAACTTCAATCTCGCGTGCGTGTGTTGAAAATGGAGCGTCCTGATTACTACGCATGCGCATTTACGAACATGGCTTTAATTTAATGTCACTAAAATGAAAATATTAGTTTCGAAAATTTTCCCACCAAATATCGCCACCTTGACAGGTAGAATTTCAAACCATGACAGGTAGAAAACCGGTATCAGAACACTTTCCGAGTCTATAGGTAATAAACAAACACACACACAAACATTGATATATATATATATATATATATATATATATATATATATATATATATATATATATATATATATATATATTCTTCTATGGCGGCGTGTAAGCTGTGCTCAGTTAATATTGGAATAGTTTTCGGTTGTATACATATAGGGACTAGTTGTATTTTTGATCTGTTGTGGAAGACATTTCCACAGCTGAGCTGCGGAGTACGCCAAGCTTGTTTTGTATGAGTGTATCCAAGGTTAAGGGATGAATAGTATGTTTAGGAGTTTACTGTTCCTTCCATTATATTTAAACAACGGCAATAAGTAACACTGAGCCTTTTGGGATAATATTTTGTGAATAAATTTCGCTTTATTGAAAAGTAGACGTTCACGAAGCGGCAGTAGCATAAGACCTTTATCTATTTTAGAACTCACTGTTCCATGATTGTTACTCATTAGGCGAATGGCGTGCTTTTGCAGTGACTCCAGCCGCTTGAGTTGAACCTAACATCTAAAGTCTTTGATAATTTGAGGCCCTCTCCTTTAACTCCACCCACCCCCCCTCCCGACCCCTCCCACACCCCCCCCCCCCAAACGCCAGCACAGCGCATGCTTAAAAAACCTATATGTATATATATATGGTGGACATGGGAGAATCTGCTTCTCAAAATATTAATGGGCAAATGGGCTGAGGCTCCTTTAAACATTTGAGATTGTGGGCGGGGAGTCCAAAGGTCATTTGCCGTGAGTCAGATACACAAGACAGTTCCGAATATATTCAATCGTTCGATCAATCAATCGGCTTTCCCGCTATGGCTAAAATATTTACCCCACCATGCTCTGACAGTTTTCAGTTTCAGTTTGTACGGCAGCCCAACAAAGCAGATTTCAGATACCCTGTTTATCTAAAAAAAAGTTATAAGTAAGACCCCCGTAACGACAACGCCGATCAGATACAACAGCTAGATACAGCAGTCAGATCCACTTGTCAAATACATCAGTCAAACCCATCAGTCAGATACACCAGTCAGATACGCTTGTCAAATACATCAGTCAATACACTTGTCAAATACATCAGTCAAATCCATCCTTCAGATACGCCAGTCAGATACACTTGTCAAATACATCAGTCAGATACACTTCTCAAATACATCAGTCAGATACACCAGTCAGGTACACTTGTCAAATACATCAGTCAGATACACTTGTCAAATACATCAGTCAGATACACTTGTCAAATACATCAGTCAGATACACCAGTCAGATAAACTTGTCAAATACATCAGTCAGATACACCAGTCAGATACACTTGTCAAATACATCAGTCAGATACACTTGTCAAATACATCAGTCAGATACACTTGTCAAATACATCAGTCAGATACACTTGTCAAATACATCAGTCAGATACACTTGTCAAATACATCAGTCAGATACACCAGTCAGATACACTTGTCAAATACATCAGTCAGATACACTTGTCAAATACATCAGTCAGATACACTTGTCAAATACATCAGTCAAATACACCAGTCAGATACACCAGCTAGATACACTTGTCAAATACATCAGTCAAATACACCAGTCAGGTACACTTGTCAAATACATCAGTCAGATACTCTTGTCAAATACATCAGTCAAATACACCAGTCAGATACACTTGTCAAATACATCAGTCAAACCGATCATTCATATACACTTGTGAAATACATCAGTCAAATACACCAGTCAGATACACTTGTCAGATACATCAGTCAGATACACCAGTCAGATACACTTGTCAAATACATCAGTCAAATACACCAATCAGATACACTTGTTAAATACTTCAGTCAAATACACCAGTCAGATACACCAGTCAGATACACTTGTCAAATACACCAGTCAGATACAATTGTCAAATACATCAGTCAGATTTCACTTGTCAAATAAATCAGTCAGATACACCAGTCAGAAACACTTGTCAAATACATCAGTCAGATACATTTGTCAAATACATCAGTCAAATACACCAGTCAGATACACTTGTCAAATACATCAGTCAACTCCATCATTCAGATACACTTGTCAAATACATCAGTCAAATACACCAGTCAGATACACTTGTCAAATACATCAGTCAGATACACCAGTCAGATACACTTGTCAAATGCATCAGTCAAATACACCAGTCAGATACACTTGTTAAATACATCAGTCAAATACACCAGTCAGATACACCAGTCAGATACCCTTCTCAAATACACCAGTCAGATACACTTGTCAAATACATCAGTCAGATACACTTGTCAAATACATCAGTCAGATACACCAGTCAGATACACTTGTCAAATACATCATTCAGATACACCAGTCAGATACACCAGTCACATAGGCCAGTCAGATACACCAGTCAGATACATCAGTCAGATACATAAGTCAGATGCAGCAGTCAGATACAGCTGTCAGATACACAAGTCACATACGCCAGTCAGATACACCAGTCAGATACGCCAGTCAGATACACCAGTTAGAATTATTAGTTTCATACGTCAGTCAGATACACCAGTCAGATACGCCAGTCAGATACACCAGTCAGAATTACCAGTTTCATACGTCAGTCAGATACATCAGTCAGATACGCCAGTCAGATACCTAAGTCAGATACACCAGTCAGATACGCTAGTCACATACGTCAGTGGGATACACCAGGCAGATACAGAAGTCAGATACGTTAGTTAGATACATAAGTTACATACGCCAGTCAGATATAGCAGTCAGCTACAGCAGTCAGAAACACAAGACAGATACACCAGTCAGATACACCAGTTAGATTCACTAGTCAGGTACCCCGTCAGGTAGACGACTCAGATTCTTGAGTCAGATACGCCAGTCAGATAAAGTAGTCAGAACGCCAGTCAGATACACCAGTCATATTTAGCAGGCATATACGTCAGTCAAATACATTAGTCCTATACGCAAGTCAGATACGTCAGTCAAATACTCCAGTCAGATCCGCCATTTAGATACACCATTCTTAAACAGCAGTCGTATATGTCAATTAAATACACCATTCAGATACGCCAGTCATATACACAAGTCATATATAGCAGTCCTATACGTCAGTCAGATACACAGGTCAGATACACAAGCTAGATACGTCAGTCAGATACAGCAGGAAGATGCACCAGTCGGATAAACCAGTCATATACAACAGTCAGATTTACCAGTCAGGTACACCCGTCAGATACACCACTCTAATTCTTGAGTCAGAAAGGTCAATCAGATAAAGCAGTCAGATACGTCAGTCAGATGCACCAGCCACATTCTTAAGTCAGATACACCAGTCAGATACGTCAGTCAGATACACCAGTCTGATAGCCAGTCAGATACAGCAGTCATATATAGCAGTCCTATACGTCAGTCAGATACACAGGTCAGATACGCAAGTCAAATACGTTAGATACAGCAGTCAGATACACCAGTCAGCTACGCCAGTCAGATACAGCAGTCAGATTCACCAATCAGGTACACCCGTCAGATACGTCAGTCAGATACACCTGTGATATACATCAGACAAATACATTAGTCATATACGCAAGTCAGATACGTCAGTCAAATACACCAGTCGGATACGCTATTTAGATACCTATTCATATACAGCAGTCGTATATGTCAGTTAGATACACCACTCAGATACGCCAGTCATATACACCAGTCAAATACAGCAGTCATATACGTCAGTCAGATTCATAGGTCGGATACGCAAGTCAGAAACACCAGTTGATACACTAGTCTGAAACGCAAGTCATATACAGCAGTCATATACAGCAACCATATACGTCAGTCAGATACACCAGTCAGATACACAAGTTAGATACGTCAGTCAGATACATTAGTCAGATACACAAGTTAGATACGTCAGTCATATTCACAGGTCAGATACGCAAGTCAGAAACACCAATTGATACACTAGTCTCAAACGACAGTCATATACAGCAGTCATATACAGCAACCATATACGTCAGTCAGATACACCAGTCAGATACAGAAGTAAGAAACGTCAGTCAGATACACTAGTCAGATACGCTAGTCAGATACACCAGTAATATACAGCAACCATATACGTCAGTCAGATACAACAGTCAGATAGGCAAGTCAGATACGTCAGTCAAATACACCAGTCAGATATACCAGTCAGATATACCAGTCAGAAGTACAAGTCAGACACAACAGTCAGATAGAACAGTCAGATACGCTGGTCAATTACACCACTCAGATCTACTAGTCACATACACCAGTCAGATACACCAGTCAGATACGCCAGTCAGACACGCCAGTCAGATACATCAGTCAGATATCTCAGTCAGATACACCAGTCAGATACGTCAGTCAGAGGTAACGTACAGTCCTACATGGATAAATACCAAACTCAGTTGATAAACTGATCGATCGATCAGTTTGCCCTCTCCCCTCCTAGCTGCTACCTAACCATTTACGACACCGTCCTAAAAATAAAAATAACAGTCTTAACAGCAGACCAACAGTGCAGATTACAGATACCTTGTTCAAACACCTCCCCCTCCCCCCCCCCTCTCTTCTCCCCACAACAAGAAATTATAATTAGAGCACCTGCCTGTAAGAACTAGTTATCAGTCACTGCCCACTCTCGTCAATAACGAAACCGAAAGTATTCGGAGAAAATAGCCCACTGAATTCTGCGTATTGTGACACTTATTGCGAAACTGAAAGAACTTTTGTGCTGAACATGACTTTATTTTCTTTTCAGTGAAAATTTTGACTTATCACTGATAGTTCACAGTTATCAAATGTCCTCATATTGGGGTGTTTTGACGAAAGTTTCATTTATATTTTTTCCCCTACCGAATTAAGTTGATAATTTGCTAAAGTAATTGTTATATAATAAAAGCTTTGCGATTTCGAAGAGGAAAGACAAAATAAATAAAACGAAACGATTAGTGATGAGAACAGTCTGCAGAGAAAATGTAAGTAGCTGTGTTTATTTACCATTAGGTGCAACGTTTGTAATTATGTCTCCTCACTCCCTTTTATTTTATACCAATGGATTCCCCGTGTGGGTTCCAGAGTCCCCATTGTGGGGGAAAACAAGAATAGACCCACTGCTTACCCAAAAGCATGTCGTAAGAGTGTAAGAGTTGACTAATTGTGGAGCTTCCTTTGAAGTAGGAGTGCATCTGCCTGAGAGGAAAGGAACCAACAGTCTATATTCAAGTGACTCAGATCTGTAAAACTGATGCACATGTACCACTCAGGTTCTACAGCAGGACTACAGTTCAGAAGTGGACAAAGAACCAGAACTTTCCGCTGGTGCACAGCTGGTGAACGCGAAGAAGAAAAAGATACCAGGATAACTATATTTTTTGCCACCCAGTATTATTAATATTTTTATTATTATTATTATTATTATTATTATTATTATTATTATTATTATTATTATTATTATTAATATTGCTTATAATGTAGTGAATGCAAAATTACTAAAGCATACATGAAATAAGTATAAGTTGAAGTAAAGAACCCATTTCCACGCCTTTCAGGCGTTTCGGACATATCGGTCATGACCTATTTTCGATTGACCAACGGTGCAAGATAGGTGATGCGGTTAGCATCACGCGGGTCGCCTTTACTTCCCAGGCCTATACCCGGTACCCACACATGGCTGAGTTGACCTGGGAGTCGAGTTCATTCTTTTTACGAAGTCCGGCTCCGTCAGGGATCGA
>CAJHNH020003089.1:0-23351 GCA_905116865.2 Candidula unifasciata
ACTATTGGTGTTGTCACCTCTGGAGACTGTCTTATGCATTTACTGTTCGTGTGCAAGCCACTAGATTTTACTGGGACTGACAGTTCTCACTATTTTTCAGCTGGGACAATGAAGTGCATTATGGGTAATTTCAATAGCACAGGAACGGATCAAATATAAGATGACCTGCTAAGCGTTAGGTTTGAACCTCAACTGACTTCTCTGAACACGTATGCGAGTTTCAGCCAAGGGACACATCTTCATAATATTTTGCCAACACGAAAACGCTCAGCCAGTATGTGTTTTATCCGTCAATGTAGACCTGCCCACTCTACCTACAACTTCGAAAAGATACGTGGTAGAGCAAGCTATAGGGAACCATGAAGGACCTGCTGCTGAAATGCGAGTTCATAGAGGCAACACATTTGATGGTCTTATCTGAGCATACTAAACCGAACGTAAGGAAGAAGAAGAATATACGTCACCATCTACGTTTGCTAAAAAAGTGACTGTTAATTCTTTAACAAAATAACAAACACAGACCAGTGCATGCTGACAATGTTATTATTTGACCTAGGCTTGAGTATACAAGAATTGTTAAAACGAAACTGACTCTTCTTTTAATCGTAGTTAATAATGATTGTCTATGTTCTTCCTCTTCGTATGCTGCCAGTCATATATGTTACAGCCTTTCTCCCATGTCATCAAAATAACCAACAACCTCCCATGTGACCGATTCATACCTCTTTTCTTTAATCGTCCATGTTGCCATAACAAATAATACACAATGAAAGCAGAAGTAGAAGTAGATCCTTATGCGATGAGTATGTAGAATGTCAGATTAAATGTACGGTTTATAAAAAGATTAGGAACATCCTCCTCCTTCTTCAAGATGGCCCCAGGTATTGACCTCCTCCATTTATCTACGTGACTGACCCTTTCTTTTCAGTAGGTCACTTCAAATGTCTTTAGGTATGTAGGTATGTCTGTAGGTATGTCTGTAAGTATGTCTGTAGGTATGTCTGTAGGTATGTCTGTAGGTATGTAGGTATGTCTGTAGGTATGTCTGTAGGTATGTCTGTAGGTATGTAGGTATGTCTGTAGGTATGTAGGTATGTCTGTAGGTATGTAGGTATGTCTGTAGGTATGTAGGTATGTCTGTAGGTATGTCTGTAGGTATGTATGTAGGTATGTCTGTAGGTATGTAGGTATGTCTGTAGGTATGTCTGTAGGTATGTCTGTGGGTATGTCTGTAGGTATGTCTGTAGGTATGTAGGTATGTCTGTAGGTATGTCTGTAGCTATGTAGGCATGTCTGTAGGTATGTCTGTAGGTATGTCTGTAGGTATGTCTGTAGGTATGTCTGTAGGTATGTCTGTAGGTATGTCGGTAGGTATGTCTGTAGGTATGTCTGTAGGTATGTCTGTAGGTATGTAGGTATGTCTGTATGTATGTCTGTAGGTATGTAGGTATGTCTGTAGGTATGTCTGTAGATATGTAGGTATGTCTGTAGGTATGTAGGTATGTCTGTAGGTATGTCTGTAGGTATGTCTGTAGGTATGTCTGTAGGTATGTCTGTAGGTATGTCTGTAGGTATGTCGGTAGGTATGTAGGTATGTCTGTAGGTATGTCTGTAGGTATGTCTGTAGGTATGTTTGTAGGTATGTCTGTAGGTATGTCTGTAGGTATGTCTGTAGGTATGTCTGTAGGTATGTCTGTAGGTATGTAGGTATGTCTGTAGGTATGTCTGTAGGTATGTCTGTAGGTATGTCTGTAGGTATGTAGGTATGTCTGTAGGTATGTAGGTATGTCTGTAGGTATGTCTGTAAGTATGTCTGTAGGTATATTCTGAGATCCATCCCTTGTACGTTGACCTAAGACTCACATGGCGAAAACAGAGAAGAATCAGAGCAACGAACTCAACAAAATTCAAGTGATAAGGAATTTAGCTGGAAAAGAAAGGGGAAGGGTGGGGGGGGGGGCGAACCTTACTGTCGTCTGGAAGACCTATACATGCAATGTGAGGACAACACTAGAATAGGGGATAGGAGCTAAATCAGATTGTCAGGAAGTCTCAAAGCTTCAAAACCCTGCTCTCAGTATTATGACAGGGGCCAAGCGCTCCACGCCCATATCATAAATAGAAATAATTAGTGGTGTCCATGCTATATAAGACAGGAGAGACACAACGCTCCTCAATCGCTTCAGATGCAACCACTTGAACAAACAACCCACGCACAACCGACTGCAGAAGCCCTAGAGGGCTAGACCAAAGAGAATAGGTTTAATTAGGAAGGCAAATGCCAAGCTCGCTGACCGCAAACTCCCTCAGCACCAAAGGTTCCACTGAAAGTTTGCAACCACCCCCCCCCCCCCTCCCAATCTCCCTTGGCTCAGTGATAACCTGCCAGAAATCAGAACCACGGTAACAGGGATCTCCTCTAAATCATCAATGAGCGTCACTAATTTTAAGTCAGTTAAAGAAGGATAGATTAACAGACTTTATCCACACCAGGGTCGGATCAGAGAGTACACAGATGTTTAAGTCAAGAGAGCGACAGGAGACCAAGAAAGAGTAACACACACAGAATGTCCAAATGGTTTACAAATAACCAAGCTATATTAACAGGAGCTTATTCCTCCAGTAAAAGAGCATTTCTGGTGGCATGCTATTTCCTGACTTGACAACAGCACAGCAAATATATCAGTGTTGTCTTTCTGACTGATTCTATGCCATCTCTACAAGCAATTGCTGGCCCAAAAGACACTCAGTTTGTAGGCTTGACGCGACAGCTGATTCACTTAGTCTCTACAGTAGAACAATCTGTACTACAGTGGTTTCCATCTGTGGTCTAGAATGTTGTGAAGTAGCGGACAGATCGGCCAGAAGCGGCAGTGACAAACTAAAAAGTGACCTAACCCAACAAGAGACTAAGACATTGATGCAATTTGGTATCCAATTGGTAGTTTATTGCAGAACTTAGATAGACAACAAGGAGTTTTCAAACCACACTGTGCAAGTAGCAATCATTGAGCCCAGTGTCTTCATTGGCACGTATTGACTCAACACTTTCGCAGGCGTATCTAGATATGTACGTCTTTAAAGGGAGAGAGGAGGGGGGGGGGGTGGTTAGTGTTTGCATGTAAAGTGGCTATATTCAAGATAAAAGAAGTAGTCATGGGTAAACTTCCATGAAAAGATAGCACGTAAAACCTGATGCACGCACCATCCTCGACGCTTTTGCACTTGGAGTTTAAATTCCAGTGGTGCTAGTAGTGGTTTGATTGGATGTCCGCCTTGCCTTTCCTTTGCTTGAAGATGTCGACCAGATTTCATTGTCACTCTCATCTGTAATAATCTCTTTAGACCAAGACATTTGATGTCTACTTCATGGCAAACAGGGAAAAATTAATTCCCACACATTTCTCCCCACCTAATCAGCAACAGTGTATGTTACAGTTGTGGGTTATTAAAGTGCTACAGTTAAAAAGAATATTTTGCAAACATTGGTGATTTCTTTAGGGATAACGACAGTTAAAACAAAACGCAGTATAATTAAATTACAATGTAATATGAAGTGGAATAATGACTACAATAGAAAATAGGAACACACTGATTAAAGCGAAGAAGGATGCAATCTCTGACAATATAACGCAGAAGAAGAAAAAAAAAAGACATCAACACTTAAGCATATTTTAAGATAAGAAGTAGTGAGCCTGAAAAATATTGGTAAGCTATGTATGAAGAAACGAATATAGTATACATGATAACGGAAATTTCGGAAGAGAAGAGAAGCAGCTGCATATTGAAAACAATAAATAGCTAATCTCGGACAGTTCAGCATTATGTCATGACAGATAATCTTGATAAAAAATGACTGGTAGCAGATGCCACAGAAGTCGGTTTACATTCATGGTGACCAACGTGACCTAATAGTGTGTCAACATCGTTAGATTACAGCACAAGCACCGATATCACCTGTCCCTTCCACAAATACACACGCGCTAAAAAGTATAAACAAACGGAACACACACGCACACACACATCTGCAAACACACACCCACATACACACACACAAATTTGAAATAACAAAGTACGAAACTGTTTACTCTTATGGCAGTTTATTTTACATCGCCAAACTGTATCCATGTATTACTTCCTACTTAGATATTTTTACCCAGGCTGAAATGCGATGCAAACATTCTTTAAATACCATGGAAAAGAGAGAAGAAACATTTCGATAACCTGCATAATCTGAGCATTGGGAAGAAGTGGCTCATAAACAGCATCCTACGCCAAAATTTGGGGTATTTAAGTCATGTGACACTGGACCAGGAGAAAGTAATGATGGAGTGTATAAGTCAGGAAAGCGAGGCAGAGGCAAACGTCCGTACAAGTAGACTTCTTTTTTACGTCCTCTCCTCTTTAACCGATTCGGCTGTGTAG
The DNA here is from genome assembly GCA_905116865.2 of Candidula unifasciata. Taxonomy (NCBI): domain Eukaryota; kingdom Metazoa; phylum Mollusca; class Gastropoda; order Stylommatophora; family Geomitridae; genus Candidula; species Candidula unifasciata. The sequence continues at coordinate 4,426 of CAJHNH020003089.1, forward strand.
GAAGATATATGGTCCTGCTTCGTGCTCTTCTGGCTGCTTCGACCATAGACACATCGTGGTGCTGTAGAGTTTATCTGGTGTTATCTTCCCATTTTGTTCTCGGTATACCTTTCGATCTACGTCCCTTTCCTCTTTTGGTATATGCCTTTTATGGTATAGCATTAGAAGACATTTTCAAGAGGCACACCATTTGATCTGCTGTGTTTGTTTGTAATTTACAATTGATTCTGTGCCGACTTTATCTCGTATGACATCATTTCTGATTGTATCTCTTTTAGTCACTCCTACAATCTTTCTCAGACACCTTATTTCTATGGTTACTAATTTCTTTTCTGTTTGGTTGCGAGTCACCAACTCTAGCACTGATAGCATAGGATGGGAATGTGGGCACATGACATTCAAGATGGGCTGGCTTTGAAAGAATATAGTGATGAAAAATTAGCTAGAGAAAGGGAGACTTTAGGACGAGACTTAACAAGAGCGTCGTTTTGTAAAAGATGTGCTGATTGATAATGTGAATGTTTAACAAGTCAAAAGTACAATTAATGATAATTCATCGGTACATGGACACATTCTACATTATAGGCGATTTCTTACGAACAGGCAGGAAAGCCTCGACGTCAAAACTGTATGTTCTCATCTGATAGTCGATCCATCTTCTATATTTGGGAATACTCGACATTACTGCGGGTTTCTGAGGATTTCCAAAGGAAACAACGCCATATAAGATGACAGCATCCTCTGTGCAATGTAGAAGAACACACATTAGGCAAGGAAATATCACAAGTGTAGATGGCATCATTATTGCAACACTATCTTTACTTACTTGGCCAATCAATTTCTACAATTTGTTTTTTAAATTAATATCCAAACATGAGTTGTTAACCCTTTGGCTCGGTACTATGGATATCGCAACCCTTCGGGCTTGATTCCATGATAGGTACCGTACATCTGGGAGAAAATGTGGCTTTTCTGCCTACCCCCGTGAGTGAACCCGGACCACAAGGAGTTCTTTACCCAGTCACCGCGCAGTCCGGTTTAGCAAACTACGCTAGAGAGCCGGGCCCACTAAATACCGTAAATCTGGGAGAAATGTGGCTTTTCTGCCTACCACCGACCGTTAACCCGGACCACAAGGAGTTCGTCACTCGGTCACCGCGAAATCCGGTTTAGCCAACTACGCTAGCCAGCAGGGTACTTCTACTCTCAGCTCGAGAGGTTTTCCTGAGGGATGCCAGAGGAATGCCAGATAGAAGGCAAGACTTCCCCATCAGCGGTTTTATTTTTGGGTTTCTTTCCGTCCAGATCCATCTCATCATCATCATCAGTTCTCGTTAAGCTTAGTGGCACGTGAGGCTTCAGAGAGGACTTTGCATGATTTCCTATCCTGTGCAATCTTCAGTGCAGTTGTCCATGTCAAAGATGCCGCACTCAGGTCACTTTCCATCGTTCGTTTCCATGTTGTTTTTGGGCGCCCCTCTTTTCTTTTCCACTCTGGTGTCCATATAAGAGCTGTTTTAGCGGGTATATCAGGAATCATTCTCCTAACGTGGCCAAGCCATTTTCATCTTCTCTTGGTTTTCATACTGTCTAAAGTTTCTTGGTTTGTGACTTGAAGTAGTTTAGTGTTTGAGATTGTATCTGGCCAGAAAATTTTGAAAATTCTACGTAGACATGTGTGGTGGAAGGTGGACAGCTTGTGTGCATCCTTTTTTCGCCATTCTCCAGGATTCCGCTCCATAAAGAAGAATTGGCAGACTGATGCTCTTGTAGAGTCGGAGTATCGTTCCTCTACAGTAATTGTTGGATTTATAGATTTGCCTCATTTTATTTCAAAAGCAGGTCTAGCTTTGTTCAGACGTGACTGTATGTCCTCTTCGGTCCCTCCCGGCAGAGACACCACACTGCCAAGATATGTGAAATGTTCTACATTTTCAAGAGATTGGTTATTTATGGTCACTGATTGTTGGTTTAGACTGCTTGTCATGATCTTAGTTTTTTTTGTATTTGTTCTCAGTCCCACCATTTCTGCTGTGTTGTGTAGTCATTTGATTGTGTCCAGCACCAACAACTGTAGACTATTATGAAAAGTATGGGGTTTCCAGCGCATTTAGTGCATTGAATTAAAAATCTCTATCATGAACAACATGCAGCCATCAGAGCAGCTGGTGAAACATTTGATTGATTCGAGGTGCAAAAGGGGATGAGGTAGGGGTGGATTCTCTCACCATACCTATTCAATATATACGCAGAAAATATAATGAGAAATGTCAAAAATGACCAGACTTGTGACAGTTATGATGCGCTCAAAATTGGTGGCAACCCTATTTCGGAACTCCGCTACGCAGATGACACAGTCTTCCTTTCGAACAGTGAAGATCAAAATCTGTTCTTGAATTTAAAGAAAACGAAAATAATGTCCACAGATAAAACTGACTGTCACCCAAAAATAACAATAAATGATGAAGAAATTGAAAATGTCACAAACTTTGAATATCTAGGCTCTATAATAAACAAAAATGGAAACTGTTCGACAGAAATTAAAAGGAGGATGGCCATAGCAATGCAAAGATTGAACAGCCTTTAAAGTCTATGGTTAAGCACCAGCAAGGAGATAAAAATTACAATTTTGAGAGCATGCATCTTCCCTGTGGCTACATACGGATGTGAGTCGTGGACTATCTCTCAGTCCTTAAGAAAGAGAATAGGAGCTTTTGAGCTGGAATACTATAGAAAGATTCTCCGAATATCTTGGACAAAGAAGATGAGAAATATTGACATCTTAGAAGTTCTGAACATCAAGGAAGATTGGCTAATAAACAGCATCCTGTCTCGAAAGCTGAAATATTTTGGTCATATCAAACTCCACGACAGATAGGTAAAAAGGCCAGGAAGGAGGGGCAGAGGCTGACCGACACGAAGATGGGCACAGGATATAAGTGACTCCTTGAGTGTGAAAATTCATGAAGCGGGAAAACTGGCAAGAAACCAAGTTTCTTACAGGCAGACTGTGATAAGAGCGACGTTCTGTAAAGGGCCTGTAAAATGATGATATGTAGTCTGCTACTTGTTTCTTGTATATGTTCATGTTTATGTGATAGGAGTGCTATATCATATGCCAAATCAAGGTCCTCAAGCATGGTGAAAAGAGTCCATCGTATGCCTCTCAATGTCCTGTCTACTGGGTTCTTTAGTATCCAATCAATCACAGGGTTGAAGAAGAGAGATGACATAACACATCCCTGTCTTACACCTGTCTTTACTGGGAAAGATGTATTGTAATTTTGTATACTGCAGGAAAAGTCTTTATAGAAGAGAGCAACTATGTTGACTATTTTTTCTGGAATCCCATAATGTCGTTAAATTTTTCATAGACTGTCCATATGGACGCTGTCAAAAGCTTTCTCAAAGTCCACAAAATTTATATATTTATATATATATACTTCTCTGCCATTCATTGCATTGTTTTAAAATGTTACGTATGGCGAAGATGTGTTCAGTTGTTCTTCTGCCCTTTCTGAATCCTGCTTGTTCTATTCGTAGGCATTTATCTACTTCTTTTTCAAGCCGCATTATGATGATTTTACAAAATATTTTGCTTAGTACTGAGAGTAGAGTAATTCCCCTCCAATTATTGCAGTCTGTTAATTCTCCTTTTTTGGGGGACTTGGACTATTGTTCTTCTGTCCAGTCATCAGGCAACACTTCTTTTTCCCAAATATCCTTGAGCAATGGCTCTAGAATGCTAGCAGTTGTGTTGGGATCTACTTTGAGAAGTTCTGCTGGCAGTTCGCCTTTGCCTGGTGCTTTGCTGTTCTAGTGTGGATAGCTTTAAGGATTTCTTGTTTGCTTGGTGGTTCAGTAATAATGTCAATGTCCTGGGAGGCTCGTTGAATATCTTGGGGATTTTCAGGATCAGGTCTGTTAAAGAGGTCGGAGAAGTGTTTAGTCCACCGCATGTCTTGTTTTTGTTCTGTGGTGAGCAGTCTGCCTTGGTTATCTCTGATGGGTATGCTGTGATAATTGTTTCTGCTTCCGCAAATTGGCTGGGTAATTTTGTGTAGGGTTTATATATCATGTGCTTTAGCAGCATTTTCAGCTGTTTCTGCTAGATTTTCCATAAATCTTCTTTTGTCAGCTCTGGCACTTTTCTTTGGGATTTTATTTAGTTCGCTATATTCTAACATTAGTCTTTCTGACGTTCGATTTAGTGTGATTTATGAGGCTCTTTATTCTTTTTCGCGTAGCAATGTAATCCATGGTTTGACTTCTTATCCATTCTTTGTGATGTTGTTTCCTGGTTCCTAATATGTTGTTGCTAGTTGATTTGTATGTTTCTTTGATCTGGTTTCATCTGTCTTGAATGCTGATTGCATTTTGAGATCCATCTCAGTTCAAGAATTATTAGATATTGTCTCTTCAGAGAACTCAGTGTCGTCGGGGTAGGGGTCCCTAATTCCTGGCCTTCCATGTCTGCAGCGGTGGAAAAATATCTCCCATTCTACATCGTAGCTGTGACTGATCCAGTCGAGTTTATGAGGCAAGTGTTTCAAAATCATGACATATTGTGAAATGCAAAATACAAGCTTCCAGTATAGGCTCTGCACCACTTGGTAATAAATTGATGTATGACAAGCTGGATGTTGTAAAGATCCATTTGGGAGCGATTGAACAGTGTTGAGGACAAATAGATTATTATTGTCTGAGGAGAATGGTGATGCAACGAGTTACTACGGGATTTGGCTAAAGCTAAATAATCAATGGAAAGGCGAGATTAGTATACATTCATAGTTACAGTATTATCTAAAATAGAACTCTTCGCCTGCTGCTGAAGATGAAGACGGCGCTGTTATGGGAGTGCTATGATGTCGATTCCTAATTCAAAATTTAGCATTTGGCACCCTGCAAATTGTGTCGCTTCTTGTCGTTTGGACCACCTTTCTCAGACAAATAATGTCTGGGGCAGGAACTGGCTTATCTGAGTTGTTGTTATTGTCCATGATTCACACTCATAGGTCAGGAATGGTACAATAGTAGATGGCATAATTATAACCGCACTAAACAAATGTAAAGTAACTGCTGGTAAAAAGGTTTTCTTTATCCTAAAGAAGAATTTGGCGATAATAGCAGTTTTCATCAGATATTTAATTTTTTAAGTCAGTGGCGCTGGGGATGCCTGAGTGCCTGTCAGGCTAATTGTTCTAATTTCGAACAGCATCAAGACTGATCTTTTTCAAAAAAAAAACCCCCCATTGTGACAGCTTAAAGAGCATATTAGTGTGGAAAGTAAAAGCATAGCTTTATCTTTCTTCTTATAGTGGTGACTGTATTTTTGTTTGCTTGCATGATGTCATCTTCCTTCTTACAGTGATAACTATTCTTACCTGCTTGTCTGACTTTATATTTCCTCTCATAGTGGTTATTGTTCTTGTCTGCTTGCATGGCTTCATTTTTCTTCTTACTTTGGTGATTGTATTCTTGTCGGCTTGTATGGCTTTATCTTTCTTATTACACTAGTGATTGTATTTATATTTGCTTACATGACTTTATCTTTCTTTTTACATTGGTGATTGTAGTAATGTTTGCTTGCATGGCTTTATTTTTGTTCTTTCATTGGTGATTGTTTTCTTGTTTGCTAGCATGTCTTTCCCATTCTTCTTACAGTAATGATTGTATTCATGTTTGCTTGCATGGCTTCATCTTTCTTCTTTCATTTGTGTTTTTTTTTTTAAATTGCTGGTTGTAGTTTTGTTAGCTTACATGGCTTTCTCTTTCTTCTTACATTGGTTATTTTATACTTTTTCCTCTTTTCTTCTGTAATCTAATATTTTCAACACATTGTTAATTTACCTTTTATTTTTGTTGTTGTTGTTGAAATACACTATTCGTTTTGTGATTCTTTTTATAAAGTTATCTGGCTTCTGTTTTTGGATTTTTAATGAATTATTATTTTGAATATAAATATTTAAACAACCTATTCATTTATCTTTTAAATATTAATTCATTAAAAAACACATGTTGCTAAATAATTAAACTGTAGTTCAATTTGTGTATAAAACTACTCAAAAACAATTGTTACTAATATATTTATATATTGTCGCTGCGGTAGCCAATTAGACCATCCGCCTACAATAACGACCAAGTGACAAGTCTACTGTTGGTTCATTGGACACTAGTTAGACTTTGGCGACTGGCATAGGGACACTGAATTAGAGTGGACGTTAAACAAGTAGATAAACAAAATTTTCATGGCAATCAAATTGTATGTATGAAAAGATAAATTCAATATGAGTTTATCGCTAGTGCTTTTACGTTTCGCGGGGGAGACCATCTCCCCGGATGGTGGATAGGAGCTAGTTAGAGTCTCTTGTATGATGTGTTCAGGATAGAAACAGTCACAGAAAAAAATCAAGAAGTAATTTGACTTATTTTAGATGTCAGAGCCGTCAGAGCACAATCTGTACTGTAGACGGCGCTAGGAGTACGGAAGTTCTGAAGTAGGTTTAAACACAGGATCAGCATCATTACACAAGGGTAGCAACCCATATGTGCTCCGTTCTACATCTTACTCAAGCCTGAGCCTGAAGTATCTCAGCACGAAGTCTGTATCAATGGCGAGGATCCTACACTACTTTAGGTATATGTTTAACTTCAAATTGTGCCAGGGCAGCGCTGTTGGGCTACTCTTTTGTATCATCGACTACCAAGTGATTTTTATGTCAGTGCGAAACAATGCACACGGGCTTCCGATCTTACTACCCAGAGACCAGGAAAAATTATTAGTAATCTACGTGAAAATATCCTAGCCTTTACCGGGGCCTGAACCCGGGACCTCCAGAACTCGAGGCTGATGCCATGCATCGTGACCACTTAACCCATGCGAGTGCTGAATAGAATTTATACAAGGCAATTGGTGAGATGACATATTCAGGAAACAGCTGTGTAAATACTTGGGATTGTAGGAGGCTGAAGTCTTTAAATACCAGAGATCGATTATAAACCTTACGTCAAGAAAATATACTGAAGTAGTAGAGATCAGTGGGGGGGGGGGGGGGGGGGGATGTAATTATGGACATTTCAATAATTTTAATATCATCATTGTATACACCTTTTCACATATCCGAAAATTTATTTTGGAATGTTAAACCAGGCATGCGTATGTGTAACCCATCTTGGTACGCTGATGTGGTCGAAGCACTAAGCGTAGGAAGTGTTTAGGCGCACGGGCATTCCTGAAAACTAATAAGAACGCGTTGACATATAAACAGTGCGTTTCTTTTTTTTCATCGGTTTTGTTTTACACATGCTAATTTACTATACAGAGAAAGAAACTACCTCCGTATTTCGGATAGAATGCTGGTCCTCCACTGTCACCGTGACCTGGCGCAGGAGTTCCTTCTTGAGTTCCAACACAAAACATATTGGGTGTGAGTTTATTGGGATACACTTTCTTGCATGCTTCAAAGTCCCAGACTGTAGCACCGCCTTTCTTTAGAGTTGGAGATACATCGTTGCCTGCACAATGTACATTCATTAACGTTCAAACAACGGACACCTTTTGCAACAATATATTACATTGAGTTGAGTTGAGAGTAGCTGTACACAAAATGTTAAATCGGTGAATCAGCTGAAATGTGATTGGGTGGACACCTGGGACAACAGATCACATCCTCCGAGTCTGTCCCAAATAGAACAAGGCACAACTGTTGGCCAAGCGAGACATCGGTGCAAGCCAAATGTTATGGGTCGCGAGTGAATCACGACAGACAGGTAATTTTATACCAGTGACAAAATTGTAGATATAGATAATCTATTTTCAGAGAAGGAACGAAGAAGAAGATGAAGTCTGGATTAAACCCGACGTCGTAGCTTTCAGTGCATTCGCAGATGCTACCCGTCCCCAATTTCAGTAGCCAACGCACTAGACATCCTATCCCCATGTAAATATAGCAGTCTTCTCATTCCCCTAAGTGCTGACTGAGAAGCAAATCGCATGGTCCCTCCCCACTTCAACTGTCTTCCACGACTGCAGTTATCTACAGTACTACCCGAGGTCAAGGTGATTCCATGCGTAAGACAGACCTCAGAAAATTTGGAGAAAAAAAAACCTATGAAAACATAAAGTTTTTGAACTCATGCCGTTGTGTTGGGAAATGAGCAGACAGATAGAATGGAAGTTCTTCACTACTTCGTGGTGAATTTATGAATGGCAAGCTGGATGTTGTTAGGGCTCTTTAGGGCCGAAATGGAAAAACGAAAATAGCTCTCAGCTAACAGTGTCTGTCATATCCCCCTCCCCTGCCATCGACCCAGTCATATCTCCCTCCCTGAAGGATTGAAAAATCTTCCCTGGCGAAATTATTTTTAAACAAATAGTTAAGACATGAGAACTTAAAAATAATGTTTTCAGCTCTTTCAGTTAATAGTGTCTGGCATCAACCCCCCTACCTCCCCCCCCCCCCCCCCCTAATAATATCATCCTCTCCGAAGGATGGGAAGTCATCATCTGACGAAATATTGTAACTAAATTGAGCTTGGCATCCGTGTCCACCTATACTAAAATGGGTAGCAATAATTTGTACTGAGAAGAAAATGTGGTCAGCGTAACAGCTACCACATCACCCATGCAGTACCAGACTACTGCTACCACTACCAACACCACCATCACAACAATAATAATAACAAAAGCTGTCACTACGGTATGTGTAGGTCGGTGTAGCCAGAGGAAAAGAGGCGTAGATATTGCAGCCTAGACATACACCAGAATACAACGTGTCAGCCGCCCAGTTAAGGGCCCAAAAATATATATCACCTAGCGGGGAATCAAACGCGACTCACCCGCACGATAAGCAGATATCGCAGCCTAGCTGTAAACCACAACACAACATGGCAACCACAGTTTTAAGGGAAACAGAAAAATTATCACCCAGCAGGGAATAGATTACCGGTCACCCACGTGAATGTTAGAATACTTACAACTATTCTACCGAACACTGAAGAGTTTAGGTCAGATATCACAGCCTAGCTGTAAACCACAACACAAAGTACCAACGGCCCTCTCTAGGGTGCGAATGAAGATTACGCGTGACATGACCATTGAGTTTCAATTAGCAGCTATCACAGGCTAGCTGTAAACCCCAAAACAATAAAAAGGCGTAGATATCGCAACCTAGCCATAAACCACAACACAACGTGCCAGCTGCCCAGTTAAGAGCTAAAATTTATATTACCCGAATGATAGGCAGTATATTAACAACTATGCTGCCAAACACTCAAGCAGATTGTATAAAAAAATTATATACTTAGGCAAAGTTCAATAAGAGCTCAGCAGTCAAAAATGGCCAATAAATTGAAAACAAATAATGATTTAACCGTTGCTGGAGCTACGTTGTTCGTGGTTTGTGCGATTTTCTGACCCAAAAAAATCATGCTTTGAGTCAAAGGCAACGTTGTGGGAAAAATTGGAAGCAACCGGTTCAGTAGTTTCCGAGTCTATAGTTAACAAACTCGGAAATGTAACATTTTTATTAATATAGATTGCAAAGGGTGTTGGAGTTTAAATGTAAAGTTTAATCTGCTTTTGAATTATTCTGCATGAAGCTATGCGAGATAATAAATTATTTCGTTATGGGTTCGACGAGTTATTGAATGAATGTTTGGAAATGTAAAGACCTGGCCTGAGAGAAAAGTAATTTGTGAGGACAATCATCACTGCTTTCCGGACAATGTTTGGAATTGAGCTGATCCGTTTATCGTAGCAGCCATTTCATGAGTATACTGTATTTTTTTTTTTTAACAATGTTTTTGTTTTTCCCACTAGCTGTACCCGGCATGCGTTTCTGTGGCTCATTGTTACAAAATAGAAAGCGCAACTGTCTAATATGGTTAATATCACAGATAGTCAGGTTAGGAGTGGGGTTTTTATGACTGGTGGCCAGGAGGTTCTCATATGGAATTGTGTCAACGGGTATTAATGGCTCTTTGTATGGTGCTGGTGGGGTTAAACAAACTGTCACTCCTGTCTGTCTGTCTGTCTGTCTGTCTGTCTGTCTGTCTGTCTGTCTGTCTGTCTGTCTGTCTGTCTGTCTGTCTGTCTGTCTGTCTGTCTGTCTGTCTGTCTGTCTGTCTGTCTGTCTGTATGCATGTATGTATGTATGTATGTATGTATGTATGTATGTATGTATGTATGTATGTATGTATGTATGTATGTATGTATGTATGTATGTATGTATGTATGTATGTATGTATGTATGTATGTATGTATGTATGTATGTATGTATGTATGTATGTATGTATGTATGTATGTATGTATGTATGTATGTATGTATGTATGTATGTATGTATGTATGTATGTATGTATGTATGTATGTATGTATGTATGTATGTATGTATGTATGTATGTATGTATGTATGTATGTATGTATGTATGTATGCATGCATGCATGCATGCATGTATGTATATATGTATATATGTATGTATGTATGTATGTTATATATGTATATATGTATGTATGTATATATGTATGTATGTATGTATGTATGTATGTATGTATGTATGTATGTATGTATGTATGTATGTATGTATGTATGTATGTATGTGTGTATGTATGTATATATGTATGTATGTATGTATGTATGTATGTATGTATGTATGTATGTATGTATGTATGTATGTATGTATGTATGTATGTATGTATGTATGTATGTATGTATGTATGTATGTATGTATGTATGTATGTATGTATGTATGTATGTATGTATGTATGTATGTATGTATGTATGTATGTATGTATGTATGTATGTGTGTGTGTGTGTGTGTCTGTATGTATGTATGTATGTATGTATGTATGTATGTATGTATGTATGTATGTATGTATGTATGTATGTATGTATGTATGTATGTATGTATGTATGTATGTATGTATGTATGTATGTATGTATGTATGTATGTATGTATGTGTGTGTGTATGAATGTATGTATGTATGTATGTATGTATGTATGTATGTATGTATGTATGTATGTATGTATGTATGTATGTATGTATGTATATCTGTATGTATGAATGTATGCATGCATGCATGCATGCATGCATGTATGTATGTATGTATGTATGTATGTATGTATGTATGTATGTATGTATGTATGTATGTATGTATGTATGTATGTATGTATGTATGTATGTATGTATGTATGTATGTATGTATGTATGTATGTATGTATGTATGTATGTATGTATGTATGTATGTATGTATGTATGTATGTATGTATGTATGTATGTATGTATGTATGTATGTATGTATGTATGTATGTATGTATGTATGTATGTATGTATGTATGTATGTATGTATGTATGTATGTATAAATGCATGCATGCATGCATGTATGTATATATGTATATATGTATGTATGTATATATGTATATATGTATGTATGTATATATGTATGTATGTATGTATGTATGTATGTATGTATGTCTGTATGTATGTATGTATGTATGTATGTATGTATGTATGTATGTATGTATGTATGTATGTATGTATGTATGTATGTATGTATGTATGTATGTATGTATGTATGTATGTATGTATGTATGTATGTATGTATGTATGTATGTATGTATGTATGTATGTATGTATGTATGTATGTATGTATGTATGTATGTATGTATGTATGTATGTATGTATGTATGTATGTATGTATGTATGTATGTATGTATGTATGTATGTATGTATGTATGTATGTATGTATGTATGTATGTATGTATGTATGTATGTATGTATGTGTGTGTGTGTGTCTGTCTGTATGTATGTATGTATGTATGTATGTATGTATGTATGTATGTATGTATGTATGTATGTATGTATGTATGTATGTATGTATGTATGTATGTATGTATGTATTGTATGTATGTATGTATGTATGTATGTATGTATGTATGTATGTATGTGTGTGTGTATGAATGTATGTATGTATGTATGTATGTATGTATGTATGTATGTATGTATGTATGTATGTATGTATGTATATCTGTATGTATGAATGTATGTATGTATGTATGTATGTATGTATGTATGTATGTATGTATGTATGTATGTATGTATGTATGTATGTATGTATGTATGTATGTATGTATGTATGTATGTATGTATGTGTGTGTATGTATGTATGTATGTATGTATGTATGTATGTATGTATGTATGTATGTATGTATGTATGTATGTATGTATGTATGTATGTATGTATGTATGTGTATGTATGTATGTTATGTATGTATGTATGTATGTATGTATGTATGTATGTATGTATGTATGTATGTATGTATGTATGTATGTATGTATGTATGTATGTATGTATGTATGTATGTATGTATGTATGTATGTATGTATGTATGTATGTATGTATGTATGTATGTATGTATGTATGTATGTATGTATGTATGTATGTATGTATGTATGTATGTATGTATGTATGTATGTATGTATGTATGTATGTATGTATGTATGTATGTATGTATGTATGTATGTATGTATGTATGTATGTATGTATGTATGTATGTATGTATGTATGTATGTATGTATGTATGTATGTATGTATGTATGTATGTATGTATGTATGTATGTATGTATGTATGTATGTATGTATGTATGTATGTATGTATGTTATAGTATGTATGTATGCATGTATGTTATGTATGTATGTATGTGTGTATGTATGTATGTATGTATGTATGTATGTATGTATGTATGTATGTATGTATGTATGTATGTATGTATGTATGTATGTATGTATGTATGTATGTATGTATGTATGTGTGTGTGTATGTATGTGTGCAGGCATGCATATATGTAGGTATGTATGTATTTACCTATGTTTATATCTATGCTTGTATTATGAATTCACCATTTATGTCTTTGGTTGTTTTTGTTTTTTAATGTTGGTATTCGTAACCCTGTCTATTCTTTGGTTGTTAGCTACCTTGAAGAGACAGCTCATTTCACATGTGGTTATTTTTTTTTTTCTAGTACCCTAACATACATTATTAAATAATACAATGCAGTTTAGTTGTTCCTAATATACGAAACAAGTTAACTAAACAACCGAGAACTCACCTTGCTTTACACTTCCCCATCCTGCAACCATCATGCCATCGCCACCTACTGGCTCTTCATTTGCAAAAGCCAAGCAAACAGGCTGGACATATTTGCTGAACCGAATGCCGTTACCAAATCTGTCTTTTTTCACTTTGAGAATCGCAATGTCATAGTCAAATTGTGACACTGTGGATGAAAACCTTTTTTTTTTTTTTTTCAGAAATATAATTTACTCTTTTGATACAGCGATCCAAAAATGCAAGGAATAAACCGTCATTCTAAAACATTTACAATATGAATTCACCTTATCGACGAGAATCAGCTGTACACACCTGCTGTCATTGTAACTGACATTAAAAAAGCATGTTGAGTAAGGTGCAGACAGGTATGCTTCGTGCAGAGTGGCAAGCATCACTTCAAAGGTCTCAGGTAGTTAGCATCGTTTAAATATTTTCTTCAGGTCCTGCCTGTGTGTGATGAAATGAGCCTTCAGAAAGACTGACCGGTTCTGCACCACTTGGTGGTGAACTGATGTATGAGAAGCTGGATGTTGTGAGGGCTTTTTGGGAGCGAGTGAACAGTGCAGAGGCACAGATAGATCATTGCGGTCTGAGTAGAATGGCACTGCGAGTTATAAGGTGAGCTGGCTGACGCTCAACACTTAGGAGAAAGCCAAAACAGGTAAACAATCAGACAGTTACTGGTACCATTAGAATTTTAACTTTTCGCTTGCTGCTGTTGATGTTGACGGAGCGCCAGTAGGTGGGTCCTGAGTGCTGTGATGTTGGTTCTAAATTTAACATTTAACACAACATTTAGCCTTCACCACAGTCAGACTTGCATGTATGGTGCAAGCAAGATTAGCATTACGTTCAAAACAATTGTAATGCAATCAGATTGTTCGTACAATATTACTATTTTTTTTCCTTTCAAAATGAGCTAAAACATGATCATTCACTGCCAATATCATTGCAGCTGATGTTGACAGTGACTCTAGGATAGATCTAGCATTATAAAATATGTATTGTTGTCTTTTGACAATGTAGTGATGAAAAATCGGATTAATGCAAGCGGTTTGATTGTTTGCTACAATTAGGAAAATCCCTTGTTGAAAGACAAGAAGTCAACGTGAAAGAACAGTTACAAGTTCTTTGCTGGTACGACTTGCTTTGCGTGTGTGTGTGTAAGCATATGTGTGTGAGTGGGTGTGTGGCTATACATACATATGTGTGTGTGTGTTTGTGTGTGTGGGTGTGTTTGTGTGTGGGGTGGCATCTGATGTACAGTAGTATGAGTGAATTATGAGTGAATTATTATTACAGAAGCCACGTTAGCACAGTCGTACGGAGTGTGACATAGGCGAATGGTTCTTTTTAGCTGTCTGTACTGGTGTCAGAGCACTTATGGTTTATAACTGTGTGCAATAACGCTGTTTCACATCTCCTGACTTTACTTTTTTTATGAGCGAATTACGAGATGATGCATCTGTCCCCTATCAACTTAAGTATGTGATTCATGGTCCTTAACGACTGACTTTTTACCCCAATGTGACAACCCACTGAGTTATAAACACCCAGTGACACAAAGTGCCACCATTCGAATGAGGATCACACGTGGAGAGGTCGCAGACACCCCGTTCAACCGTTAGGCTATATTAGGGCCCCCGGCAACATCCAGGGTGGTGCTTCAAAATTACGAAAATTTCTTTCCACAAGGGACTTAGATTGCATATACGTAGTCCTCAGTTAGTTATCATCTCGTACCCCACCAGGACATCACACAAGCGATAAACACCAAGTGACTCAAAGTGCCACCATGCGGATGAGGCTCACCCGTGTAAAGGTCCTAGAAATTGCTTTTAGCCGTTAGACAAAATCTGAGGCTGAGCCATATTTATGGCCCGGCTTTATTCAGGACCGCCGGTAAAAGCCAGTGTGGGAATTCAAAATAACAAAAGATTGCATCCCACGAGGGGACGACTTATTTTAAATATAAATGAACGTAGCCCTCAGTCAAACTGTGAAGAAAAGGTTCGGAACTCTTATGTAAATGTACAGACCCAGTCTTAGAATACTGTGGACCAAGACGAAGACAAATACTGACATCGAGTATGATCTAACATTGAGGAGAACTGGCTCATAAACAGCATCCTTTCATGGAAGCTTAGGTATTGTTGCCATGTTAATTGTCATGGTGACCTGGAGGAAACGTTAATGGGAAAAGGGGGGGGGGTGCACTTTCAGAATCACCAGAGGCCGATCTCCGCGAAAGTGAATACCAGACACTAAAGAATCATTAGCAATGTGTTTGTGCATGTGTGTGTGTGTATGTGTGTTTGTGTCAGAGAACGAACGAACGAACTTTATTTTCAAGAGAGAAAGAGAGAGAGAAAGAGAGAGATAGAGAGAGAGAGAGAGAGAGAGAGAGAGAGACAGACAGACAGACAGTCAGACAGACAGATTTAAGGAGCCGTGAAGACAGCGACTATAGGTAAAAGACCTTCTGACTAACAACAATGATGACTATGATCGGTGTCAAGGTTATTGTCCCCGCTGGTTGACGAAGATATCTATATATTTATTTCGCAGTCTTTCCCTGACGTTTTTTCTAAAAACGCTTGCTGTTCTTCACCAAGTTCTCATACTTACAATCATTAATAAGTTACAATATTAATACTAATTTTTATTATTTTACCTTAGTCTCTAATCGTGTTCACGAACAGAGTTGGACAAGATATTTTATGGACACGCTTTTTTTTGGGGGGGGGGGGGAAGGGGGTTGATTTATAAGTCCTTCACCTGTGAGTGCTGGGGCCTCATGTTTAGGCATTAAATATGGCCTTACTGCCTTTTAACAAACATGCAAACAATTAGGGTCTTCGTGAAATTGAAATCTTGGGTCGAAGGGCGTCAATATCGCAGTGTGGCGGTAAATCGAATCTCGTGCCAACACCCTGTTTTAATTTAATGTTAAGGCGAACGCAAAAGATTAAAAAAAATGAAAAAAATCATGATTTTTGTTGTATGAGAACGTATTTTAATTGTTAAAGCCACAAATACCAAAAGTAATGTGCATAGTAAGTAATCTTTTAATTTGAAAGTTATAGCATTAGATAAAAATATGTGTTTAGGTTCACAACACGCATTATTTGTGAGGTAATTTAGTTTCTCAACACGCATTACTTAGGAGGTATCTTCCTTTGTAGAATGAGTACAACTACTAATCGTAAATTATTTATGACAGTCCGAATAGGTGGTTTTGATTACTAAGCATAAAGTTATCGTGAAGTTTGTGCACTTTGGTCAAAGCATGCCTAGCGAGGTAAGAAAGAATGTGTGAGAAGAGTTTTGAAATTTACGAGGAAAAGGATGAGGCAATTTAAGCCGTGAGGGAAAAAAGCTCCGTCCTGTTTTCGACCTTGAGAGAGTCTGATCTTGTGGTGCTGTGGGATAGAAAGCCTTGTTAATCTACAAGCAAATGAATGTATGCGAAACGTCGTCTGTGGTTCCTGGGAAAACCTTGCCATCTTTTTGAGCCTGACATCTTGGGATGGCAAAACTTCGTGTGTCGTACGTTCGAGTAATTATAAATGCAGCTTTCTGGGATTTCAGGCGGCAACTGTTGAAAGTACTTTATTTGAATACACCGTACAGGTAACAATTTTGGTTGTTTCATGTAGTCGCATCCTAGACAACAATCTTATGGTGCATTGACTGAGAAACTATAAAGGGACACTAAACGAGAGTTGTTTCTAGCTTTTCAATGTTGCTCAACGTGTGTTCACATTTCAGACATGATGTGTTGAAGTACTTGTCAATGTGTCTAAGAAGGCTAAATGTCTAGAGCAAAACAGAGTAATTATTTTGACATATAATTCAATAGGTGGCATGAGGCACTCTGTAAAACGCAGCGGTATAGTGGGCGCTCGCCTGCGCAGCTGAAGGTCCTGGACTTAGATCCGAACGGAGCTGGACATTTTTTTTTCTCTTGTTGTCTGCTAATTTGGGAGAGTGTAATATTGTGTGAAAGGACAGAGTGGTATGATAGTACTTTCTGTGAGTTCAAGGGAATGCCCCGTGAACAGTTTCGACATTGGTCCGAGTAGAAAGGGGAGAGAATGTTGACCAGAGAAGTGCAGTGTCACGAGAAAGTAGATGCGTGGGTTCATGGTGGGAGCTGACAAGCATAGCTAACGAGACGCACAGAGAAAGTATGAATTATGTGACAGCGTGATTCTCATGAAACTTCAGCCACCCACATGAGTGTGAGTCTAGAGACTTAATATTACTTTAGCAGACAACAACGGCTAACTGGAAACTCCACTTGTAAACTAGATATAGTTTCGTCGCCCAGCTTCTGAGTGAAATGCATGGCGTGACACTGTGAGCTGCGAATTTAATTTATAATTTTTTTTTACTGTGAAAAACGTGGTGGTGTGAATTGTAGATAAAGAAAATGACGCGATGCCTGTCGTCGCAATATTTGTGATGCCATTATGTGATTAAAATTGATCGCGTTAGCAATTGTTTATCTGTTAGTGACTTCTGCTACTATTAATGATTAACTGCATTTCTAAAATCGGACTGTTTGTGTTAGCACTTCGGATGGCTACTGTATTCTTTAATGCTTGTGTATACTAGATATGCCGAGACAGAAGTGTGTTCATCTTTCCACAAGTGACTGTAATAAACGTTATGTGTGTTTTTTGTTGGCACAGGAGCAGAGCAAAGATAGGGTGACCCGTTTGCTATGAAGTTCAAACTAACACTACCAGACTACAAGACCAGAGTCTCGAGAACGCCCACATGAGCGGGTATCATCAGCCGTCTAAATGGGTTAGGCAGGAAAATATTGGGGCTGCGTAGACAGCACGGGTCAATGAGCTACAGACAGAAAGCTAAAGCACTAGGGAAGTGCGGCTGTAGTACACACCCAGCAGGAGAGTGTTCTACGTCAGTTAGTGACCACGTCAGAGACCGGAGCAGAGAGAGAGAGAGAGAGAGAGAGAGAGAGAGAGAGAGAGAGAGATAGAGAGGGAGAAAGAGAGAGAGGGAGAGAGAGAGAGACTAAGTCAGTGTCAGAGTCAGTAAGTATCTCTCGAGTGAGACAGAGTACCGTGTAACCGTCAGGCAGCCAGGTCTGAGTGAGAGTCAAAGATATAGTCCCACGGGTGGAGTAAGGCCAAGGGGACTGCATGCACCAATATTGACTGTTCTGGGTGACGTCGCAAGGAGACGTAGGATCACCATGGAAACAGCACTGTATGGAAGACGAGGGGAGCTGTGTGCTAGAGGGGACTTATGTTAGGAGTCCTGTCGGTCATCGGAGTCTTTCGATAGACTGATGTGCTGTGGGCACATGCTGGAGAAGGAGCAAGTGAAGTCCGTTTCCAGTCAGCCGTTGTTGTCTGCTGAAGTAATATTAGGGTCCTGTTGATAGAAGACATTTTCCTGTTCTACTGTACAGCGAAACCAGAGTTGTGGGAAGCTGTAGATCTTCGGAGCTGTAGTGGTTAGGGGGAGGACACTACAGGTTGAGAGAGAGAGAGAGAGAGAGAGAGAGAGAGAGAGAGAGAGAGAGAGAGAGAGAGGTCTATATTCGTATGCCAATTAGGATCATTGTCTGCATCTCTGTGTATGCAGCTGTGTCGATATGAGGGCTTGTAACTGCCTTCTTGTGTTCTGTCGTATAAACCTATTTTATGACGAAACTACTATCAAGTCCTGCTTCGAGAGTTTGGGAGCGAAAGTGATACATATAGACACTTAGCAGTGTGCTGATTAGTATGTAACTCAGATAGCACATAACAGCTCTCAAAAATTTATTTTTGCTTC
>CAJHNH020003089.1:24515-83595 GCA_905116865.2 Candidula unifasciata
GACAGCTAAACGTATTGATTAATAAGACTCCCATTCCACTGGTATTATCCAATATTTTGGTATCAACTGTAAACATTCCATTGCCATCTTCATATTTGATGTCAGTTCTTTAGCTGTTCAGCTCCACAGACTTTCTGACTCGAAGGTTTAATTTTTGAACTGTACGAGTCTCCAGTGTAAAGATATTAAATAAATATGACCTTTCCTGGGTGTATGGATATATAAAATGTTTCATGTCTCGTGTATATATGTAATGTCTTTCCAATCTTTAGCGTGTAGAGTGCACACTTGTAATATGTTTCCTGTCCCCAGTTATAGACATTTACAATATATCTTCTTCTTCTTCTTCTTCATTGCTGTTCCAGCTCTGTTATCAAGCGGCTCACATCATTGCAAAAGCGTGCCATTCGCTTAATTAGTAACAATCATGGGTCAGTGAGCTCCGAAACATGTAAAGGTCTTAGGCTACTACCGCTTCGTGAACAAAAACTTTTCAATAAGGCGAAATTTACTTACAAAATAATATCTCAAAAGGCTCCATGTTACTTAAGGCCGTTGTTAAAATATAATGGAAGGCATAGTAAGCGGCTTAACATATTACATATCCTTAAACCTAGGATAGACCTTTACAAAACAAGTTTGGCGTATTCCGCAGCTCAGCTGTGGAACTATTTGCCACAGTAAATCTAAAGTACCACTAGTCCCTATACATACAATGGGAAACTGTTCGAATATTATCTGACCACCGATTATATGTTCCCATGGAAGATAAAACATATGCTTAAAATGGCGCACATTTTTCCCTAGATTTGTTACAACTACTACGTTTTACTGTAGTTAGAAATGTGCACATTCCAGTGATTGTATTGATTATTTTGATGCTATTGCTAACTTTTAATATTACTTAACGTGTGAATGAAATGATGTAAGAACGGAGAGAGACCTCAGAGGGCAGAATGTTAGAATGCTTGAACAATTCTTCAGTGGGCGTGTGCCGTTTCTCAAGGTGACAAAAGGGGGTGGGGATAGGAGAGGGAGGGGTGCGTGGGGGGAGGGGCACGGGGGGGGGGGGGAGGAGGTCTTGTCATATTCTCAACCTGGGAAGTGTGAAGACCACTGATCTATACGATGTTGGCGTCGTTGTTGACCCACCATTCATAAACGTTTGGATTTGAGTCTGCCTGCAGCGTTTGTGTCTATAGCATTTCAAGTCAATTTTAAACTGCTTCATTTCCGTTTCTGCTGTAGTTCTGCGGGGATCATTTGGTTGTCCACATATTCCATTTTTATTGTCTGTCATACAAACAGCTGCTCTTGCCAACGTGTCATGTGGCAATCGGTACACATATGCAAATAATTTGTATCTTCTTCCTTTTTTTTAAGATTTGCTAGCGATGTTTGTTTTGTTTTCCTCATTTTTTTTTTTTTTAATTTCTAATCATGTCCTTTGAGACGCGAGCAACCTGAAGTGACGAGGAGATAGAAGTAGAGAGGCACACGAAGGAGTGTCTAATTATGTGAATATCACAGGCAGAAAAGAAGCAGATTGGTAGTATTTGCGATCACTTGTAAATGCCATGTGCGTCAGCGACAAAAAGAGGGTATAAAGACAGATATTCATCTTCTTCTTAAAGTCGATGCCGTGTTGCATTGATAGCCATGTCTATCCACAACTTTCTGTCTCGTGTACGTTCAATCAACTCTTGCCCTGTTGTCAAACTGTCTAGCATCTTCTCTCAGTCTCCCCCTGCCTCCCCCTTTCCAACTTTTAAAGTGTGACGATGTACTCCAATTGTTTCCTTATCATTGCATGATCTAAGAAAGCATACTGTCTCTTTCTGAAGAGAGCAATCATTTCTCTTTATTGAGTCACTTTCTTTCAAGACATCCTCATTATTAATTTAATCTTTCTATGGCATTCTCATTATTTGTATTTAAAACCACATCTCCACAGCTTCCACAGAATGTTTCACTAATCAAACAACTGTCCATGATTCACCTCCGTATATCAAGATAGGATTTATAAAGCTTTTAGGAATTATCTTTCTTGTCTCAGTTGACATAGATAGATTTAATAACATATTCTTCATTTCGTAAAATGCTGCCTTTGCTTGAGCGATTCTACATTAAACTTATTTAAATTAATGCATATAAATGTAAAATGTAACTTCACCTTGGCAATTAACAGGTTTCACTTAAACGCAACTGTTATTAAAATGCAATTTAACTGTACTTACTGCACACAGTGAGCAGCGGTGATAACCCAGTGCTCATTGACAATAGCGCCGCCACATATGTGTTTGTCATCATGTAGTATATTTACCATCCAGGGGACTTCCCCATACATGGCAAATCTACCACCTACTATCTTGTCCAGATCTGAGTCATCATCGATATCGTCTGTAGAGTTGTTGTCACTGTTTACTTCACGTCTAAGTTCATCCTTGAGGAAGTAGATGCGGCCACACAAAGTTTCTTCTGTTTGTAGGAAGTGTGTAAACAATGTCTGTATAACAGTTTAGAGACAAACATTTCAGAATGATATAGTTGGCTAAAGAACGGGAGTCCCCGCGGCGGGGCGGCTAGACGATCGCTGCGGATCGAAAGGTTGTGGGTTCGCTCCCTGGAGAAGGCAGCATTTTTTTTAAATTTTAAATGACCTTGTCTCCCAGGTCAAATCAGTTTTGAGTGTGTACCTGGTGTAGTCCCGGAAAATAGAGGTGGACCACATCATCCATCTTGTGCTTATTGGTCTATAAAAATATAGGTCTAGCCCTATATGCCCTATACGCATAAAGGCGCGGAAAAGGGTCATTTACTTACAGGCTAAAGGACTCACAGTACGATCGTTAGTTATTCTTTGTGTGGTACTATTTATGTACTCCTTCAGTTCAGTTCTCCTGTGAGGTTAAACCATGTTATCTCTTATCCTCACTCTGGCTTTTGCCAGGGGCCGCAATATAGGCAGGCCATAAAAATGGCCAAATGTCTGAACGCGGTTTCTGGGACCTCTCCACGGTGATCCTCATCCACATGGTGGCACGTTGTGTCATCGGGTGTTTATCGCTTGTGTGATGTCCTAGTGGGGTAGAAAGTCACTCACCATGTTATCTCAACTGCTAGCATTATCCTTTATATCAAAGCTTTGTTGTCCGCTTCAAATAAATATGCAAAAGTTTGCCCAGTAAAAAAAAAAAAAAATTACTAAGACAGTGTTTAGGCAAACAACTACATGAGATCAAAAGGTTAACTTATACCATCTGAAGTAACGAATGTCTGTCGCTTCATTGTGCATAGGTTCAAATCCGCACAAACATTATTAAAGAACGTCCCCGTGAATGTTGGGCTCCTCGATTTGAGGACGAAGAAAAAGACCCAATGATCCGTATCAAGAGTGTCATAGGAGGCCATTAAATAAAAGTGCTTCTATTAGTATATCATCATTATCATCAGGTGCCTTGCCGACTGGCGCGGGCGATCATAGCTTTCCATAAACCAGAATCTCCTGCAGCATGTATCAGTTTGTGTGCCGACACACCTCCATGCCATGCAACAAGGCTGTCAAGAATGTTCTCTCCTTGTCTTCCTCTATCCCCCCTTCCACAGATCTTTCCAGTGGTCACAATATGTTTTATGTTACTCTTTGCTTCTGTCCTTTACTCACAGCGGCTGTGGTCTTCCCTCCCTAAAGTTAGTAGGAACACATACATTGCGACGACACTCGGGTTGGCCAGGTAATCGTTTATTGCTGTTTCAGTAAAAGTGTCATCCCGTCGCTGTCTTCAGTCCTGACTCAAATATCTAGGAATTGCTCACGAGTATCACAACTTCGGTAGCAAAGTGGTCAAGCCGTTGGCCTCGCGCTCTGGAGATCCCGAGTTCGCCACACGTCTGCGCTCTTCAGTTCACGAGTGCAGTATTTACGGAGATCCACGAACCCACGACGGCAAGCTGGCGTCTAGCTGCTACACCTCAGCGGCTCCCCGTAAAAGTAAAGTAAAACTACTTTTACCCGCCCGTGGTGGCTTATGTAAACAGACTCATATTTTATAGACCAGTGGTGTTTCATGGATGATAGGTGACCACCCTCCAGCCACCTTTACTTCCCAGGACTTTATCTGGTACTCATTTAAGCCTGAGTCCATCTAGGAGTCAAGGTGATGTTTAAAAAATAAAGGCCGGCTCTCTCCGGACTTGAACTCTCAGTATAATGTCAAGATCATGGTCATCAAGTGCCTTGTCAGCTAACATTTCACGTATCTCCATAGATCTCGGTCTTAGGGTTGTGGATCAATTCCTCTAATGACATTACTCCATGCCACTGTCTGAAGACCTCCACCATCATTTCTCCTGATCGGTTTCTGGCTTTTTACCAGTGATCCTTCCATTCGTCACGATATTTTCCAGTGCTCGTTCTGATCACATGACCGAAAAATGTTTTCCTCTGTCACCTTCTTATTGTTGTAAATAATGTTCTTCTTTCATTAGCCATTTCCAGGTAATCATTTGTAGTAATTTTGGCCGTCCAAGGTATTTGCAACATTTTTCTCAAGTTGCGTCCAAACTCTTCTTAATTTAATGTCAGGGTGCAATGTAAATAAAGTAACTGACTGTCGTTGTAAAAGCATGGCTTGATACTTGTTCCTCGAAAATAGATTTTCTCATTCCAGGTAGCTGTTTCTTTCCTTTATTAGAGCACTACTGTAGTATATACAGAACATGTGTTGTTGTATGTATGTAGTTAGTTGGTTCGTTTACTATTCACCCGTAAATTTGCTCCTGTATGGTTTTGTTTTTGAGCTAGAGTGTTCTACGAGTTGATGTATTCAACTCCCTTGCCAGTCCTCATCTTTGGTATAATAAAGTGTTTTCAATCGTTGCTTCCTGTATGGATAAAGTACGGACGGTGGAAAGGACACAATTGGCGACGGCAAAAATAACGATGATGGAGATAGTAAAGTTAGAGTTGCATTGTGCGATAAAAGAACAAACAACAAATAAGAATAATAAAATGAAGTGCTACACTGGAACTGGAACTCTGAGCTATCTGCTGAAGAGGAGGACGGAACGCCTATGGAAACATCCGTTTTTAGCTTATATTAATTTATCTCAGCTGTTAAATGCACGTGATACATTGAGAATAAACAACAGGTTTAAAAACAAATTAAAAAAATAAAAAAAAAAACTAGTCAAAGTTGATTTGTGCTTTCGAGATGCAAAGAATTTCATGGAAAGATTACGGGGGAAAAACCAAGCTATGCCTCCTCGAGATGAATGAAAATCGTAAACTAATCAGAGAAAATATACAAACAATAAACCTAATATAATAGGGAATAGAATCCAAAGCTTGGTCACAACTGGCGGGATTTGTTGTATGAGGGCAAAAGGAAGCAAAGAAATGTATACAAAATAGGTTGGCTGTATGAATGGGACAAAGCAAGAGCACTGACCCGATGAGTGTTTCTGGTGATTCATGCGATGGCGAAACGTGTAATTCTGCACTAATCGTCTGGGTATATGAAGATAATGGCGATGGTGATTATGATAGTGTTGATGATGGAGATGTTAATGATGAAGATGATAATGACGATGGTGATTTACTAATGTACACTCACTATTAAAGTCACCAGTTATTTGGGGGACATTATACTGCCCGTTCTCATCGAGTATTCGTCTCATTGAATTTCTTCCTGTTGCCGCTTCTCCTTCCTAAAATAAGAATTTAAAAAAAAACCAACGAACGCTTAAGCACAGTTGGCCCATGGGTTCCATAAGGCCCGTAATACATAAACGGCTGCCACCATCCCTCCCCTTCCCCACACACATAGTATAAGATTCAAGGGGACTGACTGGTCTCTAGACATGTTGTCCGTCTCGATTGCAAGAGGCTCTGGCTTCAATCCGCAATAAGGCCTGGGATTTTTTCAAGTAGTCTTGGACTTATAGTAATTCCCCATGGTCTCTGGGTTATGAGATCGGAAGCCTGTGTCCTTCGTTGCGCACGTAAGAAATCCTTTGGCAGTTGAAAATCAAAACGAGTAGCTTAACGGCGCTGCCTGATCAAAATTTGGAGTTAAAAATCTACTCAAAGTCTGTTAGGATCCTCGCCGGTGCTACAGAGCCGGTATATATGCTGAATTTTTTTCGGACTCAGATTTTGGTTAGAAGACGAACGGAGCAGATATGGGTTACACCAGTGTGCCATGATGTCGATCTGTTGTTCAGACAACCACAACAAAAACAACAACATAATATTATATTCTTGACCTATTTTCTCCAGGGTTTCCGGTACACTAAGAGTGGCTTGTGGAGCACCTACTGTGTCGGGCTCCTATGCCGGTAAGCCAATTTCGAATTCAGGTAATGTCATTGACATTTTCTGTCTGGGACACATATGAACATCCTAACCTGCATACACTAGACATGCAGCCCTTAATCCTCACGGCCCCCTTGTATATCATCATCATCATTTAGCAGGTCCTTTGCAGAACGTCGCTCTCATCACAGCCTGCATGAAAGGAACTCGTTCTCTCGCCAGTTCTCCCGCCTCATGTACTTTGATATTGTAGGAGTCACTTATATCATGTGCCATCTTCGTGTCGGTCGGCCCCCGCCCCTCTTTCCTATTGCCATGCCTTGTGTTTTTTTTTTTCCCAGTCCGTTGAGGCGCTTAACATGACCAAATTATTTCTGCTTCCGAGAAAGAATGCTGTTTATTAGCAAATTTTCCTTGATGTTCAGGTCTATTAAGATGTCAATATTTCTACTTTTCTTTGTCCAAGATATTCTGAGAATCTTTCTATAGCATTTCAGCTCGAAAGCCCATATTCTCTTTCTTAATTACTGGCAGATAGTCCACGACTCACATCCGTATGTAGCCACAGGGTAGATGCATGCTCTCAAAATTATAATTGTTATCTTCTTGTTCTTAAATAGGAACACTAGTGACAGTTTTTTTGTTTTATCCGGACATCTGTATGATGATGATCATCATCTGCATGTTCATCATCATTATCATCGTCGTCATCGACATCATCAAAATCATTATCATCGACATTATCGACCTTATTTTTATCACAGTCACAAATACCAGAAAGAGGTTCTCTCATGCGTTACATAGGACTGGTAATCTAAGCCTCCGTCTCGTTCTGTCATGCGTTACATAGTACTGGTAATCTAAGCCTGCGTCTCGTTCTGTCATGCGTTACATAGGACTGGTAGTCTAAGCCTCCGTCTCGTTCTCTCATGTGTTACCTAGGACTGGTAGTCTAAGCCTGCGTCTCGTTCTGTCCTGCGTTACATATAACTGGTAGTCTAAGCCTCCGTCTCGTTCTCTCATGTGTTACCTAGGACTGGTAGTCTAAGCCTGCGTCTCGTTCTGTCCTGCGTTACATATAACTGGTAGTCTAAGCCTGCGTCTCGTTCTGTCCTGCGTTACATATAACTGGTAGTCTAAGCCTCCGTCTCGTTCTCTCATGCGTTACATATAACTGGTAGTCTAAGCCTCCGTCTCGTTCTGTCATGCGTTACATAGGACTGGTAATCTAAGCCTCCGTCTCGTTCTGTCATGCGTTACATAGGACTGGTAATCTAAGCCTCCGTCTCGTTCTGTCATGCGTTACATAGGACTGGTAATCTAAGCCTCCGTCTCGTTCTGTCATGCGTTACGTAGGACTGGTAGTCTAAGCCTCCGTCTCGTTCTCTCATGTGTTACCTAGGACTGGTAGTCTAAGCCTCCGTCTCGTTCTCTCATGCGTTACATAGAACTGGTAGTCTAAGCCTCCATTTCGTTCTGTCATGCGTTACCTAGGACTAGTAATCTAAGCCTCCGTCTTGTTCTCTCATGTGTTACCTAGGACTGGTAATCTAAGCCTCCGTCTCGTTCTCTCATGCGTTACCTAGGACTGGTAATCTAAGCTTCCGTCTCGTTCTCTCATGTGTTACCTAGGACTGGTAGTCTAAGCCTTTGTCTCGTTCTCTCATGTGTTACCTAGGACTGGTAATCTAAGCCTCCGTCTCGTTCTCTCATGCGTTATATAGAACTGGTAGTCTAAGCCTCCGTTTCGTTCTCTCATATGTTACCTAGGACTGGTAATCTAAGCCCCCGTCTCGTTCTCTCATGTGTTACCTAGGACTGGTAGTCTAAGCCTCCGTCTCGTTCTCTCATGTGTTACCTAGGACTGGTAATCTAAGCCTCCGTCTCGTTCTCTCATGTGTTACCTAGGACTGGTAATCTAAGCCTCCGTCTCGTTCTCTCATGCGTTATATAGAACTGGTAGTCTAAGCCTCCGTTTCGTTCTGTCATGTGTTACATAGAACTGGTAGTCTAAGCCTCCGTCTCGTTCTGTCATGTGAAGTCCAGTCAATACCATGGATGATATTCACTGTAGTGTAACAATGAGAGGGAACAGGAGAACTTCGAATCTGGTTGTCTTTTTTGTCGTAGAGCTGTTGATATAAGTTGTTGTCTAGTCATTTTCCGAATTTTTGCCTATTTTGTGTGTGAGTGTGTGTGTTTTGTGTCTTCAATCTGCTGATATCCACGGTTGCGTAGTCATTTACCTGATTGCTTCGTCTTGCTTGCGTTTGATTTGGCAATACCTAGGATTGTCTAGTCATTTACCTTAATGTTCTCTTGCTTGCCTTAGAGCTGCTGATAGCCACGGTTGTCTAGCCAGTTCCCCTAATGCTTCGTCTCGCTTGACTTAGAACTGTTGATACCTAGGATTGTCTAGTCATTTCCCTTAATGATTCGTCTTGATGGCCTTTGATTTGTTGATACCTAGGATTGTCTAGTCATTTTCCCTATTGCTTCGCCTTGCTTGCCTTAGAACTGTTGATACTTAGGATTGTCTAGTCACTTTCTCTAAGGCTTCGTCTAGCTTGCCTCAGAATTATTGATACCAACGCTTGTCTAGTCATTTTACCTAATGTTTCTTCCTGCTTTCCTTAGAAGGTCACAGGGCTGGAGAATTGGCTAGAAAAAGAGCGACTTTCAAGACTTGCCTATCGATGATTACATCATTGGTTGTAGCTCATTTCCCTCCAACAGATAAAACAAACTTACCTGTCTGCAGTCAATACAGTGATCGCAACCAAGGTAAACCATTATCACCGAGAATAAGATTCGAACTGTAAGCGACATATTGACAGCGGGGAGTTAGACTATTAAAGTGACCATAAAAACGAATTGTAATCTCTTACAGTAAACATATGGACTAGGGATCGATACGAAATAAACGTCTGTGTATTTAATATACAAAACCATATAGTTTACAGCCACAGTTAGCAGTACCTACGCGTGTTTTATGTTTACATGTTAGTGTCCTAAATACATTAAAGCATAGTGATTTTAAAATTGCACCTTCTTGTTTTAGTTCCGTTAAAATTTGAATCTGCTGCCTTCGAATGACGATAGCGCATATATGTATGAATAAAAGTTTTTTGAATGACGATCATCTTGTGCCATAGCGATATGTTTGGTTAATTGGAGAGTTCTCTGAAACTCACGCCCACACACACACACACACATACCATACACACACAGACGCACACACACATATACATACATACACACATACATGCCTACATACATACATACATACATACATACATACATACATACATACATACATACATACATACATACATACATACATACATACATACATACATACATACATACATACATACATACATACATACATACATACATACATACATACATACATACATACATACATACATACATACATACATACATACATACATACATACATACATACATACATACATACATACATACATACATACATACATACATACATACATACATACATACATACATACATACATACATACATACATACATACATACATACATACATACATACATACATACATACATACATACATACATACATACATACATACATACATACATACATACATACATACATACATACATACATACATACATACATACATACATACATACATACATACATACATACAAACATACACACACACACACACACACACACACACACACACACACACACACACACATACATACATACATACATACATACATACATACATACATACATACATACATACATACATACATACATACATACATACATACATACATACATACATACATACATACATACATACATACATACATACATACATACATACATACATACATACATACATACATACATACATACATACATACATACATACATACATACATACATACATACATACATACATACATACATACATACATACATACATACATACATACATACATACATACATACATACATACATACATACATACATACATACATACATACATACATACATACATACATACATACATACATACATACATACATACATACATACATACATACATACATACATACATACATACATACATACATACATACATACATACATACATACATGCATACATTTCAGTTGTGGGTTATTAAAGTGCTACATTTAGAAACGATATTTTGCAAACATTGGTGATTTCTTTAGGGATAACGACAGTTAAAACAAAAAGCAGTATAATTAAATTACAATGTAATATGTAGTGGAATAATGACTACAATAGAAAATAGGAACACACGGATTCAAGCGAAGAAGGATGCAATCCCTGACAATATGACACAGAAGAAGGACACACTCACACAAAAAAAGACATCAACACTTGAGCATATTTTAAGATAAGAAGTAGTGACGCCTGAAAAATATTGGTAAGCTATGTGGGAGGAAACTAATATAGTATACATGATAACGGAAAAATTCGGAAGATACTGAAAACAATAAATAGCTAATCTCGGACAGTTTAGCATTATGTCATGACAGATAATCTTGATAAAAAATGATTGGTAGCAGATGCCAAAGAAGTCGGTTTACATTCATGGTGACCAACGTGACGTAATAGTGTGTCAACATCGTTAGATTACAGGCACAAGCACCATATCACCTGTCCCTTCCACAAGTACACACGCGCACAAACGTATAAACAAACGGAACACACACGCACACACATATCTGCAAACACACACCCACATACACACACACAGACACAAATATGAAATAACAAAGTACGAAACCGGTAACTCTTATGGCAGTTTATTTTACATCGCCAAACAGTATCCATGGATTACTTCCTACTGAGATATTTTTACCCAGGCTGAAATGCGATGCAAACATTCTTTAAATACCATGAACCAGAGAGAAGAAACATATCGATATCCTGCATAATCTGAGCATTGGGAAGAAGTGGCTCATAAACAGCATCCTACGCCAAAATCTAGGGTATTTAAGTCATGTGACGCGGGACCAGGAGAAAGTGGTCATGGAGTGTATAAGTCAGGAAAGCGAGGCAGAGGCAAACGTCCGCACAAGTGGACTTCTTTCTTACGTCCTCTCCTCTTTAACCGCTTCGGCTGTGGAGGAAGATATATGGTCCTGCTTCGTGCTCTTCTGGCTGCTTCGACCATAGACACATCGTGATGCTGTAGAGTTTATCTAAAGTTATCTTCCCATTTTGTTCTCGGTATACCTTTCGATCTACGTCCCTTTCCTCTTTTGGTATATGCCTTTTATGGTATAGCATTAGAAGACATTTTCAAGAGGCACACCATTTGATCTGCTGTGTTTGTTTGTAATTTACAATTGATTCTGTGCCGACTTTATCACGTATGACATCATTTCTGATTGTATCTCTTTTAGTCACTCCTACAATCTTTCTTAGACACCTTATATCTATGGTTACTAATTTCGTTTCTGTTTGGTTGCGAGTCACCAACTATAGCACTGATAGCATAGGATGGGAATGTGGGCACATGACATTCAAGATGCGCTGGCTTTGAAAGTATATAGTGATGAAAAATTAGCTAGAGAAAGGGAGACTTTAGGACGAGCCTTAATAAGAGCGTCGTTTTGTAAAAGATGTGCTGATTGATAATGTAAATGTTTAACAAGTCAAAAGTTCAATTAATGATAATTCATCGGTACAAGGACACATTCTACATCATAGGCGATTTCTTACGAACAGGCAGGAAAGCCTCGACGTCAAAACTGTATGTTCTCATCTGATAGTCGATCCATCTTCTATATTTGGGAATACTCGACATTACTGCGGGTTTCCCGGGATTACCACAAGCATTTCCAAAGGAAATAACGCCATATAAGATGACAGCATCCTCTGTACAATGTAGAAGAACACACATTAGGCAAGGAAATATCACAAGTGTAGATGACATCATTATTGCAATACTATTTTTACTTACTTGGCCAATCAACTTCTACTATTTTTTTTTTAAATTAATATCCAAGCATGAGTTGTTAACCCTTTGGCTCGATACTATGGATATCGCAACCCTTCGGCCTTGATTCCATGATAGGTACCGTAAATCTGGGAAAAAATGTGGCTTTTCTGCCTACCCCCGTGAGTGAACCCGGACCACAAGGAGTTCTTTACCCGGTCACCGCGCAGTCCGGTTTAGCAAACTACGCTAGAGAGCCGGGGCAACTAAATACCGTAAATCTGGGAGAAATGTGGCTTTTCTGCCTACCACCGACCGTTAACCCGGACCACAAGGAGTTCGTCACTCGGTCACCGCGAAATCCGGTTTAGCCAACTACGCTAGCCAGCAGGGTACTTCTACTCTCAGCTCGAGAGGTTTTCCAGAGGGATGCCTGAGGAATGCCAGACAGAAGGCAAGACTTCCCCATCAGCGGTTTTATTTTTGGGTTTCTTTCCTTCCAGATCCATCCAATCATCATCATCAGTTCTTGTTAAGCCTAGTGGCACATGAGGCTTCAGAGAGGACTTTGCATGATTTCCTATCCTGTGCAATCTTCAGTGCAGTTGTCCATGTCAAAGATGCCGCACTCAGGTCACTTTCCATCGTTCGTCTCCATGTTGTTTTTGGGCGCCCCTGTTTTCTTTTTCCCTCTGGTGTCCATGTAAGAGCTGTTTTGGCGAGTATATCAGGAATCATTCTCATAACGTGGCCAAGCCATTTCCATCTTCTCTTGGTTTTCATTCTGTCTAAAGTTTCTTGGTTTGTGACTTGAAGTAGTTTAGTGTTTGAGATTGTATCTGGCCAGAAAATTTTGATAATTCTACGTAGACATGTGTGGTGGAAGGTGGACAGCTTGTGTGCATCCTTTTTTGGTCATTCTCCAGGATTCCGCTCCATAAAGAAGAATTGAAAAAATGATGCTCTTGTAGAGTCAGAGTTTCGTTCCTCAAAAGTAATTGTTGAATTTCTAGATTTGCCTCATTTTATTTCAAAAGCAGATCTAGCTTTGTTCAGACGTGACTGTATGTCCTCTTCGGTCCCTCCCGGCAGGGACACCACACTGCAAAGATATGTGAAATGTTCTACATTTTCAAGTGATTGGTTATTTATGGTCACTGATTGTTGGTTTAGACTGCTTGACATGATCTTAGTTTTCTTTGTATTTATTCTCAATCCCACCATTTCTGCTGTGATGTGTAGTCATTTTATTGTGTCCAGCACCACCAACCGTGGACTATTTTGAAAAGTATGGGGTTTCCAGCGCATTTAGGGCATTTAATTGAAAATCTCTATCATGAACAGCATGCAGCCATCAGAGCAGCTGGTGAAACATTTGATTGGTTCGAGGTGCAAAAGGGGATGAGGCAGGGGTGCATTCTCTCACCATACCTATTCAATATATACGCAGAAAATATAATGAGAAATGTCAAAAATGACCAGACTTGTGACAGTTATGATCCGCTCAAAATTGGTGGCAACCCTATTTCGGAACTCCGCTACGCAGATGACACAGTCTTCCTTTCGAACAGTGAAGATCAAAATCTGTTCTTGAATTTAAAGAAAACGAAAATAATGTCCACAGATAAAACTGGTTGTCACCCAAAAATAACAATAAATAATGAAGAAATTGAAAATGTCACAAACTTTGAACATCTAGGCTCTATAATAAACAAAAATGGAAACTGTTCGACAGAAATTAAAAGGAGAATGGCCATAGCAATGCAAAGATTGAACAGCCCTAAAAGTCTATGGTTAAGCACCAGCAAGGAGATCAAAATTAGAATTCTGAGAGCATGCATCTTCCCTGTGGCTACATACGGATGTGAGTCGTGGACTATCTCTCAGTTCTTAAGAAAGAGAATAGGATCTTTTGAGCTGAAATACTATAGAAAGATTCTCAGAATTTCTTGGACAAAGAAGATGAGAAATATTGACATCTTAGAAGTTCTGAACATCAAGGAAGATTGGCTGATAAACAGCATCCTGTCACGAAAGCTGAAATATTTTGGTCATATCAAGCGCCACGACAGATAGGAAAAAAGGCCAGAAAGGAGGGGCAAAGGCTGATCGACACGAAGATGGGCACAGGACATATGTGACTCCTTGAGTGTGAAAATTCATGAAGCGGGAGAACTGGCAAGAAACCGAGTTTCTTACAGGCAGACTGTGATGTGAGCGACGTTCTGTAAAGGACCTGTAACATGATGATATGTAGTCTGCTACTTGTTTCTTGTATATGTTCATGTTTATGTGATAGGAGTGCTATATCATCTGCCAAATCAAGGTCCTGAAGCATGGTGAAAGGAGTCCATAGTATGCCTCTCAATGTCCTGTCTACTGGGTTCTTTAGTATCCAGTCAATCACAAGGTTGAAGAAGAGAGATGACATAACACATCCCTGTCTTACACCTGTCTTTACTGGGAAAGATGTATTGTAATTTTGTATACTGCAGGAAAAGTCTTTATAGAAGAGAGCAACTATGGTGACTATTTTTTTCTGGAATCCCATAATGTCGTTAAATTTTCCATAGACTGTCCATATGGACGCTGTCAAAAGCTTTCTCAAAGTCCACAAAATGTATATATATATACTTCTCTGCCATTGATTGCATTGATCTAAAATGTTACGTATGGCGAAGATGTGTTCAGTTGTTCTTCTGCCCTTTCTGAATCCTGCTTGTTCTACTCGGAGGCATTCATCTACTTCTTTATCAAGCCGCATTAGGATGATTTTACAAAATACTTTGCTTAGTACTAAGAGTAGAGTAATTCCCCTCCAATTATTGCAGTCTGTTAATTCTCCTTTTTGGGGGACTTGGACTATTCTTCCTTCAGTCCAGTCATTAGGCAGCACTTTTTTTTCCCAAATATCCTTGAGCTATGGTTCTAGAATGCTAGCAGTTGTGTTGGGATCTACTTTGAGAAGTTCTGCTGGCAGTTCGCCTTTGCCTGGTGCTTTGCTGTTCTAGTGTGGATAGCTTTAAGGATTTCTTGTTTGCTTGGTGGTTCAGTAATAATGTCAATGTCCTGGGAGGCTCGTTGAATATCTGGGGGATTTTCAGGATCAGGTCTGTTTAAGAGGTCGGAGAAGTGTTTAGTCCACTGCATGTCTTGTTTTTGTCCTGTGGTGAGCAGTCTGCCTTGGTTATCTCTGATGGGTGTGCTGTGATAATTGTTTCTGCTTCCGCAAATTTGCTGGGTAATTTTGTGTAGGGTTTATATATCATGTGCTTTAGCAGCATTTTCTGCTGTTTCTGCTAGATTTTCCATAAATCTTTTCTTGTCAGCTCTGGCACTTTTCTTTGTGATTTTATTTAGTTCGCTATATTCTAACATTAGTTTGTCTTTCTGACGTTCGATTTAGTGTGATTTATGAGGCTCTTTATTCTTTTTCGCGTGGCAATATAATCCATGGTTTGACTGCTTATCCATTCTTTGTTATGTTGTTTCCTGGTTCTTAATATGTTGTTGCTAGTTGATTTGAAAGTTTCTTTGATCTGGTTTCAACTGTCTTGAATGCTGATTGCATTTTGAGATCCATCTCAGTTCAGGGATTATTAGATATTGTCTCTCCAGAGAACTCGATGTCATCGGGGGGGGGGGGGGGGTTAGTTGGTTCCCTGATTCCTGGCCTTCTATGTCTGCAGCGGTGGACAAATATCTCCCATTCTACATCGTAGCTGTGACTGATCCAGTCGAGTTTATGATGCCCGCGTTTCATGATCATGACATATTGTGAAATGCAAAATACAAGCTTCCAGTATAGCCGCGATAGTTTCCTNTCCGGTGTGTCCTGTCGAAGGTCAAACAGCAAATAACCGTGAGGTTTAGCTGTCGCATCCTTAAAACTTTCTTGGACATAGGAAACATGTCCGGGGTACATTTGTTTGGCCAGATTGGTGATTTGTGACCCGTCTCGGGGGTTTTTGAAAATTACGAGATAATGGGAGTTGAGACTGATGGTCCTCTGTTCTTTATTTTTCCCAAAGAGATTCTGTACAATGTACATGACACTGAGATTACGATGGTGACTGCCTTTAGTAAACAATTTAGTGACTCTATCATCCGTCTCGGACATCAAATCGTCTATAACCACTAAACGACGTCTGTCACCCTGCCATTGTTCCATGTCGGGTAGTCCTTCATTAAACTGGATCCCTTTCATATTGTCATACGTGGTTTGCCATTCACCGTAACACCAGATAATTTCTTCTGGTAAGGGTTCGACCATGTATTGCAAGTTTTCTAAAAAGCGGTGGACAAATACTGTCTTCCCACTACCTGTAGGCCCAGCTATTAAAGCCGTTATCAACACAATACAACAAGATTCAAACCTAAAACCGTACAATGATAATCTTTGCTTTTTTCGTTGTTTAGCTGTTTTTCGAGGCGCGGGTGTTAGAGATTGTAGGCAAAACACCAAGGAGCTCCTAAATCAATGGGTTGCACATCAGGGTTTAACGTCAGCTGAAAATTTTCCCGGGATAACGTTGGCAGAGCTTCCCGCTTTGGAAGCCTTTTTCAAAATTAGTATTTCTGTGTATGAATTTACTGACAATGAGGCCCTTACCCCCAAACTCCGAGGTAGTGGAACGTATCAGGATACTTTGCACCTTTTGTTTTATAAAGATCACTTCATGTTTATAAAGGATTTAAATAAAGCTGCACACACTTTTGCTTGTCCCAAATGTGGCAAATTATGGGGTTTATTTAAGGATATGACCAGACATGAGAAAACCTGCAATGGAGGTCATTCCAAACACAGTTACAAAGGTGGTGTTTATAACACCCCTGAAACAATCTGGGAAGCCATTGCCTCTCACGACATAGCTGTCGACACGAAATACGTGTATCCCTACAGAGCAGCATTCGATTTTGAATGCTATTTTGATAATAGCAATCTTCCAGCTGGGGGTAGTGCCACGAATTTTTTAGCGAAACATATCCCGCTGTCTTGCTCTGTGGCCTCTAATGTGCCCGACATGACAGACCCTGTTTGTTTTGTTACAACAGGTAATTCACAGGACTTAGCCAATCGGATGCTGACTCGTTTAGAGGAACTGGCGGAAAAAGCTTACAGCACTCTGCTGAAAAAATTTGAAAAAGTGTTTGAAGAATTAACAGTGTTAGGAGACGACAAGCTGGGTGAGCGCTTGAATGCTTATTTAAAAGAGTAGCCCTCAAAACACAGTTTAATGGTCGTGAGATGAGTTTGGGTGACAGGCACATTAGAGTGGATGGGTGGGCACCAACCACTCGCACCGCCTACCAATTTCACGGTTGTCTATTCCATGGCCATCAAAACTGCTGTAAGAACCAGGGTATAACCATTAACCCGGTTAATCAGAAACCCCTGGTGGAGTTGTATGAAAACACCAGGGAGATTTCCCACTATTTGAGGACTGAGGTAGGCGTCAGTGTCGTAGAAATGTGGGAATGTGAATGGCAGAAACTTAAAAAGACTGAACCCGTGAAAACGTTTCTGGCTGGTCGGTTCCCCCGCGTTAAACCCCAGTGGGGTGCCTATCCCATTACAGAAGCGACAATTCTCGACAAAGTCAGAAAGGATACATTCTTTGGCCTAGTAGAATGCGACATTTCTGTTCCTGACGACCTAAAACCGAAATTTGAAGAAATGACGCCCATCTTCAAAAACATAGAAGTGACTAGGGACGATCTTAGTGACTGTATGAAGGACTATACCATTAAACATAAATTATTGACATCACCGCGCAGGACCTTGATAGGCAGTTATATAGGTACCAAAATTTTGTTAGCGACTCCCTTGTTAAAGTGGTATTTAGAACAGAAATTAGTGGTGACTAAAATCTACCAAATCATCGAGTACCACCCAGTGAGTTGCTTTCAGAAATTTGGGGATACCGTGTCAGAGGCCCGACGCGCGGGGGACAGTGACCCGTCCAAGGCGCTCACTGGGGAGACTATGAAGTTGTTGGGGAACGCCGCGTATGGTAAGACTTTGACCAACAAGTCAAAGCATACCGACGTATCCTATTGTCTTGGGGATAGCACCTCGACAAAAGTCAACAACCCCCTCTTCAAACAGATGACTCATCTGACCGATGATATCTATGAGGTAGAACTATTGAAGAAGAATATAGTCTGGGACCTCCCACTCCAAATAGGTTTCTTCGTTTATCAGTACGCCAAACTGAGAATGTTAGAGTTTTATTACGACTTTTTAGATAAATTTGTAGATAGGGCCGATTTTCAGTTGTGTGAGATGGACACCGATAGTTTGTATTTAGCTCTTAGTAGTGACAATCTCTCTGACGTTGTAAAGCCCCACCTTCGCCCCGAGTTCTATGCTGTTTACGATAAGTGGTTCCCGTCAGAAGTCTGTCCTGCTCACAAGTCTGCCTTTATTTCTACCGAGGGTAACGTGCCGTTAGACTGTCAGGCCTGTCGAGCTAGGAAAACTCTATGAGAAGAGAACCCCGGGGCTTTTTAAATTAGAGTATGAGGGGGATGGCATGATAGCCCTATGTAGTAAGACCTATCATTGCTACGGTGAGCACACAAAAACCAGCACCAAAGGACTTTCAAAACAACATAACACCTTAGATAGGGACACCTTTTTGAAAGTTCTTGACGTACAACAACCACAAGGAGGTACCAATGTAGGGTTTAGAGTACACAAGTCCTCCATCTACACCTACAATCAACACCGATACTCTTTGTCCTATCTATATATAAAACGACTTGTCCACGATGATACAGTTTCAACTTCTCCTCTGGCAATCTAATTTCTGTTTTCTGTCTGTATCATAAATATCACCTGTCTTTCCTATAAACTATGTACATACAACACAGACCGGTGACTTATACTTTACTGTGACTGATAAAAATTTAAATGTCTGTGATACAATTTAAATGTCTGTGATATTGCTTGTAAAATAATGTAAAATACAAAATGTGCCATTGACATCCAACTTGTGCCATGCTGTTGTGAAAAAATTAACTTTGTTGATATGTAAAATGAAATACAACCTAGACAATACTACCAATAAAAGGTTTTTTGTCTTGTAAAAATATTACCTATGTTTTTGCCAACTATGTCATGCATTATTTGCCTAATTTATGCCTAATGTTGAAAATGTTTGAATGTTTATTTTGTCTGTCCTGATTTGTACCATGATGATTGATGAAACCAAAAAAAAAAAAAAAAAAAAAATGGAAATACTAAACAATAAACAATTATATAAACTGTTATACGTCTTCTGCCTATATTTTTTAGTCAGTGTTGTTTGTTACCGGGGATGGGTAATTACTACAGGTGGCAGACAGGCGAAAAACAGAAAGAACTACAAAAGAAACCTACAGGATTTTCCAGTGCCCCCAAAATACCCCCGAGGTGTTCCAGACCAAAATATATATTTTTGCAACTTTTTGGAGATGAAAATACCGTCATCTTTTTAAAAAATACTTGGCAAAAATCTGGTGTAATAAAATGACTTCTGGGAAGAAAAAAATAGCACTTCTGAGGGAAAATTCTAGAGAAAATCTAGAAAAACAAGGTTTTATTTTAAAAAAAAACAAACAGTGACGCCCTTGACAGACAAACATTTCGCATTCTGGGGACAAACAAATAATTGACCCTTTGAACTTCCGGGACCAGGCAGCCGGTGTCCACCCAACGCTCCAGTGTCCAGGGTCCATCCGGTGTCCAGGGTCCATCCGGTGTCCAGGGTCCATCCGGTGTCCAGGGCTCCATCTGGCGCTCCAGGGCTCCATCCGGCGCTCCAGGGCTCCAGGCTGTGACGTCTACGGTTGGAGCGGCGCGCCATATACTACTAATATACAAACATAATATATAATAGGGGATTGAATCCAAAGTTTGGCCATCACTGGGATGATTGGTTGTATGAGGGCAAAAGGAAGCAAAGAAATGTATGCAAAATATGTTGGCTGTAATAATGGGACTAAGCAAGAGCATTGACCCGATGAGTGTTTCTGGTGATCCTATGCGATCGCGAAACGAGTAATTCTGTACTAATCTTCTGGTTATATGAAGATAATGGCGATGGTGATTATGATAATGTTGATGATGAAGATGTTAATGATGAAGATGTTAATAATGAAGATGGTGATTAACTTATGTACACTCACTATTATAGTCACCAGTTATTTGGGGGACATTATACTGCCCGTTCTCATCGAGTATTCGTCTCATTGAATTTCTTCCTGTTGCCGCTTCTCCTTCCTAAAATATGAATTTAAAAAAAAAAAAACAACAACGAAGGCTTAAGCACAGTTGGCCCATGGGTTCCATAAAGCCCGTAATACATAAACGGCTTCCACCATCCCTCCCCTTCCCCACACATATAGTATAAGATTCAAGGGGACTGCCTGGTCTCGAGACATGTTGTCCGTCTCGATTGCAAAAGGCTCTGGCTTCAATCCGCAATAAGGCCTAGGATTTTTTCACCTAGACTTGAACTTCTAGTAATCCCTCCTGGTCTTTGGGTAGTGAGATCGGAAGCCTGTGTCCTTCGTTGCGCACGTAAGAAGTCCATTGTCAGTTGGAATTCAAAAAGAGTAGTCTAATGGCGCTGCCTGATCAAAATTTGGAGTTAAAAATTTCCCCAGTCTTTTAGGATCCTCGCTGGTGCTAAAGAGCCGGTATACTATGCTGAGCTTTTTCGGACTCAGATTTTGGTTAGAAGACGAACGGAGCAGATATGGGTTACACCAGTGTGCCATGATGTCGATCTGTTGTTCAGACAACCACAACAAAAACAACAACATAATATTATATTTTTGACCTATTTTCTCCAGGGTTTCTGGTACACTAGGAGTGGCTTGTGGGGCGCTTACTGTGTCGGGCCCCTGCCCCTCCTTCCTGGTGCCATGCCTTCTGCTATTATTTTTTTCAGTCCGTCGTGGCGCCTGATATGACCACAATATTTCAGCTTCCGAGAAAGGATGCAGTTTATTAGCCAATCTTCCTTAATTTTCAGATCTTTTAAGATGTCAATATGTTCTCCTCTTCTTTGTCCAAGATATTCTAAGAATCTTTGTATAGCATTTCAGTTCAAAAGCCCCTATTCTCTTTCTTGAGGACTGACAGACAGTCCACGACTCGCATCCGTATGTAGCCACAAGGAAGATGCATGCTCTCACAATTCTAATTTGTATTTTCTTGCTGGTGCTTAACCATAGACTTTTACCACACTTGTATATACGCCCTTTAAAATGGTAGTAAATGGGAAAAATAGTGACAGTTTCTTTTTTTTTTTTTTATCTGCACATTTGTATGATGATCATCCTATCTGCATGTTCATCATCATCCTCATCGCCCTCATCGACATCATCAAAATTATTATCATCGTCTTTATTGACCTCATTTTTATCACAGTCACAAATATCAAAATGAAGTTCTGTCATGCGTTACATAGGACTGGCAATCTAAGCCTCCGTCTCGTTCTATCATGTGGAGTCCAGTCGATACCATGGATAATATTCACTGTAGTGTAAAAATGAGATGGGAACAGGAGGAGTTTCAATCTGGTAGAGCTTTTGATATCAGTTGTTGTCAAGTCATTTCCCGAATTGTTCGCCTTTTCTGTTTCTTCGACCTGCTGATAGCCACGGTTGCGTAGTCATTTACCTTATGGCTTCGTCTTGTTTGCCTTTGATTTGGTAATACCTAGGAATGTCTAGTCATTTACCTTAATGCTTCGACTTGCTTGCCTTAGAACTGTTGATACCCACGGTTGTCTAGTCATTTCCTTTAATGCTTCGTATAGCTTGCCTTAGAACTGCTGATACCAACGGCTGTCTAGTCATTTCCCTTATTTCTTCGCCTTGCTTGCCTTAGAACTGTTGATACCCACGGTTGTCTAGTCATTTACCTTAATGCTTCGTCTTCCTTGACTTAGAACTGCTGATACCCACGGTTGTCTAGTCATTTACCTTAATGCTTCGTCTTCCTTGACATAGAACTGCTGATACCCACGGTTGTCTAGTCAGTCTCCGTTATGCTTCGTCTTCCTTGCCTTAGAACTTTTGATACTCACGGTTGTCTAGTTATTTCCCTTTATGCTTTGTCCTTCTTGCCTTAGAACTGTTGATACCCCAGGTTGTCTAATCATTTTCTTTAATGCTTTGTCTTGCTTGCCTTAGAATTGTTGATACCTCGGATTGTCTAGTTGTTTTCCTTAATTTACTTACGTCCTTTTCAGGACGTAATTTTTTCCTATTTAAAGCCACCACTCTGGCTTTTGCCAGGGGCCACAATTTAGGCAGGCCATCAATATGGCCAATTGCCTGAACGCGGTTTCTGGGACCTCTCCACCGTGATCCTCATCCGCATGGCGGCACTTTGTGTCATCGGGTGTTTGTCGCTTGTGTGATGTCCTAGTGGGGTAGAAAGTCAGTCAGTTGTTTTCCTTAATGCTTCGTTTTTGCTTGCGTTATAACTGCTGATACCCACGGTTGTCTAGTCATTTCCCCTAATGCTTTGTTTTGCTTGCCTTAGAACTGTTGATATCGACGGTTGTCTAGTCGTTTTCCCCAATGCATCGTCTTGCTTGCCTTAGAACTGTTGATACCCACGATTGTCTAGTCATTTTCCCTACGGCTTCGCATTGCTTACTTTAGAACTGCTGATACCCCCAGTTGGCTAGCTATTCTCCTTTATGATTCGCCTTGCTTGCCTTAGAACTGTTGATGTACACGTTGTGTATTCATTCTCCTTGAGGCTTCCTCTTGCTTGCCTTAGAATTGTTGGTACCTAGGATTGTCTAGTTATTTTCCTTAAAGCATCGCCTTGCTTGCCTTAGAACTGTTGATGTACACGTTGTGTATTCATTCTCCTTGAGGCTTCCTCTTGCTTGCCTTAGAATTGTTGGTACCTAGGATTGTCTAGTTATTTTCCTTAAAGCATCGCCTTGCTTGCCTTAGAACTGTTGATGTACACGTTGTGTATTCATTCTCCTTGAGGCTTCCTCTTGCTTGCCTTAGAATTGTTGGTACCTAGGATTGTCTAGTTATTTTCCTTAAAGCTTCGCCTTGCTTGCCTTAGAACTGTTGATGTACACGTTGTGTATTCATTCTCCTTGAAGCTTCCTCTTGCTTGCCTTAGAATTGTTGGTACCTAGGATTGTCTAGTTATTTTCCTTAAAGCTTCGCCTTGCTTGCCTTAGAAATGTTGATACCTACGATTGTCTAGTCATTTTACCTCATGCCTAGTCTTGGTTTCCTTAGAAGGACACAGGGCTGGAGAATTGGCTACAAAAAGAGTACCTGTCATGACCTATCTATCGATGATTACATCCTTGGTTGTAGCTCATTTCCCTACAACAGATAAAACAAACTTACCTGTCTGCAGTCAATACAGTGATCGCATCCAAGGTAAACCATTATCACCGAGAATAAGATTCGAACTGTAAACACCATGCCGACTGCGTGGAGTTAGACTATTGAAGTGACCATAAAAAACGAGTTGTAATCTCTTACAGTAAACATATTGACTAGGGGATCGATACGAATTAACCGTCCGTACATTATATAAACAAAACCATATAGTTTACAGCCACAGTTAGCAATACCTACGCGTGTTTTATGTATACATGGTAGTGTCCTTAATACATTAAAGCATAGTGATTTTCAGATTGCACCTTCTTGTTTTAGTACCGTTAGAATTTGAATCTGCTGCCTCCGAATGACGACAGCGCACATGTGTATAAATAAAAGTTTTTTGAATGACAGTCATCTTGTGTCATGCCGATAAGTTTGGTCAATTGGAAATTCGCTAAAACTCACGTCCACACACACACACACACACACATACATACACACACATACATACATACATACACACATACATATACATGCACGGACACACACACATACATACATAAAACTAATACATACACATATACATATACATGCACGGACACACACACACATTCATACATACGCACCACACATACGTACCTACGTGCATACATACATACATAGATAAATACATATATCAATCCATCCCCCGTGTGGGTTCCGGGGCCCCATTGTGGGGGAAAACAAGAATAGACCCACTAACTAACCTAAAGCATGTCGTAAGAGTCGACTAATTGGGGAGCTTCCTTGGAAGTCGGAGTGCATTTGCCGGAGAGGCAAGGAACCAACAGTCTGTATTCAAGAGAATAAGATCTGTAAAACTGATGCACACGCAACACTCAGGTTCTGGAGCAGGACTGCAGTTCAGTAGTGGACGAGCAACCAGAACTTTCCGCCAGAGTGTACAGCTGGTGAACGCGAAGAAGAAGAAGAAGAAGACATATATCAACATTGTACCTACACACATACGTATACATGCATGGATATACAAAGTCACATATACACACACCACACACATATGTACGTACATACATACACACATAGGTATCATTTGTGTCAAATGCGCGTTCAAAAAAAAAAACAACTTGTTTCGGGCCTCTGTTTCTGCTGTAGTACCATGTCTCTGCGCTCTATGGTCTGGCTTTGGACCACCAACTGACTTTCCCTTGCCCTAAGCCTCATCAGACTGTTTTTGTGTGCCCCATTACTTCTTTCAGTTTCAGTGCATCTTGGTCAGATTCTACCGCATCTAGGGCTTTCCTTGTCTTTCCTCTCTTTAGAGCGGGCTGTACAGCTGTTAGCGTGGGGTCTAAAGACTCACGCAGCATCATCCCGAGTCTTATCTTGCCTACTTTAAATTCTCCAGCTATTGACTTGAACAAAAGTACTTGCTTAGCCTGTTTAAAATACAGAGCCACATCGATCAGACGAGACCGTGCCCCAAACCATTTTCTCATCGCTGTGTCTATTTTTTTCTCCACCGTTTCCACTGCATTCATGCTCACCTCTTACAGTAGCAGCGGCTAGAGGAGCTTTGGAATTAACATGAACTGGAGACACCAGACCTTGAATTTCACGATCAACCCGCTTCGCTCGATCGCAAGCAGGAATATAGCATGTGACTCACGAGTGCGCCGGACTTCCCCTCTATCAGATAACTTCGAATCATTGACGCGGCTGAGGTTCTTCGTCGGTTCATCCAAAACCTTGGGGATCCGTTTCTTTGCCACCCCCCCCCCCCCACCCCCGAAACTGGTCGCAGCCACCTTACC
The DNA here is from genome assembly GCA_905116865.2 of Candidula unifasciata. Taxonomy (NCBI): domain Eukaryota; kingdom Metazoa; phylum Mollusca; class Gastropoda; order Stylommatophora; family Geomitridae; genus Candidula; species Candidula unifasciata. The sequence goes on from CAJHNH020003089.1 coordinate 49,987, forward strand.
TTTAAGGATTGACAAACGACTTGATTTCTGCGGTTTGAACTGCGTGCCAAATCATTTCACAACGCAGTACAACCTCTTCAGAATAGTGCGTGCATCATATTTGTTGGTGTATAAGACACTAATTTGTAAAAGATGCACCCCCCCCCCCCCCCCCCCCCCCCTTTCCCAACCCCATCGCCAAAAAAAAAAAAAAAAACTTACGGGAATTTTCCAGGAAAAAACACATTTATTATTGTAAATATTTTAATATGTTTCTAATTTATGCGACTTTCGGATGTGTCAATGTTCTGCACTTTTTTTCATTGTTAATTTTAGCAAAATATCCATTCGACACTGCCAAAGCATTTCAGTTTTTGTTCCCGGTTGGTGCTTGTCCGAAATGACGTTCTGCTGACCTGTTACCGTGTTCATCAGCATATTCCTTCATGTTCTTTGCGATTGGTTTCGTGTGCTGATGTTAGAACAGCAGGTGGGTTGCCTCTATGGACTCGCGTGTCAGCTGCAGGTCCTTCGTGGGTTCCCCATAGCCTGCTCAGCGCACTTTGCACTTGAGACCGGGTTTCTCTTGGAAGATATAGGAAGAGTGGGCAGGTCTGCAGAATGTGTTCAGATGTGTGTGATCCTGTCTGACAGGTACACTGCTGGGACTGTACAGTGTTTATTTTATGCATGTGGTAGTTGAGCCTGCAGTGTCTCAGCATATTTTCCCCCTAGAGTTTACAACTGGTGGTGCAGGAATGCCGCTTGCAATATGTTTCTATATAGTGGGCAACTATTAAAATAACGGCGCAAAGGCCTACCTTCGCTGTATAGAATGCAACCTAATTCTAAGGCCCGTTTTGAGAACCCAAAGGTGCGTCTTATACAACAACAATTATGGTACTGGAAATATTTGAAAAATGTATAAATTGATGCTTACAAAAATACCCACCCATACACATACAAACACACACACACACACACACACAAGGAAGCAAACTAGCACATTTGCTAGTGTTCAGTTGCTGGTCTTTGGGGGCGGTGGTCGTTGGGAAGGCGGTGGTAGAAAGGGGATGGGGGAGGGGTGTGTTCAGCCAAGACCTTTTCCATCTGACGGGCCATGCTGATAACGTCACCAAACCGGGCTAACGATACCTGCAGTTTTTACTCTGACAGTCTCGATTTTTCCCTGTGTTTCCTGCCATACTCCACAAAAATTATAGGAATCAGCTTGAGGATTAAACATATATATAGTTACAAACAATATTACAACATAGAAAATTTAGGAACACAATTTGTATCCTGCAAACATCACACTCACAAAATCCCTCATGCAAATTGTTTTATGCAATTTACACGTATATTTAAATGAAGTGGTGTCTGGCGTAGCCGGACTTTTCTTCAACAATGACCTTGGCTCCCAGGTCGACTTAGCCTTGAGTGGGTACCGGGTGCAGTCCCGGGAAGTAGAGGCGGCCGGCGTGATGCTGACCACATCACCCATCTTGTGCCGTTGGTCTATAAAATATAGGTATAACCCTATATGCCCTATACGCCTAAAGGCGTGGAAAAGGGTCCTTTACTTTTTACTTTATAGGTGGTGTCTATGTTGAGTGTTGTTCTAAAGTAAAGACTGCTCCCAAAGCGAAGCCATCTCTGGCAAATGTTTTTCTGAATAACTATAGGGAAGTCCAAAACCATACATCATTGCTGAAAAAATCATCCAGGAAAAGAAAACTGGCTGAGTTCAGTCCATAATTTAAATTTGCAGTGGAATATGTGACTACCTTGTGGAACATACTGCAGCTAAAAATGTAAGTTGTTTCTGTTGCACTTTATGTTTCTGCGTTTTCATAGTGTGTGTTTAATTCTCAAGCTTATTTCTGTAATTATTATGGGGAAAGTGGGAAACTCACCGAAAAAAAAGGATTGTAGAGTGACAATTTAATGTACCGTTAGCCGGGTTTGGTGACGTCAACAGCATGGCCCGTCAAATGCAGACGGTCTTGGTCTAGCACACATAAAATTATCCATAAAAGGAACTCACAGTTTTTGATCTCACTGGTTCTACTGCCTATGCCTCTCTATCTTTTTGTATGTGGGTATGTTCTTGTATGTACAAGGTCCGACAATTAAGTAATAAGACTCATTGTACTGTGGCCAAGACAAAAATGCTATCTTCGAAGCAAAGCATGAAATCCAAAGAGGCAACCTTCTTCTATGATCTGGCAACTTTTCATCGCAAACCCGATAACATTCAACCTGCCATTTTGCCGACGTAGTCAGTTTTGCATTGTTACGTAATCAGCATGGAGCGAACAGCTAATATTAAATTCTGTTTAAAACTCAGGAAAAAAAACACACAATTAAGACAGTTGAAATGATGAGACAGGTTTTGGGGAATAATTGTTTATCTCATGCACCTATTTTCAGGTGGTATTCGTGTTTCAAAAGTGGTGTGGAATTGATTACTAATGCAATCAAGCCAGGTTTCTGTTCGTAATGAGAAACTCACTGCAAAAGTCAGATAACGGAAACCAGAAGATGGTTGTTTGCACGTGATCCTCCGACGCCAAATGTGAATTTAGGTTTAACTGAGACCATTGGTAAAATTGTAGTGGAAGATTTAGGGGAAATAAAAGTTGCTTGTCTGTTTGTACTATATTCGTTGTCTGTTGGCCAAACTCATCAGCGTGTTTAGAAGACCCCCCCCCCCCTTCTCCCCCCCCCCCCCCCCAAAAAAAAGTTTTACCAAAACAAACATTTTATAAATTCGATTGTTCACAGAGGTTGAAACATGCATTTTCCGCCATGATCCCACAACAAAAGCTAAATTGTTTAATGGCAGTTTTCATCATTACTAAAAGGAAAAGAAATATGTCTTCAGAAGTCAAAAGACAAAGTTAATGTGCTTCTACCACAGCAAAGGAGATATTCACAAAGAATTTACATCAGAGGGACAGACTCTCAGAGACACAGCTAATTTTAAGTTTTTGGAAATGTCTATTGAAAAGAATTCTCCGAGTTCGACCCGAGTATTCAACACTTAACAGTTGTTTACTTCTTCAAGACAATGCATTAGCTCAACGGGCAGTGGTTGTACAAGAATTTTTAACCCAAAAAACAAATGGATATTCTCACCCATCCACCTTGTTCCCTAGATTTATGTCCCTGTAATTATTTTCTGTTCCCAAAATTAAAGGTTACAAAATTAAAGTTGTGCACTCTGCGGAGACAGGCAGATGATCTCATTAATTGAGACAATTGCCCTGGCCACCGACTAGTACTGTACTAGTACTGTCACTGCCCAGAAGGAAAGCAATGGCAAACTACCTTCTGCAAAAGTTGCCAAGAAAGCATAACAGCCGCGAAAGACTATAAAACACAGACATTTAAATATTTTTGTCACCTGAAACCTCAATAAAGTTTGGAGAAAACAATAGTGGAGGGGTACATGCCTGGGAAGAGAGGAAGATGAAGGCCTAAAAGAAGATGGGTTTAGGATGTGGCCGATGATCTCCAGATGGGTGTATCGGACGCCAGATATCTTACTTGTGAACGAAAAGTTTTTTGGAGGGTTGTTATGGGTCAAAGGTTCTGCACTGGACATGCTACTTGACTGACTGAAACGCATTTATAAAACGTCTCCAGGCATTACCAGTGAGGACGATAACATCTCTGGTCGTATTTATTTTTTTTACACAGGCAGCGTATTTCAAATAACCCATTCTGACTAATACACTTGAAGGAGTGGGAAATGGTCCTGATCCTGATAACAGCACATGACAGCCAGCAAGGCATCAACGAAGGAGGTGTGTTCTGAATTTACTGTGCCTCTTTCACTGTCTGTAATCGTAGCTGCTTCTGTGATCTTAACATAATTCAGATTTGCTTCCACGCTTTGATCTGCCTAAATTTCAAGTGTCTTTGATTATTATTGTTCCCACATTTGTTTTTTGCAGATGGTAAAGAATATTTTACGCAATCTTTCTTTGCCAATTGATAGGAGAAAAGAATTCTAGTCTTTGGTCGTGTGATGAGAAGGAGAAAACTGGAGTAGATCGTGACGGTAGGGAAGCTGGTAGGGAGGAGAGGCAGAGGGCGACTAAGAGAACAGATGCTGGACAGTTTTACATCATGGCATGGAAGATCATCTGTGTCACAGTTGACTGAAAATACCCGAGACGGAAGATTGTGGAAAGATATGACTACCACCGCCACTAGGCATAGGTTTTGAGAAGAAGATTGCAGATTGTGTGTGTGTGTGTGTGTGTGTGTGTGTGTGTGTGGTGTGTGTGTAATTATAAGCTTTAGTCTTCCTACATTTAAGATGTGGTCATTGTCCACTTCTGCTCGCCTGTATGCTTTGACATTCATCACAGAGCTTCGACATTTGTCTATTTGATTCACACTAAGTATATCCATGGCAGTTGATTTATCTCGTAAGCAAACGTGCCTTCAATTTTTAAATCCTACTACAGGCGGAACTAAGCTAGTCGATCTCCGTTCTCATTCTGTGTGGTAACTCCCTCTTCACTCATTGCTTTCTCAACACCCATATTCTCAGTAACTATTTATGCGTTAAAACCTCCCATTACTTCCACTAGATATTTTAGCAATGTTGTTTACCTGATACTGCAACTGATCATATATGAGATCACCATCCTCGGTCTCCCAGCTTAGTTAGAACATAACACCGCGTGATGGTAATTTTAATGTGTCTAAAACTAACCCTAGCTCCAATCATTCGCTTGAATTAGTCTCCCATTCTCGTATTATGTAACTGAGGGTGACGTCATGATGCTTAATCCTTTCTTGTATTGTCCATCTCTCTCCCGGAATATTTCAGGATAAACCCACTAACTCCTCTTGTCTCTGTTGCTGGCCTGGTCACTTCACCTAACTCTAAAATATCTTGTTAAAAGTAAAGCAAAAGACCCTTTTCCACGCATTTTAGGCGTATTGGGTACATAGGGCTAGACCTATATTTTATAGACCAATGGCGCAAGATGGGTGATGTGGTCAGCATGACACCGGCCTACTTTACTTCCCAGGGCTGCACCTACTCAATGTTGGGTGGACCTGAGAACCATGGTCATTTTTGAAAAAAAAAGGTCTGGCTCCACCAGGGAGCGAACCCACGACCTTTCTCATCCGTAGGCGAGCGTCTAGCCTCTACGCCACGGCGACTCCCAAAATATCCTGTTGGTATCATTTAACTTTTTGTGCAGCTTGGGCGGATGTTGTTTCCTGTGCCGTAGTCCTAACATTGTAAAATCCTATTGCAGTGATTGTTTTTAATTGTTTGTATTTTAATTTTAATTTTTTTAACATATGGATGTGAATCCTGGACAATCGGTAGGCAGGCCAAACAATTTTTAGAGGCCTCAGAGATGTGATTTTACAGAAGAATGCTTAGAATACCTTAGACAGCCAAAAAGAGCATCCAAGAGGTTTTAAAATAGGCGGGAGCCCAAAGACAACTTATCACAGACATCGGAAGGAGACAGTAATCATTTTTCAGCCATGTTATGAGAAGAGGGAAAATAGAATATGTTGTGACCACTGGAAAGATCTGTGGAAAAAGGGATAGAGAAAGACAACGAGAGAAGATGCTTGACAGTGTTGTTGCATGGCATGGAGGTGTGTCGGCACACGAAGTGATACATGCTGCAGGAGATCGCAGATCATAAAGAGGCATGATCACCTACGCCAGTCGGCAAGGCACCTGATAATGCTGATTTTAAAGTCAAGTAGTGCACATGTCTGACCAACGACTTCTCCAGAGCTGCGTCAATTCACATCCTTCATATATACACTTGGTGAACAACACACCATGTCACTCGTGTGTACCGGAATCGAATCCTTGTCTGCAAAATTTATGTAGCGAATAATCTGTTTGCTTGGTAGTAGGGAGTTAGCTCTTCACCCACCCCATCACATTTTTCATTTAGGCTTGAGACTGGAAATACGGAGACCTGAACTGTAGGAACATCCTTAAAGAAGAGGACGTCTGTACGTTGTTAGATGGGCAAGTTGGGCCAGTTATACATTTTCAGCATCATAGGAAAGCTAAAATTGATGGGTGGGGGATTAGGAGAATTAACCCCTCCACTGAAAAATAAAAATAAAAATAAAAAACTGGGGAGGTGGTACAATGTTATAATTGGCCTGAAACCTCAAGTTCTCATACCTTTAAAGCTTTTTTATACATTTGCAAATTAAACTTGCAACCTACCTATATCTTCACTGAGTTGTATACATATGCACATAAGCACACTTGCAAACACGCAAATACAAACATTCACACACACACTCACACACACAAACACATGCACACACTTAAAGCTAAGGCATCTATTTTATCATTTTTAGTAGCGCCATGTGATAACAACGTGATAACCACGTGATAACCAAGCACGAGTTCGCAGTCGCTACAGAAGAGTAATAGTCAGCGTAATGACGCTTAAAACCCAGGAGAAGATCCGAGCACTTAATGGATACTCTGGGGTAAGAAGGAATGAACGAGCGGATAGGCTTGCTGGCAGGGCCACAATAGGTGCAGGAAAGGCAACTGACTGGGCCGACATTCGCAATGCTCTCAAGGAGGCAGGACGAGAAGATGATTCAAGAGACGACATTGAATCGTCAACACTCAAAAAACTAACAGATCTTCAGGTCAAAAGAGGTGTAGCCAAATATGAACACTATACCGGTAGCCACAGAGGAATCGTTAACCAACACAGAACTAGTGTCGTCAGTCATCAGACCCTGAGGAATATATACTGAAGATGGGATCCGAGCGCTTATGAACATGTCCGATATTTACTAACTTACAAACGAACTAACTTACGGGAGTGCCTGATGTGGAATGAAATGTATATTGCATGAACAATAAACAAAGAACACTAATGGGTAGTTTTCTTTTGTATCAGTTTATTTTGAGAGTAGTTAATATTGAAAGGAAATGGGAAGAGAAAATGCAGCCTGCCTCACTCTATCTGCACTTCTGTTCAACCCTATATTTCACCAGCTGCACTGGCAGATGCTTGTTGTTCGCAGTAAATTTATTCTACTAGAATGGCCCATAATCAGGTTCGGGCATGTATTTCTCGTAGCCGCTGCTATGTCGTTTGATTGTAGTGAGAATCCAGTCTCGCATCTTGGGAATGCTTGTAAATATCGCAGGATAGTTGGGTGGTTGACAGCCAGTAGAGACTACGACAATGCCATATAAGATCCAAGTTCCTGAAATATATACATACACATTTACATGCTGGCGCTGTCTCCCACATAATAAGTGCCTATTGTATTCACCTGTGCTTTTTACCCTTTTCCGCAAGTCATTTTTTAACCACAGTTCATTTTACCTCGTTAAAATGCCAATGACTGTTTACCAACAATTTCTCTTAAATCGTTTCCCAAAATTGTTAGTTTGACGCCAGTCTCCCCAAATAGAGTAGGTCAATTTTCATTTACCAGTTTGTTGGGCTGTTCGAATTTCCTGAAAGGTGCGAGTGTGTCTTGCTTTGTTGTTTGGTTTCTGTGATGTCTTGCATTTGAGCTTTCATTCAGAGAAAGAGAATGACTGTGACTGAGGTTGCAGCACTCTCTAGGGCGTTGGTGTTGGAGCCAGTTACTCAGTGTTTTTGAAGTGTTAAGATATACAGCAAGGGATATCAACGGCTTTGCTGAACACTCCCTTAACCTTATACGAAGGTAGAGGGCTGTAAAACTACCAATCAGTAATGAGCTAGAGTGTTTATGGTCGAGGTCTGGGGAGACTTACATTATGTTTGCCCCAAAACGGTCTTTGACCCTTGACCTGTCCTCTTAGGGAACTCCTTCTGACCCCATGGGACCCCCCACCCCCACCCACCCCCGCCATCTCATTACATCTGGTAAGCGCTACTATCTTCTTGTTTTTTGTGTGTGTGTGTGGTTATCCTTATCCTCTGTGCTCTTTCGGCTTGATGCTGCCCGCATCACTCATCTTGTGCCGATTGGTCTATAAAAGTACAGGTCTAGTCCTATATGCCCTATACGCCTAAAGGCGTGGAAAAAAGTCCTTTACTTTTTTTTTAACGATTGTGCTTTTTATGCCTATAGTGATCTTGACATGCGCTTTGTGTCCCACCTGTGTTAAAGAAAATGTCTCCTGGACGTGACTGATGATCAGTCAGTGCCCTTATCTTGCCGTCGATGATAGCAGGTATCCGATCACTGCAGTATCTCCACATATTTATGACAACCTCAAAGGCTTTGCATATCTACTGTTGTATTCTTTAATTCTTACACTGACAGAACTCATCTTCTAGGTCACATGCTTGCTGGATTATATTTTCTGTCTTGGCCATCCAGAAAGAGCCTTTTTTGAGACGGATTCCTGTTACAAAATTGATGGTGTTGTGCATTGGGTGGTTGATATTTGCTGGCATTCTCATTTACGCTTTTACATGTGACACTCTATGAGTGGTAGTTATCGTATGACATACCGTATGACGTGGTACGAGGCCTCATTATATACCTGGTCCAGTTATTCTAGGTAGGTTCTGATGACAATGTAGAGGCCCAAACCGTAGTCAGTAAGACTTAATACGAGTCCCTGATAGAAAAAGAACAGTATGCTTTGTGCAATTTTGACGTTTCCTATCGCTGTCCGTGGTGCCATGAGACCTTTCCTTACTCTATAACATTGTCTACGTGATTCTTGTATGCCGAGCTTCAGTCAAACGTCTCTGTGTTCCTTATCTTGATGTATGTGTGGCATGCTCACGGCTGGTGTATGTGAACTGTCAATGTGGGTATTCGAGGAGAACCGTGTTTTGGAAGCTTTTGCCTAATTTACTAGCGCTCTTGATTCATGGCAATTCATACATTTTGACATATAGGAATGTACTTTTTACTGAATGAGACAGTGTCAGACAAACAGTTTACTTCTTCTCTCCCTCAAGTTACTTCACCAGGGGTTAGGATAAGATGTAATGGTCTTCTATGTTCTTGTCAGATAAATAAGATACTCACGTCAAATAATGGGAAGATAAATTACATATTTAAAAACTGTGGAAATATTTTACATACAGGAAATGGTACAGGTGGAAAACAGCGTTCATGTAGGAACGAATGAACAAACGAAGGAATGAACGTTTTTTCAAAGGGTCACAAATTGGTCTAACATTCGGCCTTCAAAAAAACCGTCTTTCGCATAGCAGTTGTATTTTGGAAGACACTGCAAGAATTCACTGTGATCGCAAGGTGATGGTAATAGATTAGTGATGTCGCCTGATTACAATTACCAATTAATCAGTTACCGACTCCGCTATAAACGTTGATGATCTACACCATCATCTATCTCTAGTCTAAGTGATTTTTTTTTTAAAGTTTTACTATTACTTATTTTGTCTGCATAAATCTTGCTCTCTTGTCTTTGTCATGTTCCTCTTGTGCGGTTTCTAAACAACAGATTGTGGCTTATTTGTTTTTCTTTCACAAATGCTGTCCTTATTTCTATTCTCTTTAGAATCTCTTTATTCGATTGTCGATATTCTGCGAATTACGACATATACTTTTGCACGTCTACATCTCCAGAGACTAAATTAGACACCCCAGTTGCTTTTTTCTTAGGTTTCTGCATCATACAGAAGGCCAGTGTATAATTAAAATTTTACTGTTTTCATTTTACACTGTAGTTTATCGATTTATGTGCCAGTAACTTTCACTGAATCGTTACTTTGCTACGTCTTAAATTTAAGGAGAACCGAATCGATTATAATTAGCTTCGAAACTGTTAGCTGGTCGTTAGTCGAGGTACTATCTTCACTGCATACGGGTGGCCCTATTGCAACCATATCCATGTGCCAATAATGATTACGCTGAAGGGTCTGCACTGTCTTTTTTTTTAAACTACTGAAAAACGTGTCAGTTCCAACGAAATTGTGAACCTTTCACGCACAAAGTGAAAATGAAAAAGACAGCTGTCAAATGTACCAACATTAACTGTCTCACGCCATAATTACAGCTCATGGATGACGAAAACAGTCTATCACAAAAGACAGAAAGGCTCCCGCAAAAGTACATGCTATATTGAACGTAATCGCTACCTGCTGTTTCAATACAGCCAACATGCCATGGGCACAACAATCATATTAATTAATACAATAAGCTCGCATGAAATCCATAGCCTACTCTTTCGCATCAACTACTCTTAGCAGTTTCTGGGGGAAGAAACCTCAGGACTATTTATCAGTCTAAAAAAGTAAGAATTGGAGTCAGCAAAACAAGCTGGATACAAACAAGTTTTTAAAAGAATCATCCGTCAGCAAGTTATCAGACATTTTGGCCAGACGTTCTGTTTCGAATCTGTACTTCTTCCCATTTTTTTGGGCCGATCTTTATCTCAACCTATATTACCTTTTGCCATTTTTTTACAGCTCATCTTTAAATCACTGAACATTGTTTATCTTTTTCTGCCTATCTAACCCACAATGGGGCAAAGGCTCCCAACGACCTCACGCCATGTCATTCTATCATTTGCTATCGCAAGCAGCTCTCCTCGTGTTAACTTCGCTCTGTAGCCCCCTTCTCTTTGTTTTTATTTTTGTATTTATATCTCTCGATGTATTTCAGTGCAAACAAATTCTCATCATCATCATCGTGTAGTAGATCCTTTGCAGAACGTCGCTCTCATCACGGTCCGCCTGAAAGAAACTCGATCTCGCCAGCTCTCGCATTCATAAACTTCATAACCAAGGAGTCACCTTCATCCTGACCCATCTTTGTGTCGGTCGGCCCCTGACCCTCCTTCCTGGTACCATACCTTTTGATATATATTTTTGTTTCCAGTCCGTCGTGGCGCTTGATATGACAAATATATTTCAGCTTCTGCGACAGGATGCTGTTAATTAGCCAATCTTCCTTGATCCTCAGATATTTCAAGATGTCAGTATTTCTACTCTTCATTTTCCAAGATATTCTGAGAATCTTTATATATCATTTCAGCTCAAAAGCTCCTATTCTCTTTCTTAAGAACTGGGAGATAGTCTACAACTCACAAACGTATGTTGCAACAGGGAAGATGCATGCTCACAAAATTCTAGTTTTGATCTTCTTGCTGGTGCGTAACCGCAGACTTTGAAGGCTGTTCAATCTTTGCATTGCTATGGCCATCCTCCTTTTCATTTCGGTCAAACAGTCTCCATTGCTATTTATTATAGAGCCTAGAAATTTAAAGTTTGTGACATTTTCAATTTCTTCATCATCAATTGTTATTGTTGTGTGACAGTCAGTTTTATCTGTGGACATTCTATTCGTATTCTTCATTTTCAAGAACATTGTTTGATCTTTACTATGATTTTGGACAAACACTTTAACGTTTTATATTCCATTTACGCTGTTTGAAATGAGGACTGTGCCATCTGCATAGCGAAGTTCTCGAATAGGGTTGCCACTAATTTTAAGCGGATCATAACTGTCACAAGTCTGGTAATTTGTAATTATATTTTCTGCGAAAACTTTGAATAGGTATGGTAAGAGAATGCACCCCTGCCTCACTCCCTTTTGCACCTCGAACCAATCCGATCTTTCACCAGCTGCTCTGGTGGCTACTTGTTGTTTATGATAAAGATTTTCAATTAATTGCACTAAATGCGCTGGAAACCCTATACTTCTCGTAATGACCTACAGTTTCTGATGTTGGGCACAATAAAATACCTTGCTGTAATCAATAAAACAAGCATGGAGATCTACGCTGTATTATCTGAAGTTTAAAAAAATTGTTTTCTTATTAAATATGTGATCCCTAGTTTCTCTGCCCTTACTAAAACCCACTTGCGCTTCATAAAGATCATATTGTAATTTCCTTTCAATCCTCTTCGTGATAATTCGTGAGAGGATTTTGCTAGCATGACTTAATATTGCAATGGTACCGTAGTTGGTGCGTAGTTTCAGATTTCCCTTCTTTGGGAGAGGGTTATAGATTGTTCATTTCCATGCTTTAGGCTAAATGCCACTGTTCCAGATCTTCGTGCAAACTGAATGGTAGATTCAGACGTTGGCCTCTCCTCCTGCTTGAATTAGTTCTGCTGGTATTTCGTCGCAACCTGGTCCAGCAGCTATGCGCCGAGCCCTCCCATCTGTGCGTAACCCGACCATTGTTCCGTGCTTTATATTGACTGATAGTATTGTATAAGATGAGGTCTATATAATAGGCATCTTTCTTCAGTTGTCCACCGTATTTCGTTACCTCTATCCTGAACTTTGTAAACAGAAAGATATGTTTGTGACATGTTTAAAGCCTATACCTAGAGGTATATTATCTACAAAGAAACAATCTCTTACCGAGAAGCTTATAGATCTCGCCCCATTCTCGCGAGAAAGGTGGTTTATAGTTAGTCCAATGAGCAGCCGGTCCAGCATTGTCACCCCCACACAGATCACTGTTTCCGTTTACGACACCAGCACAAAACACATAGCGTGAGACTTTCACATACAGGTCGTTGCATTTCTCGTGACTTAGAGTCGGTAGGGTGACTTTTTTTAACACTCTCGATATCTTGTTTGCTGCCAATTATACAATAGTGAACGTATATGATGACAGTTACAATGACTTCTTTAATATTATTGATCTCCTGCTCTCCCTAAAAAAAAAAAAAAACATTTTTTAATGTTAAAGAAAAGGGAAAAAAAGTTAAAGTCGATAGGATCGACTTCATTGCACCCCGATTTATACCATATGGCTCAGTCTTTCTTTGCAGAACGGCTAACCGTCTGCTGAGAGCGCCGCGCAAACCACGAACTCCATAGTTCCAGACACAATCTGCATGAATCTCTAAAATCTGCACTCGTGAAGTGAAGTTAACAACCATGGAACAAACCCATGACCTTGAGAATGCGAGGCAAACTTCTTGACCACTTCAGCACGAAGGAACACCCTCCCCCCCCCCCTCTCTTTATCATTATTTAAAGTATGTCACTGTGGTAGCTGGATCGTGGTGGCTTGTGGATTTTTTACAAAATGTGTGGTGGAGATGTCAGTCACTCGAGTGAGGCGCCCAGTTAGTCGCTCGCCATTTGGCCATATAGGGATGGTCGAGGGTCAGCAATTACACAAAGAAACCGCGCTCAGGACGTGGCGTCTTTCAAACATCTAGGTTCACGCTTAACCCAGCTTTTCATCCCTGACTGCATAATTTTCAAAGATAAGCTCAACATACACCCCCAGATGGCTTTGAAAGATATGTTAGCCAAGATATTTTTTTTAAGTGTTACAGTCCTGCCTATAATAACTAGACAGGAAAATGATATAAACTTCGGCCACATGCAAGTCGATAATATGAAAGTCAATAGAAAAGGAAACATATAAGTACTTGGGTGCAAACGTCAACTTCTCCAACATACTGAGAAAAGAAATAAATCTATAATACAATCTGGAAATAAAGTATAAAATGCACTTCAAAAACTGCTAAAGTCAAAGTGTCTGTCTCTCAACACTAAGATCAAAACATATAAAACGTTGATAAGACCGGTCGTTTCATATGGCTCTGAAACGAGAAGCAGAACTAAAAGAGATGAAGCCCTACAACAGTTTTTTTTTTTTTTTCGAAAGCAGATTCTTACGACGAATCTTTGGACCCATCAAAATTGCAAACAGTGGGGAATGGAGAGTGAGAAGCAACAACGAAATTCATAATCTGTTTAAATCACCATTGATAATGGCATCATGAGAACTAATAGACAGAAATGGTTGCGGCATATTGAGAGAATGTCGAATGATAGAGAAGTGAAAACTGTATTCACAAGGGAGATGAAAGGTCGTAGACCACGAGGCAGACCAAGAAGGCGATGGAGAAAAGAATTCCAGACAGACCTAAAAACACTTGGTGTTACCAACTGAATAGATAAAGCGAACCAGAGAGATGAATGGAGGCGGGTGATATCTGCAGCAATAAACCTCAAGGGCTCAGAATGCTGAAGAAAAAGAAAAAGACTTCAAATCTGCCTGGTACCCCTTCATTATGTACTATAACAGCACGATTCTCAGCTATTTCTAGCCTTTTCTTTCAACAAATGTAGTTTTAGGGCAGCAGTACCAAATCAAATGACGGAATGCCTTTTGAGCGTTTTGTGTTCTTCCTGCCAACATATAAATAAACCATCATGAGAAAGATTCTCAAAAACACTTTTTTTCATGACAAAGTCTAGCAGGACATTTTTATTTTGCCCATGGCACTATTCTTCACAAGAAATACTAAACTTAAATTTTTAAATGTTATTTTCAATTTTTATGTCAAATCTGTACTTTTGTTTCGAGCAGAAACATGGAGAACAACTGAGGCAATTACTAATAAACTACAGACATTCATTAACTGGTGCCTGCGCAGAATATTGGGAAATGAATCGTATGATAGAATCCCAAATGTAGAGCTTTGGGAGAGAACCAAGCAAGCTCCAGTAGACCAAGAGGAAAAGAAAAGATACTGTCGTTGGATAGGAAACACTTTGCAAATATAAGAGAAAATATAACAAGAATTTCTTTGCATTGGAACCCACAAGGGCATAGATTAAAAAGTAAGACCCAAAAAAACACATAAAGAAAGGAGCTGGAGAATGAAGTTAGAAAGATGGAGAGAGATGCATGCGAAAGCAAAGGATAGAACGACTTGGTGTGAGCTGGTTGAGGGACTATGCTCCATTGGGGGCTAAACAAAGGCAGAAAAAAAGACTATACTTTACAGTTGAAATGTATTCCTTCCTATGTTCCTAAATGTTCCTTATAGCTTTTTTATTTTTAATAATATTATTAGTAATAATAATATTAGTATTATCATTATTAACATTATTATTACACTTTGTTTCACCAGCTGAAAAGAGAAGGCCAACCAAGGAGATGAATGGAAGTGGGAGATAACTGCATCAATGAACCCCAAGGGCTCGGAATGCTGAAGAAAAAGAAGAAGACAGTCGGTGAAAACGAAAACAAGTATGTTTTCGCTAGTTACATATTTTCTCTGGAGCTTAGCAATACTGCTATGATAACAGAGTACGCTGTTGTGAAAGTTATAAACCTGTGTAACCACACATCTTCTTCGAGTTCACTAGCAGTGAACTTTGACGCATAGTCTTTGATATTTGTCCTATTCTGGAGGCTGGTTTCGTCCCAGGACTTGTGTATACACTTTTGATTCCTTTCATTTTATTTTTACAAGTCATCCCTATGTGGGATGCAATTTTTAGTGATTTTGAAGTCCCACCCTGGCTTTTGCCAGGGGCCTTAAATGAAGCCAAGGCATAAATTTGGCCTAACGGCTAAACGGGGTTTCCGGGACTTCACCACGGATGACCCCAATCCGCATGGTAGCACCTTGTGTCACCGGTTGTTTATTACATGTGTGATGTCCGGGTGGGGTACTCATTACCTAATTACCTAAACATAACATGCTTTATTGATGAAATACAACTGCTGTGTAAAAGATGGGCTTTTGGAAGGGCTGAATGTAAGATAGGCCTGCGTGCCTAATTTGTGACCCTTTGAAAAAAAAAAGTACGTGTGCTCGTTCATTTAACTGCACTCCAGCTTCGAAGAAAACAACGATTCTATCTACAATGGTCAGGCTCCTTGGTCCTGACCACTAGTCACCTGTATCAGATGTAACAAACAAACAAATACAGATAACTCTAACCTTTAGATGTATATCCCCATCCTGAAAACAACAGATCGATGCCAGCTGGCGGGTTTTCTGTTGACTGTGGCAGACAAATGGCAGTAACATAATCGTTGAATTTAATGCCACGTCCATTACTATCTGCTTGAATCTTGATCAGTGCAATGTCATATTCATGCGATCCAACTGCCAATAAAGAAAGTTTATCAGGACATTTGTGTCTTAAACAACTAAAGTGGTTCAATACTAGCATGCATATTAAGTCTTTGAACACTTCCTTTGCAGATTGTCGCTCTGAACCTGTCTAAAAGAAACTTGATGACCCGTCAGATCTCCCAACACGAGGACTTTGATACACAAGTTCTCGCTTGTGTAATGTGTCCATCGTCATTCTAGTCGACTATGCTCGTCTTTCCTTATACCCACCTCGTTAACAATTACCCAAGATCTCACTTAACTACTTACAATAAGATTGATACTGGTGCTGTCGGAACTATAACTCTTTGGTTAATCCTGAAAATGGGGACAGAGCGCTTATGGGAGTTTCCCGAGTGTTTCATTTTTGTGCCAGGACTATTTTCCTTCTGTGAAGATTAAACCAAATGTGAACTGGCAGTAACATTTTAGTGCAGCCGACGCTTTACTGATTGCATTACCTCCGATCATTAAGTTGAAATTCGTAAGCGTGTGGGTTTCGATGCCCCATTGGGGGGGGGGGGGGGGGAGAGAAGGTTGCACCGGAGCACGCTTCTCACGAAAGGCGACTTAGTGAGTTTTGATGAAAACTGGTAAGATGGGCTGAAAACTGGTAAGATGGGCTGAAAACTGGTGACGTGGGCTAAAAACTGATGAGGTGGGATGAAAACTGGTGAGCTGGGATGAAAACTGGTGAGGTGGGCTGAAAACTGGTGAGGTGGGCTGAAAACTTGTGAGGTGGGCTGAAAACTGGTGAGGTGGGCTGAAAACTGGTGAGCTGGGATGAAAACTGGTGAGCTGGGGTGAAAACTGGTAAGCTGGGATGAAAACTGGTGAGTTAGGGTGAAAACTGGTGAGTTGGGGTGAAAACTGGTGAGCTGGGGTGAAAACTGGTGAGTTAGGGTGAAAACTGGTGAGTTGGGGTGAAAACTGGTGAGTTAGGGTGAAAACTGGTGAGTTAGGGTGAAAACTGGTGAGTTAGGGTGAAAACTGGTAAGCTGGGATGAAAACTGGTGAGTTGGGGTGAAAACTGGTAAGCTGGGATGAAAACTGGTGAGTTGGGGTGAAAACTGGTGAGTTGGGGTGAAAACTGGTAAGCTGGGATGAAAACTGGTGAGCTGGGATGAAAACTGGTGAGTTGGGGTGAAAACTGGTGAGTTGGGCTGAAAACTGATGAGTTGGGCTGAAAACCGGTGAGTTGGGCTGAAAACTGGTGAGTTGGGGTGAAAACTGGTGAGCTGGGCTGAAAACTGGTGAGCTGGGCTGAAAACTGGTGAGCTGGGCTGAAAACTGGTGAGTTAGGGTGAAAACTGTTGAACTGGGATGAAAACTGGTGAGGTGGGTTGAAAACTGGTGAGTTGGTATGAAAGGCGCAGAAATCACGGTTTAGCAGTAACTTACAACATAAATTGCCATCTTTCCTTTCAGTAACATACCCCCCCCCCCCCTTTCCTATAAAAATATGCTTACAATGCAATACATATGACGTCTGAAAGAAATAATTCCCTAAATACCAACATGCAAGGGTCGTAGACAAATTAGTCTAGAAAACTCTACCACCTACACAGTAAAGTAAGTAAAAGTCCCTTTTCCGCGCCCTTAGGTTATTGGGCATGAAGGGCTAGACCTATATTTTATAGACCAATCGACACAAGATGAATGATGTGGTCAGTATCACACCCTTACTTCCTGGGACTGAACCCTGTACCCTTTCAAGGCTGGTTCGACTTGGGAGTCAAAGTCATTTTGGAGAAAGAAAAAAAGTGTGGCTCCGCCAGGGAGGGGAGTCACGACTTTACGATCCGCAAGCGAGCGTCTAGCTGCTACGTCACACCTACACAGTAACTCACGGGAAATTGTTAAGTTATCGATACATGAAGTAAAGGTGATTCCTGATTCTGTGTCACCTGGATACGGATTTAATACAACAGCATCCAGAACAAACACATATTTGCTCAGGGGCCATCCTCAGCAAGAGTCGCCCTACATACTAAAGGGGCGCCATTTGTCATCTTGTTATAATCCATTTCAGAAGTCCTCCCCACCTTTAAAAACCCATTAAAAAAAACTCTAAAACCCAGTAACTGTTTTAGCACCTTGTTGCGATGTTGCACGAAACCTTTAAATCAATAATCATGTCTTTGTACGATTAGAATGTATATATATATATATATATATATATATATATATATATATATATATATATATATATATATATATATATACAAATTATTTTCATTACGGCTTATTTGTAATTGAAATACCAGATACTGATTCAAAGCAAGTTATCAGCATGGTTACAGTTAACTGAGTAAGGGAATTTTCAGAACATCAGGCTGTACTTGTTTTATAGGCTTATCACGCCGAAATGGTTATTATCAGCTTTGGTCTCCTTTGAGTTGCAAATTTATCATTGTATGCGGGATAGGTAATCGCAATGATCACCAAGCATTGCTGCACATTTGCAATGATTTCCAAACAATCTCCAAGCGTATGTAAATTAAAATGTATATATTTTTACTCAAAAAAAAAAAAAAAGGAAACAACTATTGCTATTGTAAAAATGGTAGCATCCCACAGGCATTTGTAAGTTAAAATATCACAAGGACATAGGCAATATAAAGTCACATATGAATATGCGTGCTGGTCCGTAGAGAAGTTTTCGAGGAATTTAAAAAATAAGATGACACGAGTTTTGAATCGCATTTTAACTATTCGTCCTACTTTTCCCTTAGAGGTTTGGAGTTTCGCGCAGAATCATTCTGTTTTTTTTTTTTTAAATTTTAAACCTCCTACTCTGTTAGTTAAGTTGTTGGACTGACAAGAATATATCACAACACCCAACCTCTATTGATCATTATGTGGGCTTAATCCATGACCGTCTCTAGCTGACGTGCCGTGGTGCTGGCGTCATCAGCTAGACGTGACGTCACCACCCCAGTCTAACGATACGTTCTGTTTTTACGGTGTGTTCCCAGCCGTCCCCTGAGTATTTCCCACAAAAACTCTAGGAATAAGCTAGAGAACGAACGCTCATGTAGGTATTTAAACATATACAAACTAAAAAATTACACAAGACAAAAATTTTAATACTGAATAATTAATTGGATTATACGTTTGACAGGAGTATATAATCTCTATATTATCATTTTCTAATGACAATTTAAAATAATAATAAATTCTAGAACTGCGTAAAGGGGTGGGGGTAGGTAGGGTGAAGGTGAAAAAATGGGCAATGGGGTTCACTTGCTTAGGATGCCCCATTTTCAGCTCAAAATACTGTGGGAAGAAATTGAGAGAACAGCAAAGAAACAGAAAGTACAGCATGACTTGCTTATATTTTCGATGGCATATGTCCAACATGTATCCAAATAATCAACTAAAATATCAATGAGTGAGCTTAACCAGCATTTTCTTCTTGTCTACCCAGCATATTAGCACTATTTTTCGTATCCATTCAGTATATTAGCAATATTATTCTTTTCCACCCAGCATATTAGCACTATTATTTTTGTCCATCCAGAATATATAAGGAAGTTCTTTTTCTTGTCCATCCAGTATGTAAGCAATAGTATCCTTGTCTATCCAGTATATTAGCAATAGTATCCTTGTCTACCCAGTATATTAGAAAGACTGTTCTTGTCCACCCAGTATATTGACACTATTTTGCGAATGGAAGCCCATTTTGAAATTGTAATATTTACATTATAAATTCTTAGCATCATACATATTATAAAGTATACTATACTAGCACACACAAAAAGATGTCATAGCACACACACGGTCACATTTTTTCCCGTTTTACTTGTGAGATGCTGCTACACCATAACACAACATACTGAACATTAATCTAAAGAGAATCGCATAAGGAACTTATTGAAGCTATTCCAAAAACATATCACTTACAGGTAAATCAAAAGTAAAAGTAACATTCACTTATTATTGGTTTTTTTTTTCAATGACAACAACACTCTTTTTCAGTAAGAGGCAACTGCCCATTTCTAGAACATGTCTTTGGTACAACACTAGAGTCTCCTAGTGAGGAGAAACAACGTATTAGAACACTTGAGATCTTCCTGAACAAATCACGCTGTGACATATTAAAATTGTGAATTATGTGAAAAAATTATAGCAGAAGGCATGATACCAGGAAGTAGGAGCAGGGGCCGACCGACAGACACGAAGATGGGCACAGGATATATGTGACTCCTTGACTAGGAAAGTACATGAGGGGGGAGAATTGGCGAGAGATCGAGTTTCTTCCAGGCAAGCTGTAATGAAAGCAACTTTCTGCACAGGACTCGCTACACGATGATGATGATTGTGTGTCAAGCAATCATTTACTGTAGCTTATCTAGAGTAGAAGTGTGCATGTGTGCGTTTAACATTGTATTAAAAGACATCCTCTCCCCCCCCCCCCCTCCCCCCTTTAGCAACAACAACAAAGCATTAAAAAGACACTAATGTGAAAATCGTCGACATGGCAGTGACAGGACCATGGCGTAGTACTTAGGACTTTATCTACACTGAGAAAAGAAACTTACCGAGATACTTTTCATGTTTAATAATCGATTTCACTTTATAGATTCGTTCATGTTTGTCAGGATACCCTAAAACGTGGCCACCAACTGCAATTTTGAAATTTTCGTTTTTCCGATTGCTGAAACATAATCATATACTTGTTGAGTTCTGTTAGCAGGAAGACAATCTTAAACTATTTGGGGAAATCGGACAATGAAATGTTTTTCAACCATGTTATGGAAAGGGGGGGGGGGGGCGGATTTAAGGAGTTATGTAATAAAGTCAAGTATAAACATCTGTAACTACACATGCTAGACAGGCGATCCCTTTCAGAAGAGAGAATCGAACCTGCTTTTCACAATGTGGTACCGCCCTTACTACCGACCGCCCCATAAAACAGAATTAACCAGTGGGTGCAGTTATTTCTTCACTTGAAAGTTATTTAAACCTCCCAGCCAGTATCTGAGATATTTGCTTCAAAACAGTACAAGATTTCTAGCTGCACAAAATATCCCGTCACAACGCAATAAAAATATATTAAGTAGCAGACAAAATGTCTCCCAATAAGCTAATAACTTTTACTTGAGTGTAATTAAGAAATTATATTGACACTATATTCAATTTATTTCCAACCGGTCGGGAAACACATCTGTTTGGGAAAAATAACGTGTTGACTTGATTGCTACTTAATGTCAGCTAAGTGCAAAATTTACGTATCAGCTTTTCCAGACACAAACTATTGTGGAATTTCACTTGGCTCTGCACGAAAAAAAAAAAAAAAAGGAAAAATATTGTAAATAGACTTCCCAGGGACGTCTGAGTTTGTTAGCTACAGTAAAAAGCAACCCAAAATAATATATTGAGAGGAGTTGCAGATTGCAACACAGTTTGCAGAAAACCGTTAACGGTTGTTCATAAAACAGGAGAAAATCGACTTCGCAGCCACATGTACACACCATTTATAATCGACGAATCAGCCATGTGCACTTGCATATTGGCACCTGAGACAAGAGATCATGTCCTCCAAGACTGTCCAAAATACAACATATCAAGGCAAAACATTTTGGCTAAGAGAAACATCAGTGCAAGTTAAACTTCATAGGTTGCTGAGTGAAATTCAGAAGACTGTGATCTGTATAAGAGAGACAACGTTGCAGATATAGATAGTCTATTTCGGGCTTACGGAAGAAGAAGAAGAAGAAGATAGTAGGAGAAAGCTCTACGAAAGCCAGTAAGGAAAGAATTTCTTTGTGCTTATTAAGTCCTATTGGGCAGAAGTAGTATTTACTGTGCGTTTACTGCTGCATTTTAGGCACCAGTATTGAGAATACTAGCTTTTAGAATGTTCGACTTGTGAATGAAATATAAATGTGAAGCCTGAAGATGCAAGGGACTCTAAATGCAGGCATTAACATATTTTGCTGGTCTTCATAACTATACACATGTATAGCAATGCCTTGACAGCAACAAGTCAGAATAACTACAAAAAAAGATAGACATTATGGTGTTAGAAAGTGGAAGGATGGGGCTCAGTCGGAATAATGGGAAAACAGAGGTAATGGTGGTATCAAGGAAACGAATTATTACTAAATGTGTAATAAAAGTCGACGGTGTTAATTTGGGACAAGAACAAAAATTTAAGTATTTGGGCACATGGATAACATCAGATGGAAGGTGCATAACTTAGATAAGAAACAAAATTGGACAGGCAAAAATTGCATTCTGTAAAATGAAGAACATCTTGTGCAACATATTCTTGTCACTGAGAGATGAAAAAAAGAATTCTTGCCTGCTACAAACATCCCACTTTAGCGTATGGCCGTGAATTCTGGACAATCGGTAGGCAGGCCAAAAAATATATTGAGGCCTCAGATATGTGGTTTCACAAAAGAATGTTTAGAATACCTTGGACAGTCAAAAAGAGCAACCAAGAGGTTTTGAGAGAGGCGGGAGCCCGAATACAACTTATCACAGACATCAGAAGGAGACAGTCATCATTTTTCGGCCATGTTATGAGAAGATGGTAAAAGAAAAGAGCATGTTGTAACCACTGGAAAGATCTATGGAAAGAGGGATAAAGGAAGACAACGAGAAAAGATTCTTGAGTCTTGCTGCATGGCATGAATGTGTGTCGGCACACACGCTGATACATGCTGCAAGAGATCGTAGATTATGGAGAGGCAGGATGACCCACGCCAGTCGACAATGCACCTGATGATAATGATATATATATAAATTATATATATTTATATACACACACACACACATTCCTGCTGTGAAGAAGGCCAGGTATAATAAACAAGAAATATTACTCAACAGATGCCTCACGGTTTGGGGATTTTGGAAACTTAGCATCAGTTATGTTCAGTTAGAGGACAAATCAAATTTTCAGAGTGCTTATGGCTCTCAGCGTGACGCTTCGAACCTGCTGTCATGCAGACATACACTGAAACACCTATTACCGACTTGCAAGGCTGATGAAACAAGAGCAAGGGAAATGCACTTGTATAAATTCCTGGATAACAGGGCATACCAAGAGGGCTAGACCAGAACATTGATCTGTACTGGTTTTAGTGAAAACCTGGGATGACGAAACATGACCGCCTATTGGTATTTTTACGACACATGATGATAATAGTAACTGGTATGTGCAGGTAGCTATACAGACCAGGTTGACACTCAGTGGGTGATATAGTCCGTGTCAAGTCGGCCAGTTACCAGTTACCAAACTTGACATCCATGTACTGAGTTTGGCAAATACACAAGAATATCAAGGAAATAAATAAAACGGCACGAAAATGTATTATCAGCATGCTTCACACACACACACACACAAACAAAACGTGATACATAAATCAAACAATACCATAAAAACACACAACATCTCGAAGCTGCTGGGTCGATGACTTGTCAGGAGACTTGCCAGAAACGCGGGATAGGAGAATAAACAACCCTAGCAAAAACCAGGAGCCGTGACTAGGGTGTTTGATTTAAAGTTGTGAGGGCAGTTCAATCTTTTAGGATTCTAGATGAAACTGTATTGCAGCTCAGTCTTTTTGGTGTTAAAGTTTCCAAAGTAAATAAAGAGACGTACAGACTCTGTCGAGAAGATGGTTAGATTTAAGGGGTGTCACCTCCATGTCGATGACACCTTTGTGATCTTGCGAATTAAAGTGCAACGGTACTGGTTTTAGGGCACCGAAAGATGTTGTCTGAACATGTCAGTCAGTCTGTTTCACCAATACATTCCACGCCACATTTCTCGCCATTGATGGCTTCAATGTTATGTCGGCTCGTACAATAGAATGCATCACGTATGTGGAAGGTGGCATTCGGGAATTCTAGACTAGTCCACTGGACCACAAATGGATAGGTCCTGCATACAGGTATGTGGCAAGAAACCGTGCCGAAGTAGGACTCAGACGCAGGACGTAACCGACACTGCATTAGAATGTCCTTGAGGTTACGGTCATGCCTGTAGGGCACTAGAGGAGGTTCAGAGTAAATCGTGCTGGTGGCAGAGTTAGCCCTAAAAATAGAGAGATGTTAAAAGAAAATATTTTTGGCACGGGTGTTGTCAATGTGGTAGGTGAGTATAAGGATAGGTCTGTTGTGGGGATGTTTAGGCATAGGAACGAAAGCCGTGGCACTATGGAAAGATTATGCTCGATGAATGGCGGCAGATAAGACATATTCAGGATATCCTCGAAGCCGGAAGAGGTCCAGTATTTCTAGCGCCCTGTTGTAAAAGTCGTCGCTCTCTTGACATAGTTTGCAGAGACGTTAGTAGTGTATAAGTCGTTTACGACGCGTATTTCGATTAAGCCACCTTCTTTATCCTTAGTAAAAGATGGCGGCCAAAAGTGATTGGTCTGTTCGTGTGGCTTTATATATCCTTAGTAAATATCGATCGGGACAGCCACCCTCTTTGTCCTTAGTAAATATCGATCGCGTGGCTGATGACAGCACAAGTGATTGGTTTTAGGGAAATGTATAGGAAATCAATACTTTGTAGATGCATTATTATCTTCATAACTGCAGGTGACAGGTGGCGTTATATAAAACGGGGGCAGGCAGGAACACTATTTAGGTGAGCAGCGGGGGCAGGGGACCCAGAGCGACTAGGAAGGCGCCATGATGACCGGGGATGTATTAGAAAGGGCAGATTGGGCGCGTTGTCTCCATAGCAACTGGTTATTCATTGTCGGTATGTGGGTATTTTCTTTATTAGTTTCATAACGGCAGGTGACAGGTGGCGTTATACCGGTTATTCATTGTCGGTATGTTGGGGTGTGGGTATTTTTAGGCGGAGTGGTTTAAGGAAGAAAAATATTTCTTTAGTGCAGGGCCAGATGTTGGTTAAAGTGGCGGATGACCGGGGATATATTAGAAAGGGCGACTCGAGCGCCATCATCATCATCTATGTCATGGTAGCGAAGGTCGACCGCTCAACCTATACAAGAGAACAGACATATGGTGCATAAATCAATATGTTGTCTCCATAGCAACTGGTTATTCATTGTCGGTATGTTGGGGTGTGGGTATTTTTAGGCAGAGTGGTTTAAGGAAGACAAATATTTCTTTAGTGCAGGGCCAGATGTTGGTTAAAGTGGCGGATGACCGGGGATATATTAGAAAGGGCGACTCGAGCACCATCATCATCATCTGTGTCATGGTATTGAAGGGATGGTTTGAGCTGTAGTAAAAAGGAGGACATACGACAGAAGGGTAGCTATCTTGTCATAGTGTCGAGGGCAGAAGAGAAGGGGCTTAACTGACATAGGTGAGCAGCGGGGCGGGCGGGGCAAGGGACACGGGGCGACAGGGCGACTAAAACGGTTGGTGTTGGTTTATGGGTTCTGTAATAGACAAAAAATTAGAAGTGGGTTGTTAGCGGGAGATATATATGTTATAAAACGAAACAAGTTATGGGATATGAAAATAGACATAGGCAGCAGTGACAGCCGGCAGAGGGGGAGGGGGCGCTTTAGGGTTTAGGTAAAGAAACCTAGAAAGGTGGTTTGATGGCCGGGGATATATACTAAAGGGCGACTTGAGCGCCATCATCATCATCATCATCTGTGTCATGGGAGCGAAGGTCGACTGCTCAGGGATGGTTTGAGCTATAGTAAAAAGGAGAACGTACAATAGAAGGGTGGGCGGCTTGTCATAGTGTTAGATGTTGATAGTTTAAGTTTTAGTAAAAAAGGAAAACTTTAACAAAGAGGCGACCGTTGTGACATATTATTGTATATTGACCGCTCAAGGAGGATATGAGTTAAAATAAAAACAATATGGTAATTTATAGCAAAACGGCGACTCTTGTGACATATTGAGGAGGCCGACCGCTTATGAAGGGTTTGAGTTGAAGTAAAAAGGGGACTTTATGACAAAACGGCGACTTTTGTGTCATAGCAGCGAATGCCAACCGATCATTGAGGTTTTGATTTTAGGTAAAGATGGGAATTTATGGCAAAATGGCAACTTTTATGTCAACAATAATGAGGAATGCCGGCCGCGCAGAAATAGTTTAAACTGTAGTAAAAAGGAAAACATACGACATTTGGCGTGTGTCTTATCATAGTGTTAGATATTGATAGGTTAGGGAGGGTTTAGTTGCAGTAAAAACGAAAGCGTTAACAGAAGGGCGACTTTTGTAACATATTATAGGAGGCCGGCCACTCATCCGTAGTTTAAATTGTAGTGGGAAAAATAGCAAAAGGACGACAGGTGTGGCAAAGTGTCGGGTTCTGGCCGTACATATATGGTTGAGCTGTAGTTTAAAAAAAAAAGGGAGAACTGTTGTGTCATATTGTTAGATATCACCGCTCATAAAGGGTTTACGTTGTAGATCAGAGGCGGCGCTACCAGGCGACGAAGGTGGGCTGGGGCAATTTTAGGTGCCAAAAGGGCGCTATGTCTTTCTCGACAGACAGCGTAAACCACACACGAGACGTTACATGTCTTTCACTGGTCTTTACAAGGCAATAACGGAAGACGCCAGATAACCCGATCATATCCTTGGGGCAAAGGGGAGCTGGGGCAATTTTGGGTACCAAAAAAAAAAAGGCGCTATATCTTTCTCGACGGACAACGTAAAGGACGCACGATACATCGCATGTCTTTCACGGGGCTTCACAAGGCGATAACAGAAGACGCCGGGTAACCCGATCACTATCCTTGGCGCACAAAAGTCACCCGATGTTTTTCTTCATAGGACACCGTAAGCCACGGAAGAGAAAGAGCATATCTTTCACTGGTCTTGACAAGTCGTCACCTAAGGTTCCTATTAAGTAGCTTTCTGTCCTTCTGACACAGCAAATCACTCGATGGTTTTCTCTGCAGGACACCACAAAGCACGCAAGAGACAGAGCATGTCTTTCACTGGTATTGTCAAGTCAGTTGCCGACGGTTCTTAGTAAGTAGTGCACTACCCCGGGGACCCAGCAACCACCCGATATTTTTCTTGACGAGACATCTTAGGTCACTTAAGTCTTCTTCGTTGCTTCCAGCGTTGTCAGCGTCCTCGTTGTCGTCTTCCTTGTTGACTTCGGCGGGTCGTCGTCTTCGGCGTCATCGTCGCCTCTAATGTCGTCTTCGTCGTCGACTGCATAACCTAAGGTTTTTACTAACTGTCCCGGCTGTCTCGGACACGATGCGACTTTAGGAAAACAGGAGACTCGTCGTCTTTGCAGTTGTCTTCCTCCTAATTTGCTCGTCTTCGGCGGTGTCGGCGTGTCGTAGGACAACGTTAGTCACTCGTTCACTAACCTCTCTTGGTAAGTCATTAATTAACATTGGTACTATGCGAGTCACAAAGATGTCTTTTCTGTTGGGGAGACACTTGATGTCTTGGTCCTTTGATACATCTTGAATCACACAAGATATGACATACATCTTTCACCAGCTGTCCCTGACGACTCGGACACACAGTGGCTTTTCAGAAAACACAAGGCAGCTTTTTAGAAGCCAGAAGGCTACTTCAAGAACCCAGAAGGCATACATATGACGGGACGCAGGGGCTGTGCCCCAACCAACGGTTGCTGCGTCCCGTCTCGAAATAGAGGGTTACAACTTCGATGGCCAGTTCGTCAGTGGGACGCTTTGTTTATTAGCCGGAGACGACAGCCTTCTTGAAGAACCCTCGAAAAGCTTTGTATGTTTACAGTAAGACAACACTTCCTGTAGCACAACCTGATAGACGATCCAGATAATAGGATTGGACATCTAGCTTCAAGGGCGACTAGTTGGTTATCTGCGTTTTGTACAAATACAGTAGAACGAAAAGACATTGTGCCTCTTAAAGTGGTCAAGTGATTTAAAAAAAAAAATATTGATCAATTTAACGCGTGTCAAGAAAAGTGGGACTGTATTGACGCCCTTTGATATGCACAGTGAAACAAAACATGTTAGCAAAAAAAAAAAAAAAAAAAATAGCAATAATGTTGTCACAGTGTGGTTTTCGTATTTGATAAAAGTCGTCTTGTGTTTCTTAAAAGGAGCCCTATTTTAAATAAAAAATGTGCCTCATGTTTCGTCAAAGTCATATGTATGCCTTCTGGGTTCTTGAAGTAGCCTTCTGGCTTCTAAAAAGCTGCCTTGTGTTTTCTGAAAAGCCACTGTGTGTCCGAGTCGTCAGGGACAGCTGGTGAAAGATGTATGTCATATCTTGTGTGATTCAAGATGTATCAAAGGACCAAGACATCAAGTGTTTCCCCAACAGAAAAGACATCTTTGTGACTCGCATAGTACCAATGTTAATTAATGACTTACCAAGAGAGGTTAGTGAACGAGTGACTAACGTTGTCCTACGACACGCCGACACCGCCGAAGACGAGCAAATTAGGAGGAAGACAACTGCAAAGACGACGAGTCTCCTGTTTTCCTAAAGTCGCATCGTGTCCGAGACAGCCGGGACAGTTAGTAAAAACCTTGGGTTATGCAGTCGACGACGAAGACGACATTAGAGGCGACGATGACGCCGAAGACGACGACCCGCCGAAGTCAACAAGGAAGACGACAACGAGGACGCTGACAACGCCGGAAGCAACGAAGAAGACTTAAGTGACCTAAGATGTCTCGTCAAGAAACATATCGGGTGGTTGCTGGGTCCCCGGGGTAGTGCACTACTTACTAAGAACCGTCGGCAACTGACTTGACAATACCAGTGAAAGACATGCTCTGTCTCTTGCGTGCTTTGTGGTGTCCCGTAGAGAAAACCATCGAGTGATTTGCTGTGTCAGAAGGACAGTTAGCTACTTAATAGGAACCTTAGGTGACGACTTGTCAAGACCAGTGAAAGATATGCTCTTTCTCTTCCGTGGCTTACGGTGTCCTATGAAGAAAAACATCGGGTGACTTTTGTGCACCAAGGATAATGATCGGGTTACCCGGCGTCTTCTGTTATCGCCTTGTGAAGACCCGTGAAAGACATGCGATGTCTCGTGCGTCCTTTACGTTGTCCGTCGAGAAAGATATAGCGCCTTTTTTTTTTTTTGGTACCCAAAATTGCCCCAGCTCCCCTTTGCCCCAAGGATATGATCGGGTTATCTGGCGTCTTCCGTTATTGCCTTGTAAAGACAAGTGAAAGACATGTAACGTCTCGTGTGTGGTTTACGCTGTCTGTCGAGAAAGACATAGCGCCCTTTTGGCACCTAAAATTGCCCCAGCCCACCTTCGTCGCCTGGTAGCGCCGCCTCTGATCTACAACGTAAACCCTTTATGAGCGGTGATATCTAACAATATGACACAACAGTTCGCCCTTTTTTTTTTAAACTACAGCTCAACCATATATGTACGGCCAGAACCCGACACTTTGCCACACCTGTCGTCCTTTTGCTATTTTTCCCACTACAATTTAAACTACGGATGAGTGGCCGGCCTCCTATAATATGTTACAAAAGTCGCCCTTCTGTTAACGCTTTCGTTTTTACTGCAACTAAACCCTCCCTAACCTATCAATATCTAACACTATGATAAGACACACGACAAATGTCGTATGTTTTCCTTTTTACTACAGCTTAAACTATTTCTGCGCGGCCGGCATTCCTTATTATTGTTGACATAAAAGTTGCCATTTTGCCATAAATTCCCATCTTTACCTAAAATCAAAATCTCAATGATCGGTTGGCATTCGCTGCTATGACACAAAAGTCGCCGTTTTGTCATAAAGTCCCCTTTTTA
The DNA here is from genome assembly GCA_905116865.2 of Candidula unifasciata. Taxonomy (NCBI): domain Eukaryota; kingdom Metazoa; phylum Mollusca; class Gastropoda; order Stylommatophora; family Geomitridae; genus Candidula; species Candidula unifasciata. The sequence continues at coordinate 79,524 of CAJHNH020003089.1, forward strand.
CTTCAACTCAAACCCTTCATAAGCGGTCGGCCTCCTCAATATGTCACAAGAGTCGCCGTTTTGCTATAAATTACCATATTGTTTTTTATTTTAACTCATATCCTCCTTGAGCGGTCAATATACAATAATATGTCACAACGGTCGCCTCTTTGTTAAAGTTTTCCTTTTTTACTAAAACTTAAACTATCAACATCTAACACTATGACAAGCCGCCCACCCTTCTATTGTACGTTCTCCTTTTTACTATAGCTCAAACCATCCCTGAGCAGTCGACCTTCGCTCCCATGACACAGATGATGATGATGATGATGGCGCTCAAGTCGCCCTTTAGTATATATCCCCGGTCATCAAACCACCTTTCTAGGTTTCTTTACCTAAACCCTAAAACGCCCCCTCCCCCTCTGCCGGCTGTCACTGCTGCCTATGTCTATTTTCATATCCCATAACTTGTTTCGTTTTATAACATATATATCTCCCGCTAACAACCCACTTCTAATTTTTTGTCTATTACAGAACCCATAAACCAACACCAACCGTTTTAGTCGCCCTGTCGCCCCGTGTCCCTTGCCCCGCCCGCCCCGCTGCTCACCGATGTAAGTTAAGCCCCTTCTCTTCTGCCCTCGACACTATGACAAGACAGCTACCCTTCTGTCGTATGTCCTCCTTTTTACTACAGCTCAAACCATCCCTTCAATACCATGACACAGATGATGATGATGGTGCTCGAGTCGCCCTTTCTAATATATCCCCGGTCATCCGCCACTTTAACCAACATCTGGCCCTGCACTAAAGAAATATTTGTCTTCCTTAAACCACTCTGCCTAAAAATACCCACACCCCAACATACCGACAATGAATAACCAGTTGCTATGGAGACAACATATTGATTTATGCACCATATGTCTGTTCTCTTGTATAGGTTGAGCGGTCGACCTTCGCTACCATGACATAGATGATGATGATGGCGCTCGAGTCGCCCTTTCTAATATATCCCCGGTCATCTGCCACTTTAACCAACATCTGGCCCTGCACTAAAGAAATATTTTTCTTCCTTAAACCACTCCGCCTAAAAATACCCACACCCCAACATACCGACAATGAATAACCGGTATAACGCCACCTGTCACCTGCCGTTATGAAACTAATAAAGAAAATACCCACATACCGACAATGAATAACCAGTTGCTATGGAGACAACGAGCCCAATCTGCCCTTTCTAATACATCCCCGGTCATCATGGCGCCTTCCTAGTCGCTCTGGGTCCCCTGCCCCCGCTGCTCACCTAAATAGTGTTCCTGCCTGCCCCCGTTTTATATAACGCCACCTGTCACCTGCAGTTATGAAGATAATAATGCATCTACAAAGTATTGATTTCCTATACATTTCCCTAAAACCAATCACTTGTGCTGTCATCAGCCACGCGATCGATATTTACTAAGGACAAAGAGGGTGGCTGTCCCGATCGATATTTACTAAGGATATATAAAGCCACATGAACAGACCAATCACTTTTGGCCGCCATCTTTTACTAAGGATAAAGAAGGTGGCTTAATCGAAATACACGTCGTAAACGACTTATACACTACTGACGTTGAAGCTAGGAGAAAGGAATGGAGTTCTTGCAGGAAGAGGGATGAGAGGATGTGTAGAGAAGAAAAACGTGGGAGTCAATAGGCTTTAAGCACACAGAGGTGCTGAGGCCTATAGAAACCACGGTGACAGTGGGATCCAAAAAATGCACCGCCAAAAGTAAGATGCTGAAAGTGCATCAGATGCTGGGGTATAAAACATGGATGCAGGTCTGCAGTTCAGGTAGGGGCATATCAGTGACACCGACGCAATCATCGATATACCTCCTGTAGAGCTCGGGGAGCCTACCGGTAAACGCAAGACGCATCTGGTGATCGAGGTGGCTTATTAAGATGCAGGCATAGCTAGGTCCCATTTTAGTACCCGCCGCTAATCTGGTTGAAATACTGGCCATTAAACTCAAAAGAGTTTAGAGTGAGGACTAACTCAGCCAGACGTATCGATGGGTCAGCAGCTATGGCAGACCTGACTCTCTGATCTGGAAAGAACCCCAATGACTGGAGGCCATCTGAATATGGAATAGATGTGCAAAGGGGGGTAACATCTAAGGTGAAGATGTTGTTCCTAGAAGAAGAGGTGAACCGGCTCGTTTGAAAGACAGAGATAGCATTGTTAGTATCTTTGATGTAAGACGAGAGACCAGCGACCAGGGGCTGCAAAATACGGTGGAGGAACCCGGATATGAGTTTTGTGGGACATTCGGAGGCGGACATGATCGGTCTGCCTGGGTTGTCAGGTTTATGAATCAGGGAAAGCATATGGAGGACGGGCTTTCTCAGAGGGCGTTTAGTTTACCAGCAATATTTATTGTTCGTCCGTTTCCCATGTCAGCATCACTTGCACTTTTGCAGCTCGTTCATTTCCCTTTACACCAGAATACCCCGGAACAAATATAAAGCTGATTTTTTTTTTTCAGCCCATGTCTATTCAGAAACTCCAACCATTGTATTCCAATGCACCCCTTCTCGAAAAACAACATAACTAGTGTGTACTTACTAGAAACAATGTGCGGCTGTAATTATCCAGAATTTACTTATGATGGCACCACCACACACCTGCATATCATTATATATTATTGTAGCCATCCAGGGGAATTCCCCATAAGTGGCGAAACTGCCACCCAAAATTTTGTCCAGCTGTGGGTCTGTTCCCGGTTCATCACTTGAATCGCTGTCATCGTCACTGAGCACATCTGTCTCCCGTCTGTTAAACGGCCACGAATAAAAGGCTCGTCTAACACCACACGAATAATGTTCTGTCATTGGACAAATGAATGTTGAACATTTCGTATGTTAGAGCTGTCAATCAATTAACAAGTACAAGTTATGTGTATGTCCTTCACAGGACATTTGGGGGGGGGGGGGGGGGGTGTTTGTTTGTGTGTTCATTCGACAATTGTAAGTTTGCTTGTTTGATTACTGCTTATTGTAAGGTCGGCTCTAAATACCCGTGTCGGAATCAACACGCGACGAGCTGCAGATAAATTGCTCGCAGCTAAAATCGAACTTGACACATTCGAATTACAACCCGACCTTCTCCCATTACCCTTGATGCGAAGCCACACTGTCCCTCTAATGTGTAGAATTTATCTTTTTTTTTCCTCCTTCTGATTGTACATATTGTAACAAATCCGATATATTATTATATTTTTCTGTGGCTGTTCTGTACATAAGACAATATCAAACTGGGGGAGGGTGGGGGGGGGGGGTGGGAGATCCCTTCACACCCCATAGGCGCATCAGGCATATGTAACAAGCACCCATATTTTTACAGACCAATCAGCACTCGGTGGGAAATGTGGGCAGCATTAGGCCGGTCGTCTTTACTTCCCCAAGACAGCCATCATGGTACCCATTTGAGGCTGGGTCGACCTGCGACGACCCATACCACGATAAAAATCCACGCAGCTCGCAGGGGTGTTCGATCGCGGTACTTTGGATTACGAGTCGGCCTCGCAACGCCAGAGCCACGGACGCCGCCCACAATATCAAACTACTGGATGTCAATTTGTCCAGATAAGCCACAAAAGCCAAAACATGCTATGCTGGTTCTGCAGTGTCCTGAAATTGATACGCAACTAATTAACAACTATTATGTACATTATAATTGAATGTCGTGGGTTCAAATGTGCGTGGAGCCAGGTTTTTTTCTAAAACATGAACTTGGCTGCCAGGTCAAGTCCTTGACATATGAACTTTATACAAGGCATCACCGTGCAGTTGAATGCGGCCGTCATCACAGCATGCCTTGATGGCACTAAACTATAAACGGTTAGTTCCAGGTAAGTCTCCACAGAACACCCTAGTATACACACAAGCTTACTTCTTACTAGTAGTTCCGAAACAGCGTGGCCTTAGCACACCACAATGGGGCCTTCCGCAATACCGTTAGTATCGTGAGTTGTATATTTCAGCAGCCAGCGCTTTTAACACTGCACACAGATCTGTCAAACGGATGCACACGCAACACTCGGGTTCTGGAA